>NGBS01000919.1:0-49208 GCA_002245135.1 Proteromonas lacertae
GTTTCTCTAGCATCATAGCTCTTTGATTAATACTATCTCGATTTGCATTTCTCATATAATCATCAATTTTTAAATAATTATTTTCATCTTTATCATCTAATCTTGCATCTTTTAATACATAAATATTATCTTTCAAAGATACTGGTACTATCAATTCTACTGTATCTCCTATCTTAACAAAGAATGGATAGTTATAGAATTTGTGAATTCCATCACCTGGTATATCACATGACATATAATCAAACATTGGATCACTTATTACATACCATGCTCTATCACTTTCTTGAGATACTATTACTTTGATTTGTTTACATTTGATTTTTTTATCGTTAGGCCAATTTTTATCATAATCCATACCTATTAATACTTTTATGTTTTTATTTTCCTCTTCATCATCTGATAGAATATTAATACATGGATTATATATGTATATTTCCTGCTTAGCTTGTCTTTCATTAAATGCTGTTCCTCTATGATTCTTTAACCAATATTCTAATAAACCAGTAAATGAATATATATTTCTATTGTAATCATATCCATAAAACATCATATTGATACTACTGTAATTTTGAGGTATATATTTACTTCAGTTGCATTATATTTAGATCTAGGTAATAAAGGTAAATTGATGTTTTCTTCTCTAACCCAATCAGTAAAGAACATATAACTCTTGCTTGAATTTTCATCTACAATTGTACAAGGTGGATTATGATTATGTATAAATGCATCAATTGAATAGATTTTACTATTATTTGTTAACAATTGTGTATAAAACTCTTGTATTATCTTAGTTACACCTATTTTTGCACCATTTTCTCTAGTAGCTAAAAATCTATGAGATTTATAAAGTCTCTATTTGGATTTGGTATAGCATTAAGCAAATCATCTGGTACTAAAATGAAAATCTATCAGATGGTATAAGATGATGAGGATTAAATTGATTACTTAAACTAATTACATTAGATCTAGATGCATTTAATACAGGAGGAGGTGGAGGTGGTTGTTGTTGATCAGTTCTTGCTGGCATAGGTCTTGGTGGCAAAGGAGGAGGTGGTATTTGATTACTCATATCACCAAGATCATAAGTGTCTGAATCTTCTTCAGTATCACTACTTGATGGATTATTATAATTATCTTCACTATCACTATTGCAGGTGATGCATTATAAAATGCATTAACATTTCTATCAATCAATCTGCAGTAATTGATGGATGAGCAGGAGGATAATTAGCTGGTGCAACATATCTCCAATTTCTATGATCTGCAACATTCATTCCAACATAAGCTGGAACTGATCTTCTATGTTTAATTTGACGGTTAAGCTGCGTATCTAAAGCTCTATTCATTCTAAAAGTTATAGGATTAGCAAATATATTTGTATTGATTTGTCCTTGTGGTACATGAGCTTCTGTTAATATTTTTTGTATAGTTGCTAAATAGTTATATCTATATCCAGTTCTATTATCACCATCTGGTAATCCCATAAAATTTCTTCTATCAGAATGATATGGTAAAGTATATTCATTATCATTTTGATAATTACCACTTAGCTTATCTTTTAATATTGGTATATAATATAAAGCTAATATATACAAATCAGTTACACAGTTGTATATGATTAACGCAATTGAATAAGCTGTTTCTTCTTTTTGATTTGTTAAATACCAAAATTTAGTTCTCATTAAACGACCTATATAAAACTTTAACTTATCTTTCAGAGAATCACAAAAGCTAATTATATCATAATTTGCATTGTTGTTATTATTTTCATTATTATCATTGTTATTATTTCCGTTGTTGTTATTATTGTTATTATCATTACTTCCATTGTCTGCATTTACTAATACTCCTCTTACCATATTATCATGTCTATTTTGCATAACATTTTCTGCTCTTATTTCAGCTGCACTATTATAATGTTCATTATTCATTATGTTAAAATCATTTTCTGGTTCTGGATGTCTTTCATCAATTTCATAATGAGTTTTTTTAATTCTTCTATTTTCTAGTTGTGTAACACCTATTCTCTCTTTTGGGTGTAAAACAACAAATGGATTTCTTTGTAATATAAAATCAGATGCCATACACAATTTATCAATACCATCTGCTATACGAGTTTTAAATATTCCACATTCTCTTGCATTAGCAGAATTTTCATTTCCTGCTAATTTTGGATTATAAGCTTCTAATGGTTTGCCATGTGCAAAAGGACCTGTTACAAATAAATTCTTACACCAATTAAACATTTTCATATGTTCATCATATAAATTATATATTCTATTAAACTCATGATTTGGCCAACCTACAGGAATCAGTCTATATTGCATAATCAATGTTTTGTTAAATCTTTTCACTTCTTGATTCACATAGTTATTCAAATCATCTTCGCTTATATCTTGAAATGGTATGACTTGATTCCTTCTATGTCTTCTTCTATGCCTTATTCTGTTCATATCAATAGGTACATTATCTTCATCTTCTTCATATTCATAATCATCATCTGTTGGTTCATCTTCATCATTTGAATTGTTAACTTGTGGTTGTGGTTGCATATATATATAACAATATATAAATTAAAGAATAATTCAAATAAAATTATATTTTAATATTTCTCAACAATTATAATACATAATGCAACCTAAAGATAGTAATAATGTTTTAAGTAATAGAAGATCATTGTTCTTAACTACATCAGACTATGATCCAAAATTTTCTGATAGATGGACAAGATGTATTAATACTCCTACTATAACTGAAAAATATCAATATATGAGTTTAATTACTGCAGTTATTCCAAATAACTTCTATACAATACAAGATGAAGTAAATGATCATATACTCTTTAATTTTACTTATTACAGTTGCAGAAATACACAAATAACAGATCGTGAAGAATGGTCAAAAGCTGAAAACCAAAATGGACCTTATAATAAAACTATTGATATTAAAATACCTCAGAGAAATTATACAGGAAAAGAATTATTAGATTTTTTTAATGAGCAATTTCTAAAAATAAGCTTTTCAAGGATAGGTGGATCACAACCACCTTTACCTGGTGAGGATCCTGCAAATGATTATCCATTTCGTATAGTAGATGATCAAACAGATGTACTTCAATTTGATAATACTTCAGAAAATAGATTAGTGCTATATTTTAAGTTTTTAACACATTATGGAAGATATTACTTTACAGATTTTAGTATAGAATTCCCTAACTTAACTTATAAGTTATATGGTGTTGATGAAAATAATAAAAGTATATCAATTTATCATGCAAATAGTCTTGCAGATGCATATTTCACTAATATTTTTGGTGCTTTTCGTAAAGTATTACCCAATCAACCTTCTTTACTATGGGTGTCATTTATTCAAATTAGATGTGACTGGGTTAATAGTGGTGAGAATTCAATGGTTTTAGCAAATATACCTGTAACTGATATAAATGCAGAATATACAACATTCACTAATCCACAAATTGAATGGACAGCTAAAAAGATGCAATATCACGAATATCAACGAATGAAGATAACAGTCTCTCAACAAGATGGCTATGCAATTGATTTAAAAAACCTACCTATTTATTTTGAGATTATTTTGTATTAATAAATTTCTTGCTATTTTTAAGCATTTTTTGATTTTTTAAAAATAACATAAAATAATATGTCAATCACTGCTGTACCTGCTTCACAAAAACATGAAAGCATTGTGCCAGCTTATATACCTGTCTATAATCATATTTTAGTGACTCCAAATCAAGCTCGTAATGAAACTGTTTTATCTACAAACTCAAACAGTGATTCAATTACATTTGAAATATCTGGCGATAATTGTGTTAATCTATCAAAAAGTTACTTTGAATTTGAATTAGATTTTAAACCTGGTTTAACAAGAGATCATGTTGATGGAGAAGAAGAACCTAACCCTTGGGATTCTCCTACTAATTTCACTGAAGAAGGTAATGTATTATTTTTGCGAAATACTATGAATTTTGGAACTATCAAAGTTTACAACAAAACAGGAACATTGTTATGTGATCTTGATACTAGTTATAACGAATATAGAGATTTAGCTCATCAAATTGCAAATCAATATCCTTATGATTTGAAAGAACCTACCTACTATGAGGAAATTTTTGATGGATTACATTTTAATTGTGATAATGGAAGTTATAGTGTTGACAAAATTTTTCTTTGTTCACCAAATAATGGTGAAGACAGTACTCCTAATTATTGGATTGAACAAGCAAATGGCAAAGATATATTACATGGTAGATTACGTTGTAGATATCATTTCTATGATTTATATAATACAATTTTAGCATTGAAGAATGATATTTATTTTGGCGAAGTCATTTATATACAATTCACATTTGCTCCTATTGTTAATTGGCTTATACATGAATCTGAGTACAAGCTCTACAATAACGAATGGCAACCATTTGTAGAAATGAGAGTTATCAACCCTAGACTATACATTTGTTATAATAAAGATCCTACATGTAATGCTAATACTATTAATTATACTACTCATCATCCTATTGACTTTACTGACTTTAACATAGTTCAAGTAACTAAAGATCCAATTTCTGGTAGTAATACTTTTAACTATAACTTCAGTATTAATAGCAGTATAGGAAGTTATGTTAAATTCATATTATACAGAGCTTATTTCAATGCAATACATGATAGAAGTGTAGTTCCATTTACTGAAGATCAAGATAGAATAAGATGGCAAATTAATGATTTCGTTTATACACCTGATTATTTATATCCATCAAAATATCAGACATGGGAATATATGAGAAATTATATTCAAAATACATTATTTGAAAGATGTTCTCAACAATCTTTTGCTTATAGATTCTTTGATATATTAAATTTCAGTACTGACCGTTTAACTGAATTAAAGTTAAGAGCTGGTAAAGATTTATCGAGTGATTTAAAAATAACATTAGATTGTTCAAACCGTAACTTTGATGCTAGAAAAGATAATCCAGATGATGAGGATGAAAACAGAAATAGAACTATTCATCATAAATTCTACATAATTACTGGTAAACAATTGATTATTGGACCAAGGGGTGTTGAAAAAGTAGTATAAGTAATAACACTTTATTATTGACTTCTATTTTTATTTTTTGATTTCTCACTACATAATATATATATATATATACACACACTATGTTTAAATTTGAAAAAATAAATAATATACAAATTGAACCTGTTGATGGTGGTGAGTCATTTGATCCTAAGAAAATTCTGGGTTATGATTACTTTAACGAGCCTTTCTGTAATATTTTTATTGTGGCACGTAAGAACAGTGGGAAAACCACTTTGATATACAATATATTAAGACATATTATAGATCCAAAATATAAGAAAAAACAACATGTACATTTTTTCGTAGGTACAATCAAACAAGATAGAATATATGATTCAATTAAAGAGTTGTTAGATTATAATGAAATTAGTTATGATGAAAACGATTCTTTATATGATCCTTACTCAGGAGATAATTTAGTAGAGAAGTTAATGAAATCAATTGATGATACAAACAAAGATAATTATGAGTATGCAGAACATATTATAATATTTGATGATCTTAGTTTAGAGTTGAAAACAGCTAATATCATACCAGTATTAATGAAAGAAAATAGACATTTAAAATCAAAAATTATAATTAGTAGTCAATATATTACTGATATAGTACCTTCAGCAAGATCACAAGTAGATTATTGTTTAACATTTTATGGATTGAGTAACAGAAATTTGTTTGACTTATATAACTCATTGAATATATGGATACCTGAATATGAAACATTTAAAGAGTTATATTTAGCTGTTACTAAGCCACAATATAACTTCTTATATATTGATAATGTTAAAAAAGTGTTTAGAGCTAACTTTAATATTTGATTGAAGATCATTCTGAAGTTTCTTGATGTTTTTATTAATTTTGTTATTTTATTGTTTATTAATTCAAAAAATGTTTATTGGGGAACGAAATACTTCAGATATAAATATTGATACAGATAAGCTTGCTAAAGATATAGCTGACAAAATAAATATACAACCTACTGATCCTGATACTATTGTTAAACCTATTAATAATCATACTGATACTCAAATAAATAATATTATTACACCTGTTAATGATATCAAAACTACTACAAATACTATATATGGTAAATGTCAAGAAATATATAATGTTGTAAATAATAGCTCTGGAGGTAGCACTACAATAGTTAATAATTCTGTATCACCTAAATTATTGCATACTGAATATACATATTGGTCAGTTAATTTCTATATATTTCAAGATGGTTCCATCAATCAATATGAATCTACTGTAAAAGTACCTATAAAAATTCAAATGTTTGAACATTTTATGAGAATCAAAATATATAATGGCCTTGTTTTAAAAAATCATGATGATGGTTATGGATTTATATTATATCTAGATGACAATCATGTTATTAAAGCTGAACCAGGTAAAGAAGATTTATTGCAACAATATTATAACAAATTATTAGAAACATACTTTGTAGATGGTAGTAATGGAATATACTTCCCTATACAAGGTGTAATAAATGAAACTTCACAACCTGCAATTAATGATTATGGATGTTTTTGGCCTATATTAAGAAATAATAATAATAAATGTAATCTTTATATAGAACGAAAAGGTCTTGATGCATATTCATATCAAGCATTCCCACCTCAAGTTATTATAACAGAGTGGATGGATACAGGTGTTACAGAACCATTTTAATCTTTATTATGATTATTTTATTATGTTTATTATAAAATTTATTATATTTTTATTATATTATATGATTTTTATTAAATTACGCATATTTTTAAACCCTGTCCCAAATCATTTTAAGATAAAGATTCGTTTTTAAAATTTAGACTATGTTTATCGTAGTTTGATCATTGTTTCCTTTAACTTCTTCTTGTGCTTCTTCTTCCTCATCATCATCACTATCATCAAATATATAATTCTTCTTTACATAATGTTTCAACATAGGATTCTTCTTCAAATGAACACTTCCCATTCCTTCAGGTAGTGTTAACCATTCAATATACTTATCAAACACTGCAAAATAATGTCTATTTAATCCTCTTGGTTTTACTGATGGTTTAATATCGAAAAGCATCATATAATATCTCTTATCACTATACTTTGTCCACATCTTTTGATGGCAAATAGCACAGAATTCATTATAAGACTTTATCTCTTCCTTAGGTAATGGGCTATCTAAAACTGCACTTATGTTATGGTTAAAATATAAGTAAAACTTACATGTTCCACATATACACTTATCTAAATAATCTTCATTATTTCTAAATGAACAAAAGAAAGCAAAGTTTACTGAAGCACACATATTTATATTTTTTTGATAAAAAACGGTTTTTCTAAAATTTCAGGAAAATCAAAACTGTTTCTTTTTTCTGTTTATAACAACAGTTTCTCGTCAGAATTTCGATTTAGTAAAAAATATAGAATACTGCAGATAATTCTTTAAATATATATTTTTGATACTATTTAAATTCTTTTGAATGTTTTTAACTACACTATATAAATCCATGAATAAATTGATAAATGAAAAAAAATAACCAAAAAAAAGTAAGAACGCATTCTGTAGCTTGGCCATTACACTATTTAATCACTAAGTCCTAGTCAGGCTACACAGGACACGCTACTTACTTACATAGAAATACATTTCTTATTCTATAAAGTAGCTACCCTGCCGGGGTAGAACAGGTAGCTACTTATCTATTTCTACACATTATTTCTACTATCCTACGCTAAAAACTATTAAAAATATAAAAATAGAATTTGACCCATAAATTTATTCACACACTAAAATATATACACAATTTTAAATTCACCACTTGCTCCAGTATAACCCGTACCAAAAACTAATTCACACTCAAATCGCTTATTCTTATCTGTAGAAGGCACCTAAGAATAGTCTGGTACGGTTTACCCACATACAGTGATATTCTTACGGTTATACATATATATATATGGATATTATGGCGAAAATGATGAAGAAAAATGGCAAATCGATATGGTTGTGGATGGAACTTATGATTTAAGATCTAAATTATATGATGCTACTGTATTTAGTAAGAATGAAGCTGCTGATTCTAAAGTATTTGTTGAAACAGTACTTCCAACTTGGCTTACTTATTTTGAAAACTTGAAGAAGAGAAATGAAGGTGATTTTTATGTAGGAAAGAAAGTAACAATAGCTGATGTTGCTGTATATGATACATTATATGAATGTAATGTAACTGCCAAAGGTATGGTGTTAGAAAATGAAACTTTAAAGAAATTTATGGAATCTTTTGAAAAAATACCCAAATATGCTGAATATCGTAAATCATCAAGATGGCATACAGAATAATTAATTTTGAATTAAAATTAATTGATTTCTATTTCTATTTACATTATATTTATTCAACATTAAAGAATTCTTTCAAAATCTCTGCTTTTTCTTCTTCTTTCATTCCACTAAGTTTGATAATTCCAATTGATGAAAATGTATTCAATAATGACTGTAATTCGGATTTATCTATATTCTCTTTAACTTTTATCGATAATTCATCTAAATCTTCAAATATATTCTTGTTTTCTTTCATTAATCTCAATTCTTTTTCATTTAATTCTTTTCCTGATAGATTTATCTTTCTCAATATTTCAGTATATTCTTTTAATCTTTCTATTAACACTCTTAAACCTTTTTCACTCATTCCAACATCTATTGATGTAAAGATTACAAGTATAAATACTTGATATATCAAGATTACTCCAATTACAAAATTTATTTACATACTTACATATTATCTCTACTCCTTCATCTCCAATATCATTGCCAAATAGAGAAATATTATCTGCAGTTTCTGGTAAAGAATCTGTTAATTCTTTTAACCCTTTAGATGTTATTTTATTATTAGATAAATTGATATTCCAAAACCGCATTTGTGTAATACAAGATATATGCGAATCATTGATATTCATTGAAGAAAAGTCCAAATTATCTCTTTCTTTTTTAATACAATAATCCAAATAGTATTCCAATTCTTCGTTTGTCCATGATGAAGATTTCACTTCTATAAACGGATACCACTCTCTTTCTACAGACTTTGAACATATGGATATTAATCCATTCATTTTTATATTATTTCCATTCTCATAAATAACTTTACACTTTTCAATTGAATCAATTTTATTTGTTAATAACCTTATACTTATATCATCAATCAACATATTACTTAGATTCATTTCATTTTGATAGTTCAATAATGGTATTCTGTTAAGCAACAATTTAAATCCATCATTACCAACTGGGTTATCTATAATATATTTTATTATAAATATACTATGCATTGAGAACTTTTTTATATTATCTTTATACCTCACATACTTCATCCAATATTCAACTCCATCCAAATCAATATTATTATCACTAATATCAAGCATCTCAATCTTTCCTTCAATATTCTTTAGACTATTAAGCAAGCATTTTAATCCTACTGAAGATAATCCTATTTCTATTTTAAATAAAAATATAACTATAACTATACTTCTACAACTGATTCTTTTCTTATCATCTATTAATAAATCTATATGTGGAGATAATAATGTCATTCCTTTATCTCCTATTTCATTTCCATTTAACTGAAGTTCTTTTAGACTTGAAAACGTAGATGAATTAGTATATTATCTAAATAATAGAAACATATTTAATTATACTACTCAAATCTAACTTTTCTATTTCTCCTAATTCACTTGATCTTAATGAGATGAAAGATTTGATAAAACTATCATCTATTAAACCATTATTAAATGCTAATCTGCATTTCTTGTATGTATAATTCTTTTTAATATTATCTATAATTTGTGGAATTTGTTCATCAATAAGTAATCCTTTACATTCATCAAAATATACTTTATTTATTGGATATTTCAAAAATAAGTATTTTAACCCTTTATAATGAATATTATTCTTTCTAATATCAATCTTTTTGTTATTATCTATTAAATACAATCTATCTGTCAATGCCATAATTGATTCATCATTCAATCTCATATTACTAAGGTTTAATTCATTTTTGTTTATTAATAAATGAATATAAGGTATAAATAAACTAAATTCTCTTGAATTTTTAATATTTTCTACATAAATATAATGATAATTTATATATATATATATACTACCAAGTTTTAATGAATTTAGTTTCAAGTATGGAATTATTTTTACAAACGCTTCAAAAAATGAACTATCTAATACACATTCTGACAAATCCAATTCTTGTATAGTTGATAATTGAATGAATTGAGAGGCAAATAATATTTGATCTTCTGCTTCAAGATTTATATTAACTACAATATAATATGATTGAAATTGGAAATATACCAAATTTGAGTTTTGTTTGCCTTGTTAAAGTAAACATTTTAAACATATATTTTATTCCATCTGAATTAAGATATACACTTTCTCTTTTAGTTACTAATACAGTTGCTCTATCATAATTCAATTTCATATTAAAAAACATCTCACTGTTAGAAAAAGGTTTAATATTTATTTTATTCTTTAACTGATATGATTGGATATATTCTTTAACATACCACAATATAGATAATGATTGATCATCTGCTTGGTTATTATATAGTTTTATAAAATTATCCCTTAAACTTTCCCATCTTGCAGATTTGATATAATATTCTTTGGGAAATACAATTGGTAATTTTAACACTTCATTATCTACTTCATATATCTGTTGAGCTATCTTCCCTTCGATCTTCATACTTTCAACGATTTCTTCATTATTCTCTTTGGTTATAAGAATCTTCAACTCCATTATTACTTCATCTAATGAAATTCTTTTTATTTCGTTAATATTTAACATTCTTTCAATCAATTCTCTGATATATTTATCCTTAGTTTCATCTTTAATAATCATATTACTTTTGAAATGTTTCTTTGTTGTTAAATGAAAATATATACAACCTAATGACCATATAACACTATTTTGACTTAACTCTTTGTTTTTTAATCTCTCTGGACTTATAAATAAAAGATCATATGAATTTGTATCTTCATAGTCTCTCATCTCATCTAGATACAAATCACATAACAAAATGTTGTTTATTTTTTCATTATAAACTATGTTTGATGTTTTTAAATTATAATTTATTAAATTAGTACTATCCAAAAGCGATATTGCTCTGCATATCATCAGCATTAGTGTATATAATTCTTCAAAATGATAATTTGACTGTATAAAATAATCCAAATCGTTTGAATAATAGTCTCTATCTATTCCTAAATATCTATTATTATGCAATAGCATCCATCTTGATATAATAAACGGTTTTGGCTGAATTAATAACAACTGTTGCTGTATTTCAAAACTGTATTTTATATTCAATGCTTTGTTATAAATATCAAATATTTTAATCAATTTTATCCTTCTTCTGATAGATATTTTGTAATGACACTCATTCTTACTTTTATTGGTTATTTTCAGTACCTACAATCAAAACTTAAAATAATATACCTTAAATTCGGTTGGGTATACACTAGATAACACATTTTTGAAATCAAAACTTTTGAAACCCATATATTATTTAAACAGCAAAAAGAAGAAAAGAGAAAGATAAATTGATATCAAAAAACACAAACAAATATATCTAGTTATATATATAAAATTACAACATTAAAACTTTAAGTTATATAAAGCTATCTCTTATTTCTGTTTGAATTTGGTTATAAACATAGAATAATACTTCTATATCTATTTATCAGGAATAGATGTACCACTTTTTTCATAGGAAAATCCAGCAAAAGCATCTTCATCAATTTCACTCATAGAAATCTCAGAATGAATGCTACTATCAGTACCTATGCTTTTATCAGTATAAGTATTATCAAAATTACTAGTATCCATTAAACTACGTATTTGTGGAACAAAAGGAGGTACATAAGACTTATTAAACACTTCATTCCAATCAACTTTATATTTCTTAAATAATTTATCATTTTTCACATCATCTTCACCACTATTTCCACTACCCAATCTACAATTCACATCTTTAGTTAATAAACCTCGAATAAATTCTTTGCTTCTCTACTCATAATGCTATTTTCAGGAAATACAACATCTGCTTTTAATATATTATTAAATAAGACATTATTATTCATATTATTATTTCCACAATAAAATGGTGGAACACCCACTATCATTTGATACATTAAGCATCCTAAACTCCACCAATCAACTTCAACAGAATATCCCTTTGATTTTTGATTAATTATTTCTGGTGCTAAATAATTCGCACTACCACAAAATGTACTTGCTTTAACCATATTTTCATTTATATCTTTTCCTATCTTTGCTAATCCAAAATCAGCTAATCTTATATGTCCATTTTTATCCAGTAATACATTCTCTGGTTTTAAATCTCTATATATAATATCTGCATTATGTAGAGCACATAAAGCTAAGATTATTTCGCATATATAAAACATACTATCTTCTTCACTAAATTGCTTCTTTGTTCCTAAACGATGAAATAAATCACCTCCTCCACAATAATCCATTACAAAATACAATTTTAAATCAGATTGAAAGGCATAATATAATTGTACAATAAATGGATGTTTAATTTGTTCTAATATCTTTCTTTCGGATAATGTATGATCGATTTGTGTTTTATTACTAACCATATGTTTATTAATGATCTTCATAGCGTATATTTGTGAATTATCTATTTTCCTAACCAACATTACTTTACCAAAAGCTCCTTGTCCTATCATTCTAATTAATGTAAAATCACTTATCCCTATTTTATGGTTTAAATTGGATGAAGATGAATTATAACTTCCTCTAGATCCATTTATATTATTATTATTATTATTATTACTTGATCGTAAATCACTTTTATTACATATCATTAATATTCTACTTTCTATATAACTACGTGAATCATTAGATGAATCAATATGACTATCATGTGAATGGATTACTAAGTAGCCCCATTCTCTATCAGGTATATGTAATTCAAAACATGATTTATAACGATTACAGGTATGATAATGAAAATGGCAATTTCCACAAAATAAACAATTACGAGTTAATACAAACTGGTTTGAATTATTTAGATTTGTATTGGATTGTGTTATTTTTATATTCTCTATAATGTGCTTGTGACAGATAACTGGTGATCGATCATAGTCTTTTATTATTGCGTTGTCTAAGGGGATTTTACCTTTAGGGATTATATCATGAGGAGTGTAATAATACACTAATTCACCATCATCGTTGATTTCAAACCAACGCTTTTTTATTACGTTGGTTAATTTACCACGTTTTGTATAACAGTATCTTCCATCAATGGGAGATTCTGAATGTTGCAAAATTGGATAATTTTCATCGTAATCACTTACATTTTCTTCTACTGGATATAGACTGTCTTTGCCACGGCTTGAATGAAGTAGAGAACGTGAAGATTTTGAACAGGATGCAATCTCTAAAGATTCAATTACTTGTTGGATTGTATCATCTGATTCTGTGTGTAAATGGAGGATAATTTTATCTTCTTTATCAGGGACTGATAATAATAAACAAGGAGAACAGAAATTGTATTGATCTACGTGAACTCCTTTTAAAGACATAAAACCAACCGGTTCTTTATCATACTGATGTTTATAATAAGGCAATGAACCTGAACAAAGTATAACTTTTTAAATATACCTTCTTTGGGCATAGAAAACCATCTCAAAATAACTTTTTGAAAAATATTCTTCTTTTTTGTCATCGGCCATCTTGTTTGGGATAAATCAATTTCATTTAAATTCATATTGTTATTCTCATTAATCAACAAGCTGTAATAAAGAAGTAAGAATACAAATATATGTTCAGTGATTTGACCATTTATTATACATCAAAGAAATGAATTGAGATTACTAAACTTACTATTTTTTTAAGTTTTGAAATTTCTTGCTCTGTAAACCATGGCTGATAAACACGCTGTTATAAAAAATGCTGATATGTCAGAAGAAATGCAACAAGAAGCTGTAGATTGTGCTAGTCAAGTATTTAGAGATTTTTATTATATGTTATGAATAGGCTCTTGAAAAATTCAACATTGAAAAGGATATTGCAGCATTTATCAAAAAAGAATTCGATAAAAAATATAACCCAACTTGGCATTGTATTGTAGGAAGAAACTTTGGATCTTATGTCACTCATGAAACTAAACATTTTATTTACTTCTATCTTGGACAAGTAGCAATTCTATTATTCAAGTCAGGATGATTTAAGATAATTTAGATAAATATTTCTATTTTTGAGTATGTGTATATCTGGATTAGCATTACATAATCATTTTCATTAATATAATCCAATATCAGCGAGTTTAAACTCTATTACTAACAAAGAATTAGTAATTGATATTAGGAGACTTTTATAGCTTTTGAAATTCATCAAAAGTGTTTGTATTTGAAACAAATAAACATAATAAAATCACAGTTAGGGTTAAATCCTTTCATTAAAGAAAGGAAACGAACCAAAAAATGGTAAAAAGCCTGAATTGTTATAAAGTATTTGAAGATATATGTAGAATTATTTATTTGATTATATTTATGGGTTATGAAAAAAACTTTCTTTCATATACATTTTATTGTATTATAATATGTGATTGCTTCATTAATAAAGCATATTCACTTAAATAACATAGTTATAGGAAAAAAAATAAACATTAATTATCACTACTAGTTTTTCTTTCTTTTAATACGACTATTAAATAATCACCTTTGTGAAATTTAAGTGAATCCAATGTCTCATCATCATATTTCCCTTTTCTAGTACTATAAACTACACCTAAATCTGTTATTTTATTATAACCACTTCTGGATGGATAAACAGTGGAATAATTAAATGATGTATTACTGCTTCTAGCTGTTTCGTTCACTTCTTTTATTAAGTTTGTTAATTCTCTTAAAGTAGCATCACTCCTATAATGAATTTAAACAATTTTGATTATATTATCTATACCATGTATATAATTGAATTTCACCTTCTGGTGTATTTCCATACACTTTAAAGTCATCATATCTATTGTTATGATAAATTAAAATGCATACTTGTAATCTTCATTAATTATTAAGAATGTTCGAATCAAAAATGGACATGTCTATTCACTGTTACATCATAATCATACTTTTTCTCTATCAACTCTTCTATATGGCATTGTAACAATGTGAATATATTGTAAACTGTATTATTTGTTCTATAAAAAGTCTGGATTAGAGAATAAAATGAAAAATATAATCTGATTTGATTATTCAAACTCAAGGCTTGAAGATCTTTAGTTTTTAATGAAATCCATTTTTTTGTGTCTATTGATAGGTATATTTTAAAATATAATATACTAGTTGGCACTATCCTCTGTGCTGCTGAGAAAACCAAATTCACTGGTTTGATAGCTGCTACTTATAGTCCATTTCGTTATGATGTATTTATTTAATCAAAATATTAATACATAGAATCAAGAGTTGAATTTGACTGCAGTTCCATTACAAGCTGATTATTTAGTAAAGACAGGAGTAAAAGCAGTATTTGTAGGAGGAACAACAGGTGAAAGTTTAATAATGTCAATGGCAGAAAGAAAAGAATTGGCAAAGAAATGGGTTGAAGTAGGTAAAGAAAAGGGTATTAAAGTTATAATTCACGTTGGAGCTGAAAGTATCAGAGAAGCTAAAGAATTTTCAGCATATTGTGAAAGTATTGGTGTTGATGGAATAGGTGCTATGTCAACAGTATTCTTCAAACCAAATACAGCTGATAATTTGGTAAAACAAATGAAAGAAATCGCCAGTGGTGCTCCCAATACACCATTTTTATATTACCACTTACCAGCCTTGACTGGCTGCAAGGTAGGTATGCCAGACTTTTTGAAGTTAGCAATTAATGAAATTCCAACATTTGCAGGTATTAAATTCACAGATGTAATCTTAAACGATGTAACTGAAATGCAAAGTATGTTAAAGAATATGGGTAAATCTGATTCAATAAGTTTATTATATGGTGTAGATGAATCATTTGATGTATCTGTATTTATGAGAATGGATGGTGGTGTTGGTTCAACTTATAATTATGCTGGACAGATATACAACAACATAATGGAAGCTTATAAAGCTGGAGATCATAAGAGTGTAAGATTATATCAATACAGAAGTGAATTGTTTGTAAGAATCTTTGCAAAATATAATGTCAATAATATGGATGCTCATAAGTTATTGAATACTTGGACAACTGGTGTAGATGTTGGTCCTCCAAGATTGCCATACTTAATGGTAACAGAAGAATTACAAAAACAATTTAGAGCTGATTTAGAGAAGGCTAAATATTTTGAATGGGTAAATGAAAAATATGAATCAAAAGATAAAAGTACAAACAGTTGGATAATAGGAGGTATTATTACTGGTGCTTTGGTATTGATTATTATTATTATTGGATTGTACTATTTGTTCAGAATGTTGATTTCTAAGAATGTAATGAAGGAAGAACCTACTGCTGGTGATTCTACTACTAATGCTCCATTATTAAATCAACAGTAGAAAAAAGTAATGTGATAATAATAATAATTCATTGTTTACTTTTCTATTGTTGGTGAAATATGAAAATAATCTGATTTGTACGATTGATGTTATTCATTTTATTATTTAAATGGATTATTATTTTCAAAAATATACTATTATTAGTGTATAGAACATTAACAAAGTGTGTAAACTTAAGAAGTCACTTCTGTTATATGTAATATTATTTAGAATATTTTATTCAACTCAGTTAAAAACCTTGATGATGGTAGCTTTCTAGTAACATGTCTGTATGCTTCAAAAACCACACTGTAAAGTTCGAATTTCATCAAACCTCAATTTTGGATTTTTTCTTATTTTTCTCGTTTAGGTGTATAATATAGGTTATATAAATATATAGTATTATTGAATGCAGCTTAAGTAAAAATGCCAACACTGAGTGTAGCTTATGGAGTGGATTTAGGAACAACTTTCTCTGCTGCTTGTTTTATTGGAGCTGATAGTGTTGAACATATGATTAATCCAAACTCTGGAGCTATTAATACTATTCCTTCTTGTGTTTGTTATTTTGATAAATTAGATAATGCCGCTGTAGGTACCGCTGCTGAATTAAAGGCTAAATCAACTCACAGTACATTAATTTATGATTCAAAAAGGTTAATTGGCAAATATTATAGTGATATTATACCAGAAGAAATAGATAGTTTCCCATTTGAATGTATTGAAGATGATAAACTTGTGAAGTATAGTATAACTATTGAAGGAAAAAAGACAATAATATCACCAATAACAATATCATCAGAGATTCTAAAACATATTAACAAAATATCTTTATCTCAAATAACTTATAATAATGTAATAGTAGATGATATTCATGTTGTGATTGGTATTCCTGCTGTTTTTAAATACCATCAAAGAGAAGCAACCTATCAAGCAGCTAAAAAAGCTGGATTAAAAAACATAGAATTATTAACAGAACCATCAGCTGCTGCTTTAGCTTATATTCAATCTAACCATGATCAAATCATAAATAAAAATGATTGTAATATTTTAGTATATGATTTTGGAGGTGGAACATTTGATGTATCAATAATTAATTTAAAAGATAAAGAAATAAGTGTAAAAGTAACTCATGGAGATGATCATTTAGGAGGTCAAGATATAACTCGAAGATTGGAAGAATATATAAAGAAAGATATTAAAAAGGTAATGAATATAGATATATCAAAGAATGAAAAATTGAAACTTAAAATTCATAATGCATGTGATGAAGCAAAGAAAAACTTATCATCAGCAGAAGATGCAGAAGTATACATGGAGCTTTCAGGTAAAGAATATTCAAAAACAATAACAAGATCAACTTTAACTAATTTATGTAAGGATTTGTTTCAAAGAACTGTAGATGTAGTAAATCAAACATTGAATTTAGGTAAAATGACAGCTAAAGATATTGATTATATAGTATTAGTTGGAGGTTCAAGTAGATTACCTCAAGTAAAAGAATATATTAATAACAATTTTAAAGAAATTCCTATTAGTAAAAGTGTAAATCCTGATGAAGCTGTAGCTATAGGATGTGGAATATATGCAAATTATAAACTTAATGGGAAGTATCCATTCAAAATAATTGACTTTATTCCTCCTAATCCAATCTCCTTTGGTATAGATTTAGGAACAACATTTAGTTGTGGTGCTTTTTATAATTACTCATCCAGAAATTATGCTGTTATATCAAGTGGTCAATCATCTAATTCAATTCCTTCTCTTGTTGCATTTGATAAGAATACATCGCAAATAAAAGTAGGAGTTGCTGCAGTATCTTCTCCTTTGAATAAATTCTCAACAGTAGCTGAAGCAAAGAGGTATTTAAATATGAAATTTGCATCAGTTAATGAAAATGACTTTAAATATAACAAATATAAATTGATAGAAGGAAAAGATGGGTTTTGTGAATATGAAGTTGAATATAACAAAACATCGAAGAGATATACTCCAGTTGAAATATCTTCAATTATATTAAGACATATAAAAGAAATGGCACATCCTCAAATGATAGGAAGTGGAAATGTGGATAAAGAAGCATTTCCAGTAGTAATAACAGTTCCAGCAGATTTTAGTTTCAATCAAAGAAATGATACAATTCAAGCAGCCAAAAAAGCTGGTTTGAAAGTATTGCATTTAATTAATGAACCAACAGCAGCTGCGTTTGCTTATATTTCAAATAATGAAATTAGAAAGAAGAACTGTAACATTTTGGTGTATGATTTTGGTGGTGGTACATTTGATGTAACAATAATAAATCTGAATGGAAATATAATTAAAGTATTATCTACAGCTGGTAATAATCATTTAGGTGGTGTAGATGTAACTAATAGATTGTGCGAATATCTAATTTCAAAAGTACAAGAAGCTATGGGAGGAGATGAATTAAATCAAACAAAAATTGCTAGAATAAGAAAAAGAGCTGATGAGATAAAAATTGAACTTTCATCAACTCATAACAGTACATTTGATTATGACGATGAAGATGAAAATAGTGAAGATATTTCAAGAGAATTCTTAAACAAATTATGTGATGAAGACTTATTCTCGAAAACAATCAAAAAAACAAAGCAGGCAATACAACTAGCATCTAATGCAATAGATGATGATATAGTAATTGATTATATAGTATTAGTTGGTGGATCAAGTAAGATAAAAAGAATTGAAGAATTAATATCAAACAATTTCAGAGGAATTCCAATCTGTAAAAGTGTAAATCCTGATGAAGCAGTAGCAATTGGAGCAGCATTATATGCAAGAAATATTCAAGATGAGAAAATTAAACATTATAAAATAGTTGATGTTTTATCAAGAGCTTTAGGAATAGAAGCAAGAAGAACATTAGGTGGAAAAGTAATGACAGTTATTATTAAAAAATGTTCAGCCTTACCAGCATCTGGAAGTACTATTGTTAGCTGTAAAAGTGGAATGGCAACTGTAAATATTTTTGAAGGAGATGGTAAAACATCTGCATCTCAAGTGAAATTGGGTAGTGTAGAAGTTGAAGTAAGAGGTAGTAATGAAGTGGAAATATTTTTTGACGTTTCTGAAGACGGTATATTGACATTTAGAGCAGTTAGTAATGGAAGAGAAGTGAGAAGTGAATTTAAAATTAATAATTCTGTTTCTGAAAAGTAAATCAAGTTATTAATGTTATTATATTTTATTGTATTAAATAGAAATTAAACATATACTCTCATAATCATTTCGTTTTATTCTAATGTAAATTTGTGGCTTGATTCTACTGTCAAGCTTATTTTTTGTTTTTTTTTGTAATTTTCATTTTACAGTATAATATAGACATTATAATTATATAGATTATATAAATACGAATATAAGTAGTGATGTCAAATACTAAAATATCATATGGAATAGATTTAGGAACAACTTTTTCAAGTGCATCATTTATTAATTCAGTTGGTAAATTGGAAATTATAAATCCAGGATCAGGTCAAAAGAATTCAATACCTTCTTGTGTTTATTATGATTTAAATATAAATGAGGTAAAAGTGGGAGAACCAGCAGTAAATTTATCTAATAACAACCCATCTAATTTACTTTATGATTCTAAAAGATTTCATGGAAAGTATTACTCAGATATTAGTAAAAGTGAAATTAAAACATATCCGTTTGATTTGGTTGAAAAAGATCTTCTTCCATATTATGAAATCAGTGTCAATAATGAAGTAAAACATCTAAATTCAATACAAGTTTCAACAGAAATTATCAAACATATCAACAAAATATCTTTACCTCACATTACTCATGAATATGAAAAATTGAGTGAAGATGATATTCATGTTGTTATTGGTATTCCTGCTGTTTTTAAATACCATCAAAGAGAAGCAACCTATCAAGCAGCTAAAAAAGCTGGATTAAAAAACATAGAATTATTAACAGAACCATCAGCTGCTGCTTTAGCTTATATTCAATCTAACCATGATCAAATCATAAATAAAAATGATTGTAATATTTTAGTATATGATTTTGGAGGTGGAACATTTGATGTATCAATAATTAATTTAAAAGATAAAGAAATAAGTGTAAAAGTAACTCATGGAGATGATCATTTAGGAGGTCAAGATATAACTCGAAGATTGGAAGAATATATTACTACTCAAATATCAAAAAAGAAAAGAGTAGATATATCTAAAAATAGAAAACTTAAACAAAGAATTCACAAAGTATGTGAAGAAGCAAAAATCATGTTATCAGTTTCTGAAAATTTTGATATTGCTATAGAATTACCAGATGATGAAGAATATTCCGAAACAATAACAAGAGCAAGATTAACTAAATTATGTGAAGATTTATTTCAAAGAACAATTGATGTAGTAAATCAAACATTGAATTTAGGTAAAATGACAGCTAAAGATATTGATTATATTGTATTAGTTGGTGGTTCAAGTAGATTACCTCAAGTTACAGATTATATAAGTAATAATTTTACTGGAATTCCGATATGTAAAAGTGTAAATCCTGATGAAGCTGTTGCAATAGGATGTGGAATATATGCAAATTATAAACTTACAGAAGAAGGAGAAGGTCCATTCAAAATAATTGACTTTATTCCTCCTAATCCAATCTCCTTTGGTATAGATTTAGGAACAACATTTAGTTGTGGTGCTTTTTATAATTACTCATCCAGAAATTATGCTGTTATATCAAGTGGTCAATCATCTAATTCAATTCCTTCTCTTGTAGCATTTGATAAAAAATCAGACAAAATGAAAATTGGTTATGGTGCTGCAAATTGTACAAATAAAAAATATTCATTTGCAGCTGATGCAAAGAGATATATTTGTAGAAATTTCAAAGGTGTTGATGAAATAGATTTTATGTTTGCGCCATATAAGTTAGTTGAAACTAAAGAAGGCGCTTGTCAATATGAAATAGAATATAATAAAGAAACAAAGTATTATTCACCAGTAAATATTTTATGTTTAATTCTGAAATATATTAAGGAAACAGCAATTCCACACATTCCAGAATCATCAAAAGAAAATCCAAACGATTTTCCTGTTATTCTCACTGTTCCAGCTGATTTTAGTTTTTTACAGAGAGATAAAACAATGAAAGCAGCAAAAGAAGCTGGTTTAAAAGTAATTCATTTGATTAATGAACCAACAGCAGCTGCGATCGCGTATATTTCGAATAATGTAATAAAAAAAGATAATTGTAATATAATGGTGTATGATTTTGGAGGTGGAACTTTTGATGTTTCAATATTAAATGTTAGTGGAGATGATATAACTGTGTTAAGTACAGCAGGTAATAATCATTTAGGAGGTCAAGATGTAACAAATCGATTGTGTGAATATCTTGTGCCAAAAGTTCAGGAATCTATAGGAAAAGAATTAGATGAGAAAATAGTGAAAAGAATTAGAAAAACTTCAGATAAACTAAAAATCAACTTATCTTCAACTATAACATTTAATTTTGAGATTGAAATAGATGATGAAAATGAATTTACAAGAGAAGTAAGCAGATCAGAATTGGAAGAAATTTGTCAAGATCTTTTCTATAAAACAATAAAGAAATGTAATGATGCAATAAAATTTGGAAAGATAGAAAAGATAGATTATATCGTATTAGTAGGTGGTTCAAGTAGAATTCCAGCTGTAGAAGAAATATTAAAGAAGAATTTTAAAGATATTCCAATTTGTAAAAGCATAAATCCTGATGAAGCAGTAGCAATAGGAGCTGCATTATATGGAAGAACATTACAAGATGAAACAATAAATCATTATAAAATAGTTGATGTATTATCAAGAGCAGTAGGAATTGGAACAAAACGAGCATTAGGAAGTCCAGCAATGACAGTAATAATAGAGAGATGTTCAAAATTACCAGCCAAAGGAAGTACAGTAGTTTCATCCAGAAGAGGTATTGCTGTTGTTAGTATTTTTGAAGGAGATGGAACTAGTGTAGCAAGTCAAATAGAGTTAGGTAAAGTTACAATAAAAGTAATGAATGATGCTTCTAATGTAGAAATATATTTTGATGTTAATGTTAATGGAATACTTAAAGTTACAGCCAAATGTAATGGTTCAGAAAGCAATGCCACAATTGATCTAGCTCATCCTAAATTGAAATAATTCTTTGTTTTAATCAATTTACTTTTTTTTAATAAAACCAAAAACCAAAAAACAATTTATATCCTCTCTCAAAAATTAAATTATTCTATTTCACTTCTAAAATTTTATTCAATCTATATCAATCACTTCAATTCCATTAATCTTTAATACACCATTCTTACAAAAATCTCCAAACAATGATTCTGGTTCAGGTTTTATTTTAGTTTTATTATTATTATTATTACCAACTCTATTAATCATCTCATCATCATCATCATCATCAATTATATCAACAACTTCCTCTTTGTTCTCCACTTTCTATTTATTTATAAATACATATAATAATATACAGTTTCTTCTTTCTTTTCTTCTTTAATAATACTCCAATTTCCATCACTTTTCATTTCCACTTTATCTTGATTAGTAGTTTGATTAATAATAGACAATATCAAACCATCAATCATCAATTTCATATTATTGCAACATTTATTACATATTGGACATTTCAACATCTTTGAATTATTACAACTTATCATTAAAAATGTCTTTAAATCAAAGCATTGAATATGACAACAATCTACAGATCTTACTGGAATCTTTATTCTACTTAAACTAACAGGATCACATAAATTCAATTCAAAATTTTCATCACTTACAATTACATCACCTTTACTACCATCATTATCATCATCATCATCAAATGATAATGTGTCTTTAATTAAACTAAGCGAATAAACAGTAGGAAATTGATTTAATGAATCAATCAACATACTATCTTCTAATTCATTATTTCTATATGTATTAACTGAATAAACTAATAAAAATAAACCAAGTTTCTTTGTATGAATGGGAAATGAAGAAGTCATTACTTTTACATTGATTTTATTCTCATTAATCATATTTGTAATATTCTTTTCACCTTCATCAATAACTACAACATGAAGATCATTTATTTTAACTATAACTTTTCCTGCTCTATATATTTCACCATTTAATACAGAATAAACACTTATAAAAAAATCAGTATGAAATTTACCACCAGCAGTGTTAATATTGGTATTATTAAACCAAAAGTATTGATCTTGTGTATAGTTCTGTAGTTCATATTTCGATATTACTCTCATCAATGATTTATCATCAAACATACCCACTTTCCTATGACAACATTCAAAACATTTCCAACAATCTGGAGGATTGAAGTCTTCAGTGTATAAACAATGTCTATGAAAGACTCTATTGCAATTAGCACACTTAACTTTATCTTTACCATCTTTTATGCCACAAATAATGCAGAATTTATTTTTTAAGAAGTATTGGTTGTTTGTGTTTAATACTTCATTTGTATTCATTTTTTTGATAAAAGGCTGGAATGCTGCCATGGTTATGTTGCTATTTACAAAAACATTCATTGGTGTTGAAGGTAAAGTTGGAGTGTATGTCGGCATATCATTAAACCAAGAATCAAATGAACTGTATGGATTTAGTATACGAGAATTGCTCTGTATTTTGTCTGAAATCTTTTTCTTATTATCTGGCGTTGCGTTCTAAATTGAATTATATATTATTTAGAATATTATACTCTATAATATGTACGTATAGACTCAATTAGTTCATTTTTTCTACCACTTCTACTGATAGCACAATCTCTGCAAATATCTTTCAATACATTACAATTACACTGTTTTAAATAATCAGCAATTTTAACATCAGATATAACCACATTCATTTTTCTTTTTGAAAGAGGTTTACCAAAATTTTCGTAAAACAAAAAAAAGAACTTACACAATAAAAGCAAAAATAACATTATACTTTCATCAAATTATTCATTATTACTCATTTAAATAATTAATACATATATACAATAATTTAAACCTAATTTACTCAATCTTTTGATATTTTCATATATATAATGTAATATTTAAGTGCATCAATGTCAAAAAACAACAATGTTTGTCTTTCAGATTCTGTTTTAAAGAAACTGAAAATTTAAAAAAGCTTGAGTCTGGGTTTGATAACATCGTTATATTTTATATTTCAATTTTTCTTTAGTCGCAATATTTCTATAAAGTTCTATCATGTAAAATGACAGAAATAAAAGAATTTTCTCTTCAAATTATTCCAAGTAAGGCTATAGAATGTTATTTATCTAGATCGTTTTTATTTTATGGCTTTGGCTGCAAATCCTTCCACAACCTCAGATTCTGAATATATATGCTTTGATAATATGCTAGTATTTATTTTCTTTTATTCTTGTTTGTAGGTTTATGAAAGATTCTTTTCAGATTGGGGTCCATTACACATAGGACAAATATATCATTATATTCAAATAATTCAAGGCAAACTATCAGATCCTGGTCTAAAGAAAAAGAAAATAATCCACTATTGTGATTTACAACCTCATCATTACACAAATTCAGCATTATTATGCATGTGTTATCAAGTATATATATTTATATTTATAAAATGAACAGTATTTAATTCAACATAAATCAATAGAAGAAATATACACACCATTTTTCAACTTACCTCCTCTTTCTAATTTCAGAGACGCTTCATTTGCAACAACAACTTTTCCTTTAATGGTAATAGACTGTTTAAAAGCACTAGATAAAGCAATAAAGTGTTATATATTTAATTTTGAAAAATTTGATATAGATAATTTCGAATTGCATGAGAGAATAAAGAATGGTGATTTAAAATGGATTATTCCATCAAAAGTATTGGCATTTAGTGGACCATTTAATGTGAGAAGACAATTATTAGATGGATCTTATTCATGGTGTCCAGAAGATTATGCAATGTATATATATTTCTAATATATTATATTTAAAATAGGTATTTCAATAGTGTAAATATTACAGATGTAGTTCGATTAAATGAGCCAATGTATGATAGGAATAAATTCCTAAGATATGGAATAAAACATCACGAATTACAATATCCAGATGGTGGATTACCTACTGATAAAATCATTTTGTATATATATATATATATATATATATATATATATATTAATAATAATATTGATAGTGAATTTCTACAAATAGTAGATAATAGCAAAGGAGGAGTAGCAGTTCATTGTAAAGCAGGTTTAGGAAGAACAGGTAGTTTAATAGGTTGTTATTTAATGAAGAAATATCACTTCACAGCTACAGAAGCAATTGCTTGGATGAGATTATGTCGACCAGGTTGTGTATTAGGAATACAACAACAATGGCTAGTGTCAGTACAAAATAAAATGTGGAATTTACCAATATTAAATGATAAGAAAAGATTAGCAGCGAGTGGAGTGAATAATCAGTTGTTTTATAAACATGGTAAACAACAACAACAACAACAACAATATACAAATTCAGTGAAAACTAATTTAAGATCTTTTACTACACCTCCTCCTAATAATAAAGTAAGATCCAATACATCTACAGGATTTGCATCACCACCACCATCAGTTACAAAGACAAATACTGCGACAGGAAATGATACAACAACAACAACAACAACAACTTTATCACCACTCTCATTATCAACAACTAATGTAATAAATAATAAAGGTCGTTCACATAATACTACTAAGACAAGATCGCCACCATCCTCTGCATATACTGCATCTTCATCCTCTGCGTTAAATCGATCAGGATTATTATCATCTCCACCTACTAATACAACAAATACAGTACCAAAGAGAAGTGGTAGTTCTGCTTCAGGTCAACCTTTATTTATATCAACTAATAAAATATCTACTAGTGTACCACGACAGATATATTATAAAAAGAATCAAACTAACACAAACCCAAAGGATCGAAATACAACTCCAACAATTACAAAAGTACCAATATCTAGAGCTATTAGTGCATATTCAAAAGCTAGAGAGAATGTTATACCTCATACTAAACATAAATATTATGCTGCTTAGTATATGGAATAAAATAGTAAGACAAGTAACATATAATCTTTTTTTTTATTAACTTTATAGTTGTAATTTATTTGTTAAACTATCTTATAATGTTTTATTGGGAGGTTTTTAAATTCTTTTACAAAATCAGTCAAAATAAATATGAAAAGCCGTTTTTTAATTCAAGCCAATAAATCAAGCCAACTGTTATTTTATTTCTTAAATTCATTTTAATCGATACTAATGTCTGACACTGAAGAAGCTCAACAAAATCCAGTATATATTGAATTATCTATTCATTAAAGGCAACAGAGGAACCAGAAGTTCCAGCAGCAACTGAAGAGAATGAAGAACCTGCACCAGCAGCTGAAGAAACCCAACCAGCTGAAGAAGCTGCACCAGAAGCACCAGCAGAAGAAGGAGCAGCTGAAGAGAAACCAGAAGGTGGTGATGAAGCTGAAAAGCCAGCAGAAGAAGGAGAGGAAAAACCAGCAGCAGAAGAAAAGCCTGCTGAAGATGAAATACCAACTGAAACCTTAGCTGAAGATTTTACTTATGAAGATTATGTGGAAGGTGAAGAAGTAAATCCAGAAGAATATGAAATAGTTGAAGTGAATGGTGAAAAGAAAAAGAAGCGAATTCAAAAGAAAGAAAATCAACCACAAGGAGATGGAACTGCAGAAGTAAAACCAGACTCAGGATCATGTTGTATAGTAATGTAGAAAATAATAATAATAAAAAAAAAATAGTAATAAAATAATAAAAAGTAATTATTATATAATATATATTGAATTTTTTATTGATTTTTTGATAATTAACAAAAAACAACATCTTTATAATTAATAAATAGGTTTACTAGATAATTGTGTAGTACTCCTATATTGTTTTGTTGTCTGAGTCTTTATATTTCCTTCAAAATCAATCATATAAATTCCTTCACATACACTCTCAACACTATAAAATATATAAACAACATGAACTAGTGAATATACTGTGCATTTGGCAAACTTTTAAATTCATCAGTACTATCAGCTTTTAGACTTTGTGGAATTTCTAACAAAATATTACTCAAACTCTTCTTAAATTCTGATGCAATTCCTTTATGAAAATATAACCCAACACACATGCATTGTTTTGAATACCCTAACATAAGAAAATTGTTTTGAACTTCTAAATGCAAAGGTTGTGCGATTGTAATTAATAGATCAGTTTTTGATGTTTTGTTGAGTAGTAATATACGATATGGATGATCTTCATTTCTTGAGTATAAAGTACAATTACCTTGAATTCCCATCTCACTCCATTTTAGTGGAGTATATGTTACATTTAGTATATATGCAGTGACTAAAGGAGAGTTTGCAATAATCTCTTCACAATCTTGGTCTATTTGCTGCAACTTTCTAAATATTGTATTTCTAACAATAGAATATAAATGAATAATTACAGTTTCTGTTGATTAGGTGTGTTATTCATTCAAAATAAAGAATTTAAATGTCAAGCCAGCTTGTTGTAATTTTGAAAAGAAAAGTAATGTATAGTTTATAATGATTACATATGAAGTAGATAAACTACAGTATATAGAATAACAAAAGAAAAACATAAAATAATCTTTATAACAAAAAATAACAATTTCATTGCTTGTTTATTTCCTGAATTATGCATGTTTATCATTTTCATGATTTGTTCAGAATTTTGATGAGTATTTATTCTTACATAGAAATTTCTTTCATTCTATTCTAGAAGCTTCTAGAACAATTTAGATAAATTCTTTATTTCTTTTATTCTTGTTTTTCTTTTCAAAATGTTTATCTACGTAGCTATACTTAAAGGCTCAGAGACAACAGGTGAAAGTGAGTTAATTCGATTAAATGTCTCTCCAATGGAGACAATTGCATCACTAAAAGATAAGTATTTACAAACAGGAAAATGTCCAACACCAAACTATGTAGCACTTAAATTTAGGGTATAGTATATCATATGAATATGTATTTATAATTTATAGGGTCAATTGTTAAGAGATGAGAAATTATTACGTGAATATAACATTAGTAATGAAGATACAATATATCATGTGGTAAACAGCTTCCCAAGTTATTCCACTATGAATTATCACGTTTTATCACAAAGCTTAAAAGAAGATGCAAAAGCAAAAGGAGATTATCGTCACGCAGGTTATAGTAGTGAAGATCTAAGTAATTGGGATAGTGATTGGAGTAAAGGTGACGAATGGAAGCAATATCCTCCAGTATTAGTCCATGATTTAGAAGAAAGAAATCACAATGAATTAGTAGCATCTCCTGGTTTAAAACCTACCGTAATGCCAAGTATGTACAACGGAAGGAGTTTAATTAAGACTTATATATGTAAAGTGAATGGTTTCTATTATAATTTATATCACAAAATGGAAGGTAGATGGAATGGCACAGTAAATATAATTGATTCGAAAGAACACAGAAATAGTGTAAGAATCTGTACAAGTTTCATTAGTTTTGATATAAAAGGACATTGGAATGAGAAACATACAACTACAACCAGTGATGGAATTACTACAATATATGAGAATATATTAAAGCCATTTAGTAATGGTGTATTGAAGGTTGAAACAACTGATCCAAGATATAGTAAATGCTTTATTACTATGAATGAAGAAAGTGATAATATATTGTTATTAACATATACAAATAGACAAACAGGCCAGCCTATGATGATTGAGACAATTAACTATATTGACGATTATCAAAGAGTTCGAACTCAACAACATTTTCATAGTAATGGAAGTTTGGGTTTAGTTCATATTTATCAAGAACAAAGAGTAATAGATAGTGTAAGTGGTGCAGTTGAGAAATTTGGTAATTTTAGTTTATAAGGTTATGTTATTTTTGTTTTTATTATTAATATTTTTTTATCATATATATATTGACATAATTAATAATGGTATGTATGCTTTCATTAAGTTATAAAATGAAAATAAATAATTGAAACGAATTAATTTTTTGAAATAGGCAAACAGGCTTGAAAATGTTTTTCTTAAATAGTTTTGCAGATGAAGTGTTATCATCAGTACTTTCATCCGATTGTGGAGTATTTACAACACCTATACTTATAGGTGAAAGAGAGGGATGAAAAGAGTAGTTATGAAGAAAATTTTGTTGTACAACATCAAAATAACAGAAATGTTTATTCATTTCCATTTAAAATAGAAATTATTAAAACAAAATTATTAAAAGAATTATTAAAACAATTCTTCAACATTAAATAATCTAATTCATATTAATTAATTATTTTTAAATACATTATACACTAATTCACTATTCTTTTTACTAATAACATGATTTGAAATATCATATAATAAATATTTACCACTATCTGAATTATTTATACCTTCATATTCATCCCTTAACAAATATGGAGTAGGATATCTATTTATTATATTCTTTACTTGCAAAATCCCCATTCCTTTTATTTGACTTAATTGTTGACCAAAATATTCTTTTAATTTTAAATCTTTCATGGATTTTATATAATTACAATAATTAACGAATAATGTTGGAGGATTACTCAAAATATTCTTACATAATTCTTCAATTTTATTACTTTTTATCTCATTTTCTATTACATTATGTATTGTACTTAGAAACTCAACAGTTCCATCAATACTAACAGTCCTTTCTATCATAAATCCATCATTAATTTCTGTATGAATTATTGAAGATTCTAATGTCTCTTTCGGTATTCTATCTTGACTAATTAAACATCCTTCAATTAAATAGATTATATGATGAAGACCACTGTTCTTTAGTCTATATTTCTGTTCACTATATCTTCCATCAAAGATACTGTGAGCCAAATCATAACTTGTTTTTCTTTCTATTATATAATCTGTTAATAATTCTATTCCACTTCTTTTATCTTTTATTATCCATTGATAATCTCCTAGCGGTAATTGGCATATTCTACAACTTATTTTTCGATTTAATAAATGAGTGTGGATATAAGTTCTATCTTCTTTACTTCTCATTTCTCTATTATCTACTAATAATATCAATTCGAAATTATTATTATTTCTTTCATTTGAATATTCATTTAATAAAGAGATTGCATCATTATCTATTGGCAAAACAAATTCAGATTCTATTGTTCTTTCTTTTTTATTCAATTTTCTTCTCTTTCTAGGATTCTTTTCACCTTGTAACTCATTATCCTCCTCTTTCTCTTCTTCTTCCTCTTCTGATAAGGAAGACGCTGATTTGATAGTATTTCTACCATTTGTTATTATTTTTTGTATTTTAGAGGCTAAATAACCACCTACTCCATTTATTAACATAGCATCTTCTTTGGATTTTATTGGGAGTGGGTACCTATTTCATACAATAATAATTAGATATACAATGTCATTGCTTTGATAGCTTTAGCATATTGAAAAACAAGGTTTACATTTGCTTTCATTTTCCTCAAACCTAATTCTTCTTCGACTAATGAATCAACTATATGTTGATTCAATTCACAAGAACATATGCGTTCCATTAAATTTGAAGAATAATATAAATACACTTAATACAAAAACGGATATAATCTTATAATTAATTGGCGCGAAATTCTTTTAAATATGAATGTGTGTGAAGCAGAGAAAGCATCGCTTCCTTTTAGTAACTATCACAAGCCTACAGCAGTATATTATTAAATTATTGTAAATAGAACTGTTCACAGTACAAATTCCCAGTATATGTTTCTACAACCTATTCACCTCCAAGAGTACCTAGTATAAAATACAGTATTTATATATCAATAGAAAGAAGTAGAAAATCAAAGCCAAGTCCGAGTAAGGAAGTAATGAACTGTAAATCTTTTTATTTGAAAGAAGTAGATGATAAAATTGAAGTGTATGATAAATCCATGTTAGATCAATGTGAACAGAAACAGTATGATTTATTTTTCTAACAAATCTATAGAATTCAAATGAAAATAGAATCATTCATTCCAGAAAAGAGAGCCAAAATATCTGCATCAAATTAATTAATCGTTTAAATAGTTTCGTAATAATCATTAATAATTCATATCTTTATTCTTTGTTTTTCATTTGTTTATAATGGGAGTTTGATAAGTTCTCGAGAAATTTAAGAAATTCATCAAACCAATTAAGGTTAAAAATTTATTTCTTTTCATCTTCAACTTATACTTTTTCTGAAATGAATTTCTTTATGGGTTAAGTTATAATACATAATAGTTACATTTTAATATAATATCTAAAATGTGAATAAATAAAAGAATCACATTTATAGAACATTATCATTCTCTATGTTCATACAGTATAAAGATTAAAAAATCATAAAAATTCAAATAATTGGCTTGAGTGAGTTTGATTGGTTGATTGATATTTTTAAAATTAATGAAGCCAGAAGACGCTGCTGAGAGAATTAGAAAAACTAAATTAGTTTTTGATTATAGTAAAATTATTGGTGATACTTATGTTGCTAATCGTCACACATTCTTTCAAAGAATGCAAGATCTTGGGGATATGGGATTGAAATTTGTATCAATAGACATACACAGTGACGAAGTAGTAAGTATTGCAGTTGATGCAGTAAAAGCTGCAGGTAAGATGATTTTTATTGGTGTTTCTGGTATATGTACTCAAGACCAATTTGATCTCGTGAAAGACACAGGAATTCATTTTATTTCATGTCCAATATTACCTCAATTTGATATAGTCACAATGTGTCATGAATTAGGTATTGTATGTATATTATCAGGTGTAACTCCAAAAGATGTGATAGCAGCACACGATGCAGGTGCAGATTATGTACAAATCATACCAGTAACAAGTTATGATATATCAACATTAAAAAGAATGATTGAAGAGGGTATTTGGCAAGATACAAAAATAATAGGCGCAGGAGGAGTATCCTTAGAAACTGCTCAATATTGGTTGAATGCTGGTTGTACATTAGTTACAATGAGTGACTGTATGATGGGAAAAGATATTTCATTAAAAGCAACTGATAAGATGTTTGGTGATGCTGTTCAAGATTTCAATCAACGTATTCGTAGTGCTGATTTTGAAGTATTAAATAATGTAGTTGTATGTAGTAGACCTCCTAAGAATTATGTTTGGGAAAAGAAGATTTGGGATGAACCTTGGACTCCAGTTGAAAGAGTAAAAGCCCCACCAGGTGGTGTTGATCATTGGCAATTGGGCTAATCAATTTAAAAGAAAAATACACACTAAATACTATTATTTTTGAGATGTTTTGTTTTTTATGGTTGTTTAAATATTGTTCAATCGATTTTATTACGAATGTTTACATGGGTTGTTTTTTTATGAAACAAATCATTTAATTTTAATGACTTCTGATTCAGTAAAAAAGGATTTACAAAATGTATTATACCTATTTTGACTATATCTATAGCTTGAACATCTAGGTGAATCTGGAGACTCACAATTTGCAGCTCATATTCTTAATTGTCTTGATTCAAAGAGTGTGGGTAAAACAACATTATCACTATCTGAGTATATAAAGTTTTGGGGAGAATTATCAGAAAAAAATCAAGTATATAACTATGCACTTGGTTTGTTGACTAAATTCCAAGCTTTTGATGAAATGAAAAAGTCAAAGAAAGCTGAAGTAAATATAGAATTTGAAATGACATATAAAGCAATAGGATTAACATTATTGTGTTTAAATCTATTCTGGAACTTAAAAAGTGAAGATCCAAAAATAGAATGGCAAATTAGTCAATGGTTTAATGACAAGCCACCATCTGATTCAGCTAAAACCATTTTAGATTTATTAAAATGTGCAGGAGATTATAATGCAATGATAGAAAGGACTTTATATGAATATTTATCATTAGATGAATTAACAACAACAATTAATATTAGCACAGGTGATGTAGATGTAGATTCACAAAGTATATATCAAATTGTTATTATATATTATATACTATAATATATAGATTTTAATTTTCTATCATGGTTATTCTTAATAACATGTGCATATAAAAGACAAGGTGTATATGTACTATTAGAGAAATTATTCACATATATTGAACAAATCTCAAAATCTCTCAATGAGATAGAAACAACAGGTCCAAAATTGCTGTTGGTATTAGATATGTATTATGATATATACACATTCTATCCATATGTCGAACCACATTATTTGTCCAAATTATTACAATATATAGAGCCGTTACAATATTTACCTTTACCTTATAGTAAGGAAATAAAGTCTGTAATGAAGAATATAAAAGAAGAAATATGTTCACCAGGTTATACACTAAGATCTGAATGTTTAAGTGATAATCTATTTCTTAATTCATATGGTGAGGATTTAATCAATTCAAAGCATTTAACATCATCGATTATAGCTTCAAAGGTACAAAGAGGTTTATTTATATTCCATAATATTCAATCATTTTCATCTACTCAATATAATCACATATTTCAAAAAACATATGTAAGTGATGGAGAATGGGTTGAAAATGTATATAAGTTAAGAAGTTTAATAATATATGATATATTACATTATGATTTTGATATAATCATTGAAAATAATAATAATAATAATAATAATAATAGTAATAGTAATAGTTCAATTAAAAAACCAAATGATGGGATTAGTTTTAGTGTATTAGGAAGTGATGAAGATATGAATAATCATAATAAAAATAACTTTACATTTGATGAATTAATATTAAAGTGTCAATCTTCAAAGATTGTAGAATGGTATTCAAGAGTAAGAGATATACAGAATATATGTGTTTCAATGTATAAATATTCTATTATTTATTTATTTAATTAGTGAAGATTTAACAAATATAAAATCATACAGAGAAAGTCAATTATTACCCATTTTACTAGAAATCATCGAGACAATCTATAATACAGTAAAAATAAAATGTGATTATAAGATATTAAGATATACATATATTAAACCAAGTGAATCAATGGTAAAAGAAGATGATGATGGATTATTAGATGAGTCAAAGATAGAAATGATTGAAGATCATGATTCAGTAAAACAAATAATGAGGTATATATATGTATTAATTTATAATATAGTATTCCTGATTATCTCATTGAAGTGGAACAATTAGAATCATCCCAATCATCTAACGATAATTCCAATGGAGTATTTCCAGATATAATTGAAGGTGAAAAGTTATATGTAATAATGAGTGATTTGACTGATTTAGAATCATTGACATACATCTCCAGTCATGTATTATATTCCCTTAGTGAAGCTACAAATAAAGATATTCCTACACTGTTACAATCATCAAATATACCATTACCTATATTGAGATTATGTTATTTAGGTGATAGTAATGTAATAGCATAGAATGATTTGTAGTTATATTGGTATTAGATATAAATGTAGAAGTTATACAGAGTTGGTAGATTATCGATATTATGTATTACCATATGGTAAGAATTTATTAGCTCAATATTTAGCTATGACTGATATATTATATAGAAAATTAGTATATATTATTATTATTATTATTAATGTTTAGGTATATTGCATGATGCAATCTCCAGACATTGTACCATCTCTTGAGAAACACGAAGACAAGCCAAATCCAGAAATATTAAACATTGTAAATCCATATAAATTACAAAAATACATAATCAATTCATTCATTAGATCCTCCAGAATAGTAACATATATGAAGATATATCTATGTGAAGGATGGTTAAATACTAATAATACAAACTCACCTGATGTTAAAATACCATTTATAATGAGAGTAGAATTAGGTTGTTCAACTGGTGCACAAATGCAATTTAGAGAAACGAATGAAAATTTTATAAGACATTTATCAGATAAATCCTTCAATAGATCACCATTACTGAATACACCATCTGTCATAATACAATATACTGAAGTTAATATTAATGGAAAACAGATTTCCAGTGTTCAAAAACCTGCTTTTACATATTCAAGAATTGTAGTTGCTAATGCTCCTATTCCGGAGGATTGGATTTATTGTAATGTCAGACCATCAGATCCTTGGTTGAATTTACATATGATTGAAACACATCCTAATTTTAGTAATCTTATAAATAAGAAAGATGAAATGGGCTTGAGAAATTATTTGATTCAAGGAGGTAAAAGATGTGATGTTGGCAGTGTGATTATTCAATCTCAAAATCCAAGTGATGTTTTTCCTATTTTAATAGATGATAAATTATTTGGACAATTTAGAAAGATCAGAATAGTTCCATGCATTTTGGATGGTCATACTCAAGAAGCTATACCAATTATGCACTGTGCTGAATATTAAATAAAAATATATATTCTTTTAATGTTGTTTTTATTGTTTTTGCTGTTTCAAAATTACTAGTCGTTTGGACAACGAAACTTTTTTTATTTCAATTTAGATTTTAATGGCAATAGAGTTAATATTTTTTTCTTTATATATTCTGGTTGTCTACAGTGGTTGTCCAAATATGTGTAATAGTCATGGAACATGCCAAAATGATGGTACTTGTAAATGTATTTCAAATCAAGGAGTTGGAGTTAATCAAGGTAGATTTGCTTTAGAAGCATATACTGGACCAGATTGTTCACAAAGAACTTGTCCTGTTGGTTTGAGTTTTAGCATTACGAATGTTGAAGGTATATTACCAGACAGAGTGAAGGATGAGACTGTATCAATTCAGCAGAGACTACTTGAGGAAGGATTGCCTGGTTATCTTGAAACTGACAATTTAATACTTGTAGAAATAAATAATACTATAGCATTTGGTAAATATGGTGGATCAATGAAATGTGAAAGAATTACAATAACAAGTTCAGAAGAATTAGAAACAAATGTGAGATTAATGTTTGAAACTGAAGAAGAAAGAACTGTAGATGATGGTGATAGAACAGAGGAAGGACCTACAACTAAACCACCATACAACACACTCAATACTACCACAATTTCCAATATTAATGTTTTAGCTCAATCTGGGAAGTATTTACTAGTTCTATGGGATGAAGAAATGAAGAAATTATATGGTGAGAAATTAATATCTGACTCAACAGTTGACTCTCAAACTTCAGAAGAAGGATTAACAACAACTAATACACTACAGTGTATTGTACAATCTCAACGTACCGATTTATCTTTGACAATAATTACATCCTTTGAAGATGATTTATACAACAGTAAAGGTGATATATTGAATGAATCTGATGAAGATTATAGTAAATACTCACTTTACAACTCAACAATACCATATTATAATCGATTATTATCGTATAATAACTTTTCTAATGATAAAATATATAATTTCGCTTGTATTTCCAACTTAGAGACAAGCTTAGTTCAAGTTTATGATTCAATTATCTTAACTAGTTTATACAAAATAGAGAATGGTAAAGAGAATAGTGAAAGTATAAACGATGAAGTTACATTTTTATTAAATACAACTAATTTACCAGAAGGACCATGCTATTTCCTAGGAGATGGAGAAAATAATATAAATATAGAAAAGAGTGAAGTTTATAAGAAATATATGCAGAAAATTGGAAATGATATTTATTTTTCACCAAAACCATTTATTAATTCAGTTAATGGATATAAAGATGATGTGACTGTATATAAAGGAAAAAAAGGATTAGAAACAGTAATAACAGAATTACGTAATGAAAATATCACAATAGGTGACTTAAAAATAAATAATATAGATTATGAAAGTGAAGATGAAGATGACGATTTTTTATCAAAGGCAAGTTATATTGATATTGATTCTTTCTTTGGAAAAAACAAAAATGAAGTGATTGTTCATTTAAAAGTTGGTTCAATTCTTCAATTTATAGTTACTCAAAATAGAGTTACATCAATCAAAGTGTATGTTATAACAAAAATAATATTTATAAATTACAATGGAGATATTTGTGATTCAACTGGAAAAGTAATAAAACCACGTAAAAATGATAAAAAGAGAATATTACAATCATTTAATGCTAATAATAATAATAATAATAATGGTTTAATAATGGTATTTACAACTCAACCACCTTTTGATGATCTAATCGATGCAAAAGTGATATACACTGTAGAATCCCAAGAAAATTCTCATCAATATTTAGAATGTAGTGGTAGTGGTTTATGTAATAGAAATACTGGAAAATGTGAATGTTTTGTTGGATATGAAGGAGATGCTTGTCAAAGAATCAGTTGTCCATTTAATTGCAATAATCATGGTAGATGTGTCACAGTAAGTGAAGCTATCAATGGATTGGATGAGGATTCAAAAATATTAGGCAAATTTGGATATAATGGTGGAGATAATGACAGTGAAAGGAAGTTTTATGCATGTCTATGTGACAGTGGTTATAGAGGTGCTGATTGTTCATTGAGAGAATGTCCTTCCTTTAGTGATCCAGAAAGAGCAACAAATCAAAGAGATGGTAAAGATGGTATATCTCCATTAGATGGAGTAGAACATAGAGATTGCAGTGGAAGAGGTATTTGTGATTATAGTACTGGGAATTGTAAGTGTTTTGATGGATTTGTTGGAACAGGTTGTGAAAGTATTTCTTCTACTTCTTAAAGACAATATAATTATTCTATGTAAACATTTTTATATATTATTTATTGTTTTTTGTGATGGATATATTCATATTTCTGAAGATGACTGCTATTCATTCTATTTATTAATTCAGTTCTCTTTGTTATTGCTGAAGAATCATATGTTTTTAAAAATAGTAGGCTTATATATATTATACCGTATTATTTAAGAAAAACGAAAAAAGTCGTTTTTATAACTAGCATTTTAAATCATGGGTTGTTCAGGCAGTAAAAATACTAATGAAAATAAAGTACATCCAGATAGTCCAAATAAGAAAGATGGAGCAGAAAAAGTTGATAATCAAGAAGATCAGACATCAACTTCAGAAAATGATGCTAGAGAAAGAGCTAAAGCAGATAGTGCTTCTACAAGCCATTCATCCTCATTTTTCTTCATAGACCCCAATATTCCTGATCATCAAGGTCAACTTGTTGAATCAACAGAAGGTGAGAAGGAAATGATACTTCCTGTATATTTTATATATGAATATTATTTTTAAATAGACTGGTTCATATAAAATAAAATTTGCTTGTTTAAGTCTAACGGGGTATTATCCAGATGTATATATTTAATGTTCTATTTGTGTAGTATCCTGGTAAAAACAATCAAGACAGTTTTGTTTGTGATCCACAGTTTGATTTTGTAGATGAAGAGGATGGATCAAAGAGTTCAGTATTTTTTGCAGTATTTGATGGTCATGGTGCTGATGGAGATTTATGTTCAAAGTTTGCTTCTCAGATTTTACCAAAAAAGATTAAATCCAATAAAAAATACAAAAGTGATTTCTTAAGTGCATATAAAGAATCTTTTCTTCAAACTAATCATTTATTACACAAACAAAAACTAAATAATAAAAATTCAATAGATGATTCAATAAGTGGTACAACTGGTATATGTGCTTTATTCCGAGGATGTGATATATATATAGCTAATGTAGGTGATAGTAGATGTGTAGGAGCTTGTAAGGATCAAGCCACAGGTAAGATTAAAGCAGTAACACTATCAGTAGATCAAACTCCATATAGAGATGATGAGATAAAACGAGTAAAAGCATGTGGAGCAGAAGTATTGAGTGTAGATCAAAAAGAAGGAATTAAAGATCCAACGATTGAGCATTGGGGTGTAGAAGAAGATCATGATGGTGATCCACCAAGATTATGGGTTAAAGGTGAAGGATATCCAGGTTGTGCATTTACTCGAAGTATAGGAGATTGCTATAGCTGAATCTATTGGTGTAGTAAGTGAACCAGAAATAGTAAAAAGAACACTGACAGCTGATGATGCTTATATAATAATCTGTAGTGATGGAGTATTTGAATTTTTAACCAGTCAACAAGTAGTAGATATAGCAAGTGCTTATCCAGAACCAGTTCAAGCTTGTCATGCATTATTAATGGAAAGTTATAATTTATGGTTACATTTTGATGTAAGAAGTGATGATATAACAGCAATAGTAATTCAATTAAGTCAAATTCCTGATATTAATAAAGATAACAGTAAAATAATTAGTCCAAATACTCCAATAAATAATGTAGTAAAACAAAAGATAAGACCAGTTCGTAATAAGATGAATCAAAAAGCTGAAAAGATGATGGGAAAAATGAGTGAATTATCTGAAGAAGAATTACATTTTGTATTACCTGATCAATTCAATGGAAGTGAAGAAGAAAAGATGAATCTATTCAAATGTTTAAAGAATCATTTCTTATTCCGTCAATTAGATGAAAAAACATTACATGATGTTACAAATGCATTATTAAAGATTGAAGTAGAGAAAGATGATACAATAATAAACCAAGGTGAAGTAGGTGATAATTTCTTTATTGTTTATGAAGGCTATTTTGATGTATATATAGTTAGAGAAGGTGATGTGATGGAGAAAGTCCACACTTATCAAGCTATGCTTGGTATATATCCATCCTTTGGTGAATTGGCATTATTATATGATAAACCTAGATGTGCAACAGTAACAGCTCAAAGTGATGGTGTTTTATTTGCATTAGATAGACAATCTTTTCGTTCAACTGTATTAAGAAATAATGGTTTAGAATCCTTAAAGAATTTACCATTTTTAAATGGTTTATCAATAGAACAATTAAAAGATATATTAAATAAAAGTAAAGAACAATCATTTTTAAAAGATGAAGTGATATATGATTGTTCAATCGAAAGTGATTATTTCTTTGTATTGATTAGTGGTAGTGTAAGATATAAAGATGTAAATGATGTAGATGTAATTTTAACTCCTTATGCTATATTTGGTAAACAAACTAGTAATAATAAAGTAAATCAAACATTTATAGCCAATTCTGAAATAAAATGTTTACAGATTAATAATGATCAATATAATTTTGTAGAACAATGTATAAATAATATGAGTTTAGATGCATCTGACAATGAAGATTCTGTTAATTAAGTTATTTTATTTATCACTCTTTTTTTATTATTTAATTATGAATTTTTTATTGAATTGAAAAGCTATCAAAAATATAAAAAAATATGATACTAATTATTCAGATTTGTTTATATAATTGAAGATTGATTTTTGCTGTATTGGTTTGACATTTACATGATGAAATAAAACAAAAAATGTCCAAAAATATTTGAGGTAATCAAGCTTTTATTTTTTTACTAAGAAGTGTTTGTTTTTATATATGGATTATCACGAAGATAATAGAAGCAGGGAATATAAAATGCTCAAAAATAACAGAGACAAGGCAACTTTATTAGAATCTAAATCACATTTTTATAGTAAAGTTGTTTTGGTATTTTTGTTAATAGAAATAGTATATTAAATTATTATGTTTATAGTATATTGCTACTTTTACATTAGTTGGGCTAATAGAGAGTTTGGTTATGATTTTCATATTTTGCTCTTCATTATATCATATAGTATGTCTTACTATATCTAAAACACTAAAGAAAGCATGTTGTGCAGTTGTATGATATTTTTATTTATAAATGTAGGTTTATTGTTCATTTATGAGATGTGCAGCCTATTCAATCAGATTTATTGGTTTATTTTGGCCTGAATTATATGGATTAAAGGAGTCAAAAGTTGAAATTCGTGTTATACAAATGATTTATTTAATTTGTTGTTCTTTAGCTGTATATATTATATTTTTTGTAAATTAATATGTAAATACTGTAGTTGATTAGTGCATATTTTGGTTTTCATTATTACAGATTAGTTAATATTGAATTGAAACATAAAATCATGTTAGATAATATAAATCTTGGTAGTAAAAAGATTAATGAATTGATAATTCGTTTTTATAGGTAATTTATAATTTTATTTATACAGTTTTTGTTTCTTTAATAAATCAAATCCCAAATAGACTAGAATTTAAATATATTAGGTATTATATATATTTAATAAGTTAGTAATGTCAAATCATGTGGATTTCTATACCAATTCTCTTCTCCTGGATCACATAATAAAACACTCTCAACATTATGAATCATTTTATAGTTTATATTATAAATATCATTCTCTGGATCTAATCTTTTAGCTTGTTCAAAATCTGTTGCACTCTTTAAATACTCTTTTAGAGATTTATAAGCAAATGCTCTTCTGAAATAAACAGATGGAAGATCTGGACATATTTTCAATAACAATGTAAAATCTTCAATTGCTCCTTCAAAATCTTCAATTAATTGTTTTGCTTTAGCTCTTTCATTGTAATATTTTAAATAGAATGGAGCTTTTCTGTTAATATCATATTGACTTGTATCTGTTAAAGCTTCTATTGCAGATGTTAAACTAATTATTCCATCATTATAATTCATATTGTTAATATGACATAATCCTATATAATAATATATCAAATGTTCATAATAATCATTTGTTATCAGTCTTAAACTTTGTGTAAAACAGTCTAATGCTTCTGTAAAAGATCCTTGAAAATATAAAACTATTCCTTTTCTAAAATTCAATTCAGCTAAATCACTATCATTTGGTTTACTCTTCGTTATTGCTGTGTCTAAATCTTCTTTAGATTTTTCGTATATTTCCATACTATATATAATATAATATATTAGATTATTATTATATACTTTAAATAGCAGGTACTTCTGTTTATTAAATACTCTATTCGAGTTGGCTCCATTTCTATTGCTTGAGTAATATTATTTAAACCTTCACTGAAATTCTGTAATGCAACATATACTTTTCCTCTATTATTAAAGTATTCAGATGTTTCAAATCCTAATTCATGAGCTTGATCATAATCAGATAGACTCTCATTATATTCATCTAAACAGTATTTAGATAAACCTCTGTAATAATATAATTTACCATTATCACTATTTAATTTTATACATTCTGTAAAATCATCAATTGCTTGTTGATGACAATGTTCATGTTGATAATATAAACCTCTTGTTAAATAATATTCAATATCATTTGGTTCTAATTCAATTATATGACTTAATGTATTAATAGCATCAGTGTAGTTATTTAAATCTTTATACAATTCAGCTAATACATATAAATTATCTAAATTATTTGGTTTTAATCTTACAGCTAATTGAATTGAATGTAATGCTTCATCATAATTCTTTAGACTTTTATAACACAAACTTTGATAGAAATAATATTCATAATTAGTATTCATCTGATATTCAATTGCAGAAGCAATCTCTTTTAAACATCCTCTATAATCTTTTTTATGATAAAATAATAATGCATGACTGAATATAAACTCACTTTCTCTTGGATTACTGTCTAAAGCAGCTTGAATATCTTTATCAGCTTTATCTAAATTATTCTTCTTTAAATAAGCTCTACCTCGTTTGTTTTGTATTATATATAGATCTTTACTATCACATTCGAATGCTTCACTGTAACATTGTATTGACTGATCGTATTGTTTGGTTGTTTCATATATATCACCTAATTCTGTTAATGTTGAAACATCTCTTGGTTTTATTTCTAATGCTTTCTATTAATATATAGATATATATATATATATAATTATACTTTTAAATCTTCTATTGCACCAAAATATTCATCCAAGTTTTTATAACAATTTGAACGATGAACATAACTTTCAAATAAATCAACATTCTAATTACATAATAAAATAAATAGTTTTTACTTCTTCAATGGATCTAGTAAAATCAGCAATACCTAATTTATATTCTGTACATTTTTCATATATACAACCTCTTTCAAAATATAATTTCGTCTTTTCTGGACTTAGTTTCAACGCATAAGTATAATCATCTATTGAACGATCTAATTTACCTAAATCATCTAGAATTTTGGCTCTACGAATATAACCAACACTAAAATGAGGACATAATCTTATAACTGAAGAATAATCATCATAACTTCTTTGCAACTCATTTTCACGGTAGAAACACTCTCCTCGCAGTAAATACAAAAGAGGGGAATCATTTTTCATTTGCAATGCCTTTTCGATCGTATTTATAGCTTCAACTGATTTAAATCCAACATCACATTTTAACATTTCTTTCACCTACATATAAAAAAATAACTGATTGAAAATACTCTTTCTACCATCCTTTTTATTCTTGGATGTGTAACTGCTATAGTTTCTTCTTCTTCTCTAGTTAATTCATATACAGGACTATCGTTCATACTCTCTAATTTTCGTTTTTTAATTAAAAAACGGTTAGATTTTTTATTCCCCAAGTTATTTTCATAAACCAAACTAAAAACGGATAATAATTTATAAAACGAAAAATAACATGTTGAGTAGAAGTGGTCTAAGTACGAGTAGCTTTAAATGAAGATTGTTTATTCAACTGATGGAAAGATATCAATCGAAAGTGAAAGTACCAGTGGTTGAATAAACATATTAAGTGTCGAACAACGAGTGATGAAATCCAAATATCTATAGGAGAGAATAGATGGATAATGTAGTAATACAGTAGATGGAAGTAAGACTTGTGGAAGTATTTTCATAATGAATGAATGTGGTGGCGATGTAGTGTGGTAGTACATCTATACTAAGTGGAGATGCTTATAAACAAAGTAGTTCAATCTCGTTAGACACAATTGGTAGATCTTTAACAATCGAAAATGGTTAATCTACAAATACAGTTGGATGAATCGATGTTCATATAAATGGCAGTGAAACAGGTGGAGAAATATTTTTATCCTAAATGGAAGTGGTAATATGAGAATAACAAGTGGTAGTATAATAACTGTAAATGGTAAATCTGATACAGTTAATTTAATCTTATTAGGTGGCAGTGATCATGAATTATAAGAATAAGAATAAGTACATGTAATGCAAGTCCAAGTGAAAATATATAAATTTCCTCAGATAAAAATATGTCAATCCAATCAAGTGATGCTGAATCAAGTAGTGGATCAATATCAATCAATATTACAGTTGAAGCAGGTAATTCTAATAATGCAAAAGGTAAAAGAGGTAATTTAATATTAGAAGTTGGTTCAGTAATTTAAAGCTTAATCTGGTGTAAATGGAGGAAATATTAATGTAAAATCAAGAAGTGGTAATAATAGAATCAGTGATAATATTGATATTAAGACTGATTCGAGTGAAAAAGAATATTCTGATGATGTATCAGTAACAAGAGGTAATTTTGAAATTGCCTCTTGAGAATTAAATGTTAATTATAGCACTGGTTCAGATAGAGTAATAGTGGAATGATCAAAGTAGAAACATGAGATGGTTAAGATGGTTCTGACTCAATTCAGTTCAAAATAGGAGAATCTCAAGGTTTAGAAAGTGGTGATATGACTATCGGAAGTGAAAATAATATTGAAAATTGTAATATTGATATAAAATCTGATGAAAGTGAAAAAAGAAATAGCTGTTCAACTAAATTGGATCTATTATTGTTAAAGAAAGTGATGCAAATAATGAAACTGGAACTATTTACTTCAATGCTGATTGAAGTGAAAATCATAAAGATTAAGAGTGGTAGTTCTGAAAAATATAATGGATGAGTATTATGAATAAAAGCTGAAAGTGATTCAATTTAATATCTTTATAAATAATACTTCATCATCTGATGAATCTGGTTAAATCAATATAACTGTAATCGATAGTAAGATTAGATCAGGAAATATCAATATCAAGAATAGAAGTGGTAATAGTGGTGATATTTAATGCTTATAGTGGTATTATCTCTGTCGAAAGCAAACCTAATACAATTGCATCTGGTAATGTATAATTTACAACAAGTGATTCAATGAATGGTGGTAATATTAATATAAAAAGAAGTTCAACAAATATACCAGAATTAGGAAATACCAATTTAGAAACAGGAAATGGAGGTACAGAAGAGGGTAGCATCAGAATTAAAGCTGAAAATATTGATGATTTAGTAAATAGAAAGACTGTAGGTATATTGAAAGTGGTAGTGGATTAGCAGAATGTGGTTCAGTTAATATAAGCACTAGAAATGTGTGAAATATTAATGAAAACAGAAAATTGAGGTAATTGGACAAGTGTTTCAATCTTGATTGCTAGTGGTAAGAGTAGTAATTCAAGTGGTAATATAAAATTTGAAATAGGTGAAAGTATTGGTGAAGGTGGTAAAATTTCAATTGAAAGTGGAAGTGGTTTAAGATGATCAGGTACAATCTCATTGAAAGGTTCTGAAATTTCAGTATTAAGTAAATCCAGTGAGAATAAAAGTGGTGATATATTGATGGAAAGTGAATCAAGTTCAGTCAAGATAGTTGGAGGAAATAAAGAAAAGAGAGTGGTGATTCAATTGAATTTAAGAGTGGAGATAGTGAAGAAGGAATGGTAGGTGAAATAAAAATGAAAGCTGATTCGAGTATAAAATAAGATGGTGGTTGAATCTTGTTGAAGAGTGGTTCAAGTAATAAAGATTCCAGTGGTAAGATAGAAATCAAGACAGGAAACAGTACGAAACAAAATTGATATCTAATTCGAGTAAATTAGATGGCATATATATCATTCTATAAAAAACCGAATTAACAGAAGTTGATGAGTTTTTACTGTTCTTGTATATGTTCTTGTAATTTGATGAGTTTTCAGCCTGACCTCCATACACAGACCGATTTATACAACCCTGATTAATCATAATTGATTTACATTTTTGTGTTTTGTTTTTTGTTTAATCATTAAGATAAGTATTATAATATTCATCTAACTTTTGATCTTCATATTTTAGATATTTTATGTTAGATTTATGAATAACTGACAATAATTATCAAGCTCATATGTATTTTAGTTTTTTCTTCTTGTTGTGGGTTTATTATGTCCATTAATCTCATTTTTCTTATGACGAATTACTTATGTATGTTATTTCTACTAATTTTACAGAAGATTCTATCTATAACCCCCACAAATATCTTACTCATGAAAATCTAATTTCGTATTAAGGTTATAACTATATTTTAAGAACATGTTGTTAATAAACTTCATTCAGAATAATTGCATTACAAATAAAATGAATGTTCAATTCAAAATAGCCTATATCAAAACTAAAGAAGATGAAAAATATGTTCAAAATATTACCAAAAGCATAAATGATTCAAATTACTATTTTTATTATTATCACCTGAAAATGGCGCAGTTAATTTACATGTTGTAAATAGCTATAATCCAATATATAATGAATTAGCAAATTACTTAAAGGTCTATGTATCTTCAAATTAAATGATACACATTATAATAATAAAACACTGAATGTTTTGGAAGTATAATCTAATTATCATAATAACTAGACTACAATAGATAAGATAATGTATATGGAAGTTGGATGGAATTTAATTATAATTTTTTGTTTTTGTTATATATTCTCACTAGTATATTATAGACATTTCGAAAATATAGACAGTAAAAAATGGGAATTATTTTTGAAAAGATTAAACAGAGAAAATCTCCAGGAAATAGAATAGCAAACTCAGAGATGAATTATTGTAAACAGTTGAATCAACTTAGATGCTCTAGATAGTGATTCTATTGCTTATGAACTTAACAATAAAATCAAATCACTAACATCATATTATACTCTGATGAAAAGAAGTATTTTGTATTATTATTATTATGTGATTAGTATAAATCTTTGAAATGATAAAATCCAATATTCGATCAGATAAAATAAAGATTTATGTCAAGTAGAATGTTCAAATGAATATCAAAGAATCGAAGAAGAATATTACAATTCACAAGCAACAGCCAATATAAATGAATTAACTAGAAGATAAATCATATTCAAGTCTTATTAGAAGTCTAGATAAGCAATGGTATATATAAATATTCTATATATTATAGTGCAAAATATGATAAATTAATATCTGAATTCCTGAAGAACAAGTTAAGAATGAATTATCATTATTCTTTGATGATAGATTCAAATTATTCTCATTGCTAATGAATATGAACAGATAAAGAATTATTAGAAAATTAGAGAAGATTACACTAATTATCAAGTAAATATCAATCAAAGAAAGAACCAATTATTATTCAATTTTAATGAAAAGAAGTATATTTAAAAATATTAATCTATTATATTTTAGAAAGAAAATAAACAATTTTAGTCATCATAGTAAAGGAGAACAGTTAAAAGATCAATTACAGAATATAATTCAAATTGAAAAATGGTTTAAAGAACATCATGATTGCGATAATCTCAATTACTTAGAAGGATGTGAAAAATACAATTTATATTGTCTATTCTATGATAAAATAGTTATTCAAGATTATTTGTATATTTTTATTGGTATATTGCTATGAAATAGATCAGCAATAGAAGAACAATAGATGAATTAGATGAAAAGATAAAACTGGAAGAAGAATTTGAGATGTTAGAGAAAAGCAAATCAGAATTGTTAAATGAAATGTTCAAGGATTTAAATTCCAATCAGCTGAAACAAATAAAAGAAGAATCAAGATTATGCTACTATCAAACACAGCATTATCAAAATACTATCAATTAAGAGAATTTTCAGAAGAGGAAAGTAGAAAGTATAAAGATGAAATTAATAGTGATGATATAAATACTCTTCAAACACTAATTAAAAAGATTCAGGAAGATATTAATAATTTGAATAAAACGAGAAAATCATGTGTAGAAGATGAGATAACTACAACAGGATCATCATCAAAAGAAGAAGAAGAAATGCTTAAGCAACATATTGCAGATAAATTGTATTTTAATAATTTTATTGTTAATAGAGATGATATTTTTAAACTAACTGTTGATAGTCCTGACTTATTAGATATTTTAAAAAGAATCTCAAAAGATTTAGAAAATAAAGAATTATCAACATTAGAACTGAACGAAATATATGAAAAATGTGATAAAATATATAATACTCTATTGGAAAAAGTATATTTAGTTTATTATAATTACATTGTATAGATTGATAATAAAAGAAATGAAAGGACATTAACGCAAGATAATACAACATCAACTACAACTGAAGGAACAACAACAACAACTACTACTACTACTTCATCTAATACAACTACTGGAATAACAAAAGATTATGATGATGATTCTTTTCCTTCATTTACTTTTTCTCTTAACAATGAGGAAATAAAACTTCCACATATTAAATCATGTAAACAAGAATTGTACCAGATGTAAAAGAAATTGAATCAGGATTTTCATCTCATTCATATTCTACTTTGGCAGATAATACAAGTAAAATTGAATTGGATGATGGAAATGAATTGTGTTATACTCATTTCGAAATGAAGAAAGAGAGTTAATGCAACAAAAGAATGACTTATATAACATTTGCATCAAGACAATAGACATTAGTAAATATAGAGATTATTACCTTCATAATACAATGTAATAAGAAAATTAGAAGTATTTTATAAATAATATATTGATAGAAACTCATAGAAGCTATTCCAGATGTGAATAATACAAAGTTAATATTATATAAACAACAAATACAACAGTTACTTAAAGAATATAATGAATTAGAATTTCATCTTGAAGATTTGTTTGAAGAATATGATAATGAGAAGAAAAAAGAAATAAAAGAATGTAAAGATCATCTGTATATTTATAAAAATAGTTAAT
>NGBS01000022.1:0-124107 GCA_002245135.1 Proteromonas lacertae
CTGACAATAATTATCAAGCTCATATGTATTTTAGTTTTTCTTCTTGTTGTGGGTTTATTATGTCCATTAATCTCATTTTTCTTATGACGAATTACTTATGTATGTTATTTCTACTAATTTACAAAGATTCTATCTATAACCCCACAAATATCTTACTCATGAAAATCTAATTTCGTATTAAGGTTATAACTAATTTAAGAAACATGGTTAATAAACTTCATTCAGAATAATTGCATTACAAATAAAATGAATTTCAATTCAAAATAGCCTATATCAAAACTAAAGAAGATGAAAAAATATGTTCAAAATACCAAAAGCATAAATGATTCAAAATTACTATTTTTATTATTATCACCTGAAAATGGCGCAGTTAATTTACATGCTGTAAATAGCTATAATCCAATATATAATGAATTAGCAAATTACTTAAAGGTCTATGTATTCAAAATTAAATGATACACATTATAATAATAAAACACTGGAATTTTGGAAGTATAATCTAATTATCAAATAACTAGACTACAATAGATAAGATATGTATATGGAAGTTGGATGGAATTTAATTATAATTTTTGTTTTTGTTATATATTCTCACTAATATTATAGACATTTCGAAAATATAGACAGTAAAAAATGGGAATTATTTGAAAAGATTAAACAGAGAAAAATCTCCAGGAAATAGAATAGCAAACTCAGAGATGAATTATTGTAAACAGTTGAATCAAACTTAGATGCTCTAGATAGTGATTCTATTGCTTATGAACTTAACAATAAAATCAAATCACTAACATCATATTATACTCTGATGAAAAAGAAGTATTTTGTATTATTATTATTATGTGATTAGTATAAAATCTTTGGAAATGATAAAATCCAATATTCGATCAGATAAAATAAGAATTTATGTCAAGTAGAATGTTCAAATGAATATCAAAGAATCGAAGAAGAATATTACAATTCACAAGCAACAGCCAATATAAATGAATTAACTAGAAAGATAAATCAATATTCAAGTCTTATTAGAAGTCTAGATAAGCAATGGTATATATAAATATTCTATATATTATAGTGCAAAATATGATAAATTAATATCTGAATTTCCTGAAGAACAAGTTAAGAATGAATTATCATTATTCTTTGATGATAGATTCAAATTATTCAATTGCTAATGAATATGAACAGAATAAAGAATTATTAGAACAATTAGAGAAGAATTACACTAATTATCAAGTAAATATCAATCAAAGAAAGAACCAATTATTATTCAATTTTAATGAAAAGAAGTATATTTAAAAATATTAATCTATTATATTTTAGAAAGAAAATAAACAATTTTAGTCATCATAGTAAAGGAGAACAGTTAAAAATCAATTACAGAATATAATTCAAATTGAAAAATGGTTTAAAGAACATCATGATTGCGATAATCTCAATTACTTAGAAGGATGTGAAAAATACAATTTATATTGTCTATTCTATGATAAAATAGTTATTCAAGATTATTTGTATATTTTTATTGGTATATTGCTATGAAAATAGATCAGCAATAGAAGAAACAATAGATGAATTAGATGAAAAGATAAAACTGAAGAAGAATTTGAGATGTTAGAGAAAAGCAAATCAGAATTGTTAATGAAATGTTCAAGGATTTAAATTCCAATCAGCTGAAACAAATAAAAGAAAATCAAGATTATGCTACTATCAAACCACAGCATTATCAAAATACTATCAATTAAGAGAATTTTCAGAAGAGGAAAGTAGAAAGTATAAAGATGAAATTAATAGTGATGATATAAATACTCTTCAAACACTAATTAAAAAGATTCAGGAAGATATTAATAATTTGAATAAAACGAGAAAATCATGTGTAGAAGATGAGATAACTACAACAGGATCATCATCAAAAGAAGAAGAAGAAATGCTTAAGCAACATATTGCAGATAAATTGTATTTCAATAATTTTATTGTTAATAGAGATGATATTTTTAAACTAACTGTTGATAGTCCTGACTTATTAGATATTTTAAAAAGAATCTCAAAAGATTTAGAAAATAAAGAATTATCAACATTAGAACTGAACGAAATATATGAAAAATGTGATAAAATATATAATACTCTATTGGAAAAAGTATATTTAGTTTATTATAATTACATTGTATAGATTGATAATAAAAGAAATGAAAGGACATTAACGCAAGATAATACAACATCAACTACAACTGAAGGAACAACAACAACAACTACTACTACTACTTCATCTAATACAACTACTGGAATAACAAAAGATTATGATGATGATTCTTTCCTTCATTTACTTTTTCTCTTAACAATGAGGAAATAAAACTTCCACATATTAAATCATGTAAACCAAGAATTGTACCAGATGTAAAAGAAATTGAATCAGGATTTTCATCTCATTCATATTCTACTTTGGCAGATAATACAAGTAAAATTGAATTGGATGATGGAAATGAATTTGTGTTATACTCATTTCGAAATGAAGAAAGAGAGTTAATGCAACAAAAGAATGACTTATATAACATTTGCATCAAGACAATAGACATTAGTAAATATAGAGATTATTACCTTCATAATTACAATGTAATAAGAAATTAGAAGTATTTTATAAATAATATATTGATAGAAACTCATAGAAGCTATTCCAGATGTGAATAATACAAAGTTAATATTATATAAAAACAAATACAACAGTTACTTAAAGAATATAATGAATTAGAATTTCAATCTTGAAGATTTGTTTGAAGAATATGATAATGAGAAGAAAAAAGAAATAAAAGAATGTAAAGATCATCTGTATATTTATAAAATAGTTAATCTTAATAGAATAATACTAAATAATGCTGTAAATCAATATCCTGCTGAAGAACAATACAAAGTTGAAGCAAGAGAAGATTTGAAACATTATAAAGAATGGATAATAAATGAATGTATTAAAACAGATGAAGACTTGGGTGTTTTTAAATTTAAAGAAAAGATATGGAAGAGATATTAGATAGAATTAAAGTATTTAAATTATTATTATTTGTTATAATATAAAAAAATGTTGAATTTTATCATACATACAAGAGAAATATGATGAATAAACAAAGATGGATAATGGATCTGCATAAGAGTATACATACAGATTATTCAGTTGAATTTTCACTTCATAAATCAAAAGAACTATATAATAAACAGATAAATACAGTTGATACAAAAGAATATGAAGATGAAATAGAAGAACAAATACCAATCATTATAAATCAACATGTATATCATTATTATTAAATTAACATAGAATTATTGTGTAGAAAAGAAGAATGAAGATGAATTATTCTTAGAGAATTTCTCAATGTTATTGTATTTTTATATTTATGCTTAAATTAGACAATATCTCCAAATTGCATTAGCAGAGAGTTTAGAATTCAGTATAGATGAGAAGAAGAGAATAAAAAATGATCTTGATTATATGTTAAATGATTTAAAAAGGAGAAGACATTCAATAAACTTTTATAGAGATTCTAAAAAAAGAATCAAAAAGGATTATAATGAGTTATACAAAAGAATAAAAGTTAGATTATCTAGTTATTATAAAGTAAAATTTGATGTATAAATATTATATATATTGTTTATATAATTTATCTTTATAGAAATGAATCTTTAAAAGTACAGAAGAAATGTTCACCATCATTTGATTTATATAAATTGAAATATTATACAATTGAAATGAAAAAGAAATTAATAAATATAACAGATAAAGATAAATATGATGTGATTGAAGATGAATATGAAAATGTAAAGGGTTTAATAGAACTAGTAAAAAATAAAGAAGATGCTTTTAGATATGATAAACTTCAATTTGAAAAGAATTTTCTACTTCAAGTAGTCTTTCCAAATGAATGTGTATCAATAGAAGAATTCAGCGAAATAAAAAGTTGTAATGATAAAAAGAGAATAACAGAAACTTTACAATAATATGTATATTTTATTCTTCTTATAATATGTATAGTTAACAGTAATACATGCTTATTGTACAAAGGAATATATTCAAAGAATATATAGAATATGTGAATGAAATAACTGATAAATATCATCAACTTCGAGATTAGATAAAGAAATCAAACTATTCTTAATGTTTTTAAGTCATATACAAAACATGATGAGAATTTTTTCTCATTGAATAATATGAATTTATATTTCTACTCTGAACAAATCAAGATAATGAAAACATCACTAAATATAGATAAATAATCTGTAATAATCTAGATTGATTTGCCTCTTATTGTTGTGTTTATTTCCTCCGAAAAACTCAGATTTGCTTATGTGTGTTAATTCTACAATCTCTGCAGAAAAATTCTATATATTAAGCTAATAATATACATTCAATAATATATCATTTTATTATCATCTATATCAACTAATTTTGTAGAATAACTAATATATGGTAAATCTTAAATTAACTATCTACTGATGATTGAGTATAGAATTGTTGATTCTCAGGTTGTAATCATTTCCAAAATTGATAATCTAACCTTTTGTTTTTCATCATATTACAATAACAAGAAACACTAAAGATTGTTATTTATCAACCTCCTTGTAATACTTCATCAACGATCACAAGGTTTCAATGATATTAAAGAATATCCTCATTCATTAACACTTGATAATAACTAATTCAATACAAACCATTCAGTTTCTCATTCAGTTGTTCAGTGAGGTTAATATTTTATATTATACTTAAATGATGTGAAATAATCCTTCTGCATTTATTATATTCATATGTATATTATCCATAAGGGAATTTGAATCGACATTAATATTCTGTTTACCATTAATATATGCATTTACCTGTGGTTGAATTTAAAAACCAATAATCTATATTTATATTAAATTTCATTGTCAATAACACTAACTATCACTAAAACTTATTATTCATCATTTACATCATCATGTCATATGCAATATGCATTAATAAATCATAATAGAGTATAATTGTTTTTATCACACCATCTGCAATAGAATTATATCACATTTTAAGTTTTGGGTTATTCAAAATTTTGATAAAAATCAAATTTCGTTATTTTTGTTATATATTTCCATAAAGATGATAATAAAAGTGAATAAAAGCATAAGAGAAGAGGGGTATATTTTATATTTATTTTTATGATAGATTATGTCGAAAATTGGTCGAAAGTGGTTTTGGTGATATAGAAGTGAAGATTGGAGATAGTCGAATAATGTCAATCAAGTCAATTTTAGTGAATGGAAATGAGACTGTAAAGAAACTGTTGTTAGATTGTGAGTTTGTTGGAGTTTTGGAGTTATATGAAGAAATCGAAGAAATTGGCTATTATGAGATGGAGAAATACTACAGTGGTGGTGAACTGATAATGTGTAAAGAGAGTGTATGTGAAGTGTTGATGTTTTGTTTATGTTATTGTGAAAAAGAGATAATAAATGATTGTTATGAATTTGTGAAGAATAATATAGATGATGAAGTATTAATGAAATTAATTCATATATGTAATGTATTTGGTGGATGTTTGAGAGAGATAGAAGACTTGAAAAATATGGAAATAGAAAAGCGAGGATATAAATATTTATATAAGAATGAATATTTGTTGAGATTAGAAATGAATAATTTGATAGAGATATTAAATATGAGAGATGTGATAATAGTGAATGAGTTATGGTTATTAAATCGGTTATTGGAATGGTATAAATTCCAAAAGAATGAGAAAGAAAATAAAGAAATACAAGATGATTTTAAACAATTGATAGAAGAAGATATTGATTGTGAAAAGATAAAAGAGAAAGAGATAGAAAAAGAGAATAAAGAAATGTTGAAAGACTTGAAAATAGAATTAAAGAAAAATGAATGTAAAAATCATATAGAATTATATTTAATAAAAGATGAGAGAATTCAAAATGTAATAATCAACAATTACAATGAAGATAATAAAGAAGAAGAATTTAAAGAAGAAGAAAGAAGAATATTGGATAGAATGAAAGAAGAAGAGTTAAATGATGAAATAATGTGTATATTAGAAATGAATAACATAAAGATGAGTGAAATAGTATTGATGATAATGAAATATAAAAATGTGAAAATGGAAAGTATAAATACTAAAAATATATTTAAATAGAATATATCTCAAATATAGAAAAGAGAAACATGTTGGACAGATTATGTATAGAATATAATGAGAGTAAAAGAAATCGAACAATGAAAAGTATATGTTTGTTTGTTGATGATAAAAAGAATATATCAATAATAGAAAAAGTATGTGGAAAAGAAATTCTTTTTAGAATATTGAATGAAGATAATTATTTAAATTCCAAATCCAAAGAAATATTAATAGAATATATAAAAGAAATGAGTATGAGTATGGAAGAAGAAGAAGAAATGATAAAAATAATGAAAGATAAAGAATTATTGGAAGAATTAAAAACAAAAGAAATCACATCATTTTCATATTCTCAATCAGATTATTCATTTATATTAGATGAAGAAATGTTAATAATTCCTTCATTTGATGGAAATCGATGTGAATTTTCAATCAATCCTTCAATACTTGATGGAATAATGATAAATAAAGAAAATGGAATAATTGATGGAAAAGTGGATAAAGATATAGAAAAGTGTGAATATGAAATTAGTTGTAAGAATATTCTAAATGAAAATAAATTCAAAATATCATTAGAATTTAAAGAAGGAAGATTCACAGAATTTAACAAAACTAAAGGAATATTAATCTCAAATAATGGAAAAACAATAACAAATACAATTCGTGGTTTTAATCATTGTTATATGAATTTGAAAATGAAAAATGGAATTTATCATATCAAATATCAATTTCATCAAAATGGAAGTGAATTTAATGATATAATGTTAGGATTATCAACTAATAATACATATTCTAATAATTGTATTTATGAACTATTAACAACATGTAATTATTATGCATATAAAGGTAAAAGTAAAGATATTACTTATTATTGTAATATTGGAAGAGTTGTGAATAAAAATCCAAATTTCAATAATCATAGAGATGGTTCAGTTTATGAAGTGATTGTTGATATGAATAAAAGAGAATTTTGGATTAGCCATAATAATTCATCTCCTGTTTTACTTGTTAAAGATTTACCTTCTCCATTATATCCATATGCTGTATTAGTATATGAAAACACCTCAATAGAATTATTATCAGTTTCTCATCATTAAAGTTATATAATATGAATTTTTATAACATTTTCATTCTTCATATTGTGTTGCTGTTTATATTTACACATAAACAAAGAAAATATAAAAATAGCTTGAATTACTATTATGAAGGCTTGATTCTCATTTTTATAAAAATCAAAATAAAAAGTGATGCAATTATTTATTTTAATATAATTGACTTTATAATAGTTATGATAAGAAGTAATAAAAAGAATATAGTGAAATGAGGAATAAATTCCATCAGATAACCATTTTTGTGTATTTGAAGTATTTGATGTTATTTATTATGATGTTGTTTATCAACATCCAATGCAGCTAATAGAAGTAGTGATATATCACATTTACCTCATTTGAGTTGATAATGATGTATTTATATGTAAAATTAGATGTATTATCTGTTTTCTTACCAATCGTTGAATTCCTTTTAAACTGATTTAATTGAATCAATATAACTCGTAATACCTTACCGAAATGGTTAATTGAGTTTTATTATTTCAAACAGATAAGAATGAAGAATGGTAATATTTGTTGATATTATTCTACAAATGATTGTATTATATTATATTGTATATGATTCATTTCCACCCAATAAAACAATTTTAATAAAAGATGTAAAAGCTGTTGATTTAACAAGACAAAGTGAAATGAGTGTGAGATCTTCAGCTTCAAAAGTAAATTTTAACACAATTTGATTTTTTATTTGAACATATAAAATATACAGTAAAAATTAAAGATGCATCAAGTAAAAAGAAAGATAGATAAAGTATTATTGAATGATATAAGTGGATATGTTCTATCTCACAGTATAATAGTGTTAATGTGAGAAAGTGGAGTTGGTAAAAGAACATTATTAGATGTATTAGCAAATAGAAAAACACAAAGGAAAGATTGAAGGTAAATTGTTATTGAATGATAAGCGATATAAAATGAAAGATTTATGTATGATAAGTGGATATGTTGAACAACTAGATAGTGGTTTAGCATTATGTATGGTAAAGCATCGTTGTACTTTGCATGGATCTTGCATTGCTTTTCGGAAATCATTAGCATCTGGTTCTTCAGCTCCTCGGAGATGTTCCTCCAGCAATTGAGCTCTCCATTGTAACTCAGGATTTTGAGGAGGCTCTTGAGGTTGTTATTGTTGTTGTTGAACTCCTTGAATTACAACTGCTTGAGTAGGAATACCTCCTTGAGGGATGCATTGAGGGAACTGAGGGTGTGGAGGTTGATAAGCATTAATAGAGAAGTAATGATGAAAGATAATTACAGGTTGAATAAAGTTACCTTCTGTTGTAGCTTCATCCTTTAAGCAGAACATGAAGACTTTAACAACATTATTGTAGATATTCTGCTTAAAGGCAAGAGCTTCATGTTGCCTCTCTTCCAGAGAGTTGCATTGAGAGTACCTGCTCGGGGAGTTAAAACATAGGTGGCGATGGTAATCTGAAGATGCTTAGGGAAGGTTGGATCTTGTTGAGTTGCAATGGCTGCATTGTATCATAAGCTCTTGGTAAACATCTCGGTGTTGTTAATATCATACTCAGAGATATTTTCAACCATGACTTAAACATAGAAGGGTAGTTGATCTCGCTTAAGGAAGTAGTGCCAGTATTTACCACAGATACGGAGTTGGGGCTTCTCAGGTTGTAATTGTCGTTGTTGTTCATCATTGGTAACACTGAAGCTGGATTGAAAGAAGGAGCATCAATAGAATACAGCATCAATAGAACCTACAAAGGACACTTTAAAGGAACCTTAGAACCATCCTCGGTTCTGTTGATGAACTTTTCTTTGGAAGAGTTCTTCTCTTAGAATACTCCTTGAAAGAATTCCGTAGGAGCAGTAAAAGAAACAATCAAATGAATCTTTAACCTTCAAGCGTATTTTGAATCAGACAGTAAATATGGATGAAAATGTAAGTTGTGGATGTTGCTATTATAGTTTGATAATAAAAAAATATGGAATGTAAATATAGAATGGGATATTAGTAAGTATGAAGAGATGTGTAGAATGAATGTTATTAATTTCAATATTAATTCCATTATAAAATCAGATCATTTTGTAAATATTGAAGTAGATGATGATGATGATAATTATTATCAATTATTAATGATGAATCATAAATGGTTAATTGATAGAAATAAAAATACAAAGGAAGAAGATATGAAAAGAAATGATTTTGAAACAGATTGGTATATTATTAATATAATATAATTATTATAAATTATTAAATAGTAATGAGAAAATAAGAAGTATAAATGATAACAATGATATAAATATGGAATATAAAGAGTTGCTCATTTCATTTATCGAGAGTAAAAAGACAATATTAGAGAATAAAGATATAGTAAATAATAGAATAGCTGTATATCATAGAATATGTAAACTTTCAACAAAAGATGTGAGTAAAATAATAGAAAAGGAAATAGGATATTGAAAGGTGAAATACAAAGAGATACAAGTAAATACAAAAGATGATGAAAACGAAAAGAAAGCATATATAAATATAAATCATAGTAATAATTTACAATTTACATATTCTTTAGAAATATAATCTATGGATTAAGAAGAAGATGTTGATGAGTAAGAAAAAGAAAATAATGAAGACATTTAAAACTGTTTATAAAAAATTGAAGAAAATTAAAGTTTTCTAAAATTTTTGATTATTGTTATGAAAAAAAATTAAAATACACACAAACATACTAATAACTATACACAAAGATTAAATCGAAACATATTAAATGATAATTTATCCAATTTTATAAGGACATTGAAAAATGTGAATCAACAATCTCAGAGGTTCAATTGATATATGACCACAGTATTTACAAGTGAATTGAGGTTCATTTAATGTATCATATAATCCTATACTAATCATAATATCTGCTTGAATCATTGTATATCTCAACATCGATTTGATATACTTCTCAGGAATACTATTCATCTTCCTAACAAACCTAAAAGCTTGACCAAGACATGATACTCTATCATTAATAATCGTATAAATGTAAATTATATCTTTGACAGAATAAGTATAATTATAAATTTTAGCATTATTATAATTCATTAATAAATGTTTAATATCTTTAGAAGGAAATGGAACATTTAATATTCTAATAAACAAATCCATAGCTTCTTCTAATGTTAATAAATTAATAGAATTACTTAAGTTACAAATATGAAATAATATAGAAATAATGCTTTCTATTCTTGTATGTAAAGTCCAGTAATTATTTAACTCATTATTTAAATTTTTGAATATACTTTTAGCTTTGTTATAATAATATTTCTTTAATTGCTTATTCTTCTTTATAAAGGATAAATGAGAATTAACTCTTGTATTAGCATCATATAGAATATTATTCCTATATATTCGTCTATTTCTTTCTTTTTCTCTTATATCTAACAGCACATTATTCCGTCTAAATATTGATTGTAATAATATGATTTTTTTTTCATCATACTTTAACTTTAATTCTTCTATTTCTCTATTCTTTTCAAAATCTGTGAATGGATATACAACATTGTTTGAATTATCTTCTTTGTCATTCTTCTCATTACTACATTTATTCATATTACTATTATCCTCACTATTATCTACATCTGGAATATTCGGCAAACTACATCTATACTCGTTTTCTTTAAATCTTGATCCCCTAGCTGCAATTTTTTGGATAAGTGATGGCTATATCAATAAAAATAAAAAATATCATACTCCTTGAATTGATCCACTCCTAGAAGACATATTTCTTGATTCATTAACGGAAAGAGAAATGGCACTAGTATGGATGGTATTAATTGTAGATGAGCCTGCTTTTATAGAATTCACTGGAACTTCAGGTTTGTATGGCTGAACAGGTGTATTAGGTAAATCAACAACTTGGAATTCATGGAACGAATTTCTATCATGATTAACACTCGGTATGCTACCTGTTGAGCATCTTTTCATGGGTCTTGGGGATTTAATTAGATCTTTTGCAGATGGTTGACTTAAAAACTTCTGCGCAACGCTAAATCTATCTGGCTTTTCTATTAGAGGAGAGTCCATAAGTCATAAACGAATTCTATTTGCTAACTGCTGTAATTAGAATAAAAATTACGAATAACAGAATTCTATTTTCGGGTGTTTTATTTCTGCACCAAAATTTTGAAGAATTATCAAAAAATAAAAACACAACAAATATTATAAAATACATAAGATATATAAATTACATAAGTTTATCTATCACTGATTTCAAATTGACCTAAGAAATCTTCTGTTACAGTTGGTTTATTAAGATATTCTCTTTCCTCTTTTTTTCTATCTGCTTCCATATGTGCTAGCATCTCATTATATTTCTATAAACAGAATAATACACCATACAAATATAAAATATATACATTTCTTTGATCTTGTGCTTCTTTTCTTTCACATTCATCTCTATAAGCTTTAGCAGTAGCATCAGCTCTTTGTTGATCCAAATATCTCTGCCAATTAGCTTCATCTTGTCTCTCTCTTTCTCTTCTCTCCTCATCTTCTTGTATTTGTTTTAATTGCATTTCTTTTATTGCTTGTACTTCTTCTGGAGTCATACCTCTATAGTGATCAGGCCTTTCGTGAAAATCTTCATGATCTTCCCTCATAAACTTCATTGCTATTGTATCTTCTAGTAGAGGTTGGTCACTAATCCATTTATTATATGCATCTTCTCTTTCCTTCTTCTCAGCTGCTTGAATTCTATTGAAGTGATTAATTTCATCTTTTTTCTTTGCATCTTCTGCTGCCTTCTTTCTAGCCATCTCTTCAGCTAATTCACACATACGTTTCACACGTTGTCTTTCTCTTTCCTCTGCTTCTCTCTCTAATCTTCTTCTTTCTTCTAATTCAGCTTGTTGTTGCTCTGACCATTTCATATTCTGTAGAGCTTGCAATCTTTGACGTTCTGGATATTGTAAATCTTCACCTGCAAATATTTGAGCTGAAGATATTCCTAGTGTTTGGTCATAATCACCCATTCTTGCTGGTCGATCTGGCTCTGGAGGTACTATTGCCTCAGCTTGTCTTCTATTGAATTGACGCATTTCTTCAGCGTGTTTTGCTCTATCCATTTCTCTTTCATATTCTATTTCTGCCATTCTTTGACTCAATTCACGCATCTCTTGCTCGTATTTCAGTTGAGCTAATCGTTCTATTTCTTGCTGCATTTTATGTTCCATAATCTGTTGTTTACGTCCATCTTCTGTTTCTTTACATCTCCTATCACGAAGTTCTTGACATGGTTTTCTTGCTATTTTTCTGGCTTTGGCAGCTTGGACATGTAATCTATCTTTTAACTCTGTTTCAGTTTCTATTGAATTGCATATAAACCATATTATAAGAATACCTAAAGGTAAAGGTTCTATAAGGCTCTTCTCCATCAAAAATAGCAAAACGGTTTTTAAAAAATGAAAAAACTAAAACTAATTTTAATCCTTAACCGCATATTTGATTTAAATTGATTTAGAATGAGATTTAGATCAAAAACAACACCACTGGTGATGCAGTTGGAAAGATTAGTCAGAGGAAAAGGAATATCACCAGTATATTTTGCATCATATAATAATTTCATAAAAATAGCCACCTTATTTGAGAGCATTACAAGTAGTACCACCACCCACTATGACATGGTATCACAAAGATTTAATCAATTTTACATCAAGAGAAGAGAGATTGAAAATGTATTTTTCACATTAGATTTATTAAATAGTAAATTCATTGAAAAGTTTCCAAGTCACGGTGAAGAAATAGTAAGTGCAACACCCACAAAAACTAATTATGTTGCTAACGAGTTTGTGAAAAAGCAAATTAAGTTAATGAATTCAGGAATGAGTGAATCAATGGCATTCCGTCAAGTTGAAAGTCAATTCCTTAAAGAAATAAGCGAAGTTGGAGATAGAACTGATTTATTATATCAACAAATGCAAAAGAATATAGGCAAAACTTCATCTGAAAGAACAAAGAAGAAAACTCAAGTGTCTCGATTTAATGTTGATTTCATAAGATCACAAAGGTTTAAACAATTTTATGAGAAACAAATGGGATGGGTGAAAGTAGAAAAACCAGTAGAAGGAAATGAATTTAGTTTTGATAATTTAGTAGCTATATTAAATAAGAAAAGTGGTGAAGATAGTAAAACCAATAAAAATAATACAAAATCTAATAAAACAGAAATAGTAGCAGCTATAGGAGAGAAAGAAAAAGAAAAAGATAAGAGTGTAGGTCAAAAAGAAGTGAAAAAGGATGATGATTCAAAAGATGAAAGTAGTAAAACAACAAATAAAAAGGATAAAGAAGAAAAGACAAAGAAAGAAATGAAGAAAATTAAAGGAAGTGATGGATCTAAAGAGAAGACGAGTGGAAGTGGAAAAGAAAGTAAGAAAAAAGAGAAAAAAACAAAATCAAAATCAAAGTAGATAATTTGTGAATTTTCCTTATTTATTACATTTGTTTTGTTTATTGTTATTGTTATTTTTATAGATATTTCTATTATTTTGATTGTCTTGAAGAAATATAGATTGTAACTGAATCTATGTAACGAACAAAAGAGTTTGAGGGTTTGAGTAATAGTAAGATCCAAAATGTCTCGTTCTAAGACAATACTGCATTTTAACATCGCAGGTAGTAGTCAAAATTCAATCAATAAATTAGCAGATGCAGAAAAGGCTGTAGTTAAACGAGTATTATACAGTGATTTATTTTTTAGGTAAATCAACTTATTGAACAATATTGTGAAGGTACAAAATTCTGTGATCCAGAGTTTGGTCCAACTGATAATGATGAGTTTGGAACTAAGTCTCTATACAGAGATGGCAAGGTATTTCATTTTTTTAATCATTCTATAGCCTCCACAATCAAGTGGATCAAATGCATATCCAGAACCTCAACGGTTGCAATGGGTTAGACCAAAATATAGTGTATATAGTCGTATTTTTATGAAATTATGAATAGTATGGTAATGAAAATGCAAATGATGATGATGAAGATAATGAATTTGATGATGGTTTTGACGATGAGTTTGGTGATGATGAATTTGGCGATAATTTTTCCGATGAAGAAGAAGATCTCTGTTCCGAAGGTAAATTATTCCAAGAAGGTCATAGTTGTCAAGATGTAATTCAAGGAAAATTAGGAGATTGTTGGTTTTTAGGTGCATTAGCTGTATTAGCAACACAACCATTGTTTTTAGAGAATATATTCTTCAGTGGTGATCCAAACTCCAATATTAATCAAAGATGGTTAGATTGTGGATTATGGGTATGCAGGTTCAAAAAAGTATAAAAATAATTAATTTACTCATTTATAGAATTTTGAGTATTATTATGTCATAATCGATGATCGAATCCCAGTGTATAGCAATTCCTAAGTCAAAAGCACCAGTATTTGCTCGTTGTAGAGATGAAAATGAACTTTGGGTTCCATTAATCGAAAAAGCTTTTGCCAAATTAAATGGAAGTTATGATAGTTTAATTGGTGGATATATAGATTGTGCTTTGAGAGATTTAACAGGTTTATGCTCTCAATTGTTAGTACTTCAACCAGGACATACTGGATATAATGAAGATACAGGTCATTTAGTTGAAAATGGTGAGTTATTCAAATTAATACAAAAACGAACTGAAGATGGTACATTATGTGGATGTTCCATACAGCCAAAAGGAGGTCAAACCTGTCAAACTGAAGCCAATATTGGCGAAGGATTGAAAATGAAACATGCTTATTCAATAATAGGTGTATGTGAGATAAAAGTTGGTAAGAACATGCAAAAGTTAATAATGTTAAGAAATCCTTGGGGTAATGGTGAATGGAGTGGAGAATGGTCAGATGACAGTGAAATGAAAGAGAAATATATTGACCAAATTAAAGAAGCATTTATGAATAGAAAGATAGCACGAAATACAGGTTTAACTGCTGCTAGTGTAGCTGGTGGTGTTGATGAAACAAGCAATGATGTTGAAGATTTATTTGATAATAAGAATGATGGTATATTCTTAATGAGTTTTGAAGACTGGTTGAAGTATTATACTCATTTATTTTTCTGTATTAATTTCCCTGATGAATATAGAGGATGGAGAGTATCTGGTGAATGGAGAAATGATAATTCAGGAGGTAATCCTAGTTGTACTACTTGGTCAATTAATCCACAATATAAATTCTCATTAACTGAGCCAACTAATAATGTTGTAATACAATGTATAATATAATAATAATATTATTATTATTTAAATAGTAACACAGGAAGATCTTAGGAGAAACTTATGGTAGAACAGTTGTAAGCCACAACAATGTTATTGGATTTCATATAGTTCCAGCCAATTTCAACTTCAGTGATAGAAAAGCTCGACCTCCTCAAATTATTCCAGGTACAAGTGATGTCTTACAGCCAACTTATACATTCCACGATGCTTCAACTCTATCTATTAATATGGCAGCTGGTGATTATATATTAGTACCATCAACCTATGAAAGAGGCAAGTTGGGGAAATTCTTCTTATCGATTTATGTGAATAATAAATATGCATCATTAGAAGAAGCTGAAGTAATTGCTGAAGAAGAAGAAGTTGAATTTGATGAAGATGATGAAAATGATAAATCAACTAAACCAATACAAGAGACATTTACATTCAACAAGAGAAGATATGAAGAAGCTAAAGATCATTTATTGGAAGTATGCAAACAGAGAAGTATATAATATATATTTATTATTATTTTGTATAGATATTAATATAACCAATATTCTCAACAGTTTATCCAACATATCACAAGATGACTTAAACCGTCCAATGAAAATACGAGAATTCCGTGAGAAATTAGCATCCTATGGTATAAAAGCAATGGATTTGACTGATGATCAATTAAGACCATTATCTGGTGAAGATGGAATATTTGAATTAAGTGATATATTGGATATATTCAAATCAGAAAAAGAAATTCAAGATATTAATAAACTACAAAAAGATGTATCAAAAGATGTTGATGATTTAGAATATGCAAGTATAGTAACAGATGGTGAAATTGGAATAACTATCAAAGTATATATATATATATATATATATATTAAATTTATTTAATTAGCAAATTCGTGATTTACCATTAGATAGTAATGTTTCAAAGCAGAAAGTCCAACCAGAAGATTTCATTACTTGGACTAGAAATGAAAAGTTTAGAAAATTAATCAAGAATTACAATTATTCAGAAACATTTTTATTCTCATTCTATCAGAAGTTACTGTATGTAGTTCGATCAATAGAAAGCGATAATCCAATTGAAACATTTATTGATAATTTCCCAGTATTAGCTGATCAACAATTTGGTATTACATCCACAGAAGAAGAACTCTCAGAATTAATCCAACAAATTAAAAATGAATTCGTTCCATTTGGTGTAATAGTCACTAGTATGGAAATATATATCTTCCTTACTGGTTTAATGAAATACAAATGGAATACAGTGTTAGAGTTAATCACATTAATGTTTAATACATCTTCTAATTTCGATGATAATAGTGGTGATAATACACCTCATGAGAATGCTGAAGATTCAGAGTTAATGTCACCACAAACACCATCTGCTCAACAAGATCAAGTAAATTCTAAAGTTGATGTTAATGCTAAGAAGATACATAGTAATTCATCCTTTGCTGAATTTGAGAATTTAAGATGTGGTGGATTACATAAGTTACATAAATTTGCTAGTGGTAATAATAATGTGATTTACTGTATACATTGTGATACTTTACTTGAAGATAGTATAATATATATATATTGTTAATTTATTTATTTAGAATATTATGCATGTAAAGGAAAGAAATGTAATAATTACTTCTGTGAGAATTGTTATAAAGATATTCCAAATGGTTTATGTGATACTTGTTATGCATCTGAACAGAATCGTATTAATTTAATGCATAAGAAATTACATCAAATAAAGAAATCAACAAAGAAATCATTCGTTGTACAAACGTATAAGAAAGAAGAAATTGAAAAGAAGTTTGAAGAGAATGAAAAAGCAAAGACATGGATGAATGGAACAGTGTTTTCAGTATATTATTATTATTATTATTATTATTATTATTATTATATAGTTATTCCAAGATTCATGGAGAATATTAAAAACTAGAAAAATCATCTCAGAACATAATCCTTATGACAGATTAAATAAAGAAATATTACCCAACAAATATCCAATCTATCAACGATTAAGAAATGTAAGAAGAATACAAGAATATCAAGGATTACAATTTAATATACAAAATCATGAAGCTCTTGAAAGTATATTTGAAGCATTAGATACAGATCGAAGTGGTGAATTGAGTTATACAGAATTTAAGAATGGTTGTGACTCATTAGGCTTTGATTTATCTGATAAAGAATGTAAAGTTGTTTTCCAAAAGTTTGATAGTTCAGGTGATGCTTCTATTGCTTCTATTGAGTATAAAGAATTTGTGGATTATTTATATGGTAATCAGAACAAGAAGTTAATTAGATCGATGTTTTTATTAGCTCAAGCTTATCATAAATATAGATACATATCTTCCTATTTAACAGATATAAACAATCCAAATCCTGTGAAATTCAAAGAGTTATTATCCAAAGAGAATATAGAAACTAGTAAAGATAATGTTAGTAGATTATTATTCTTATTCAATTACAGTAGTGAAACATTTATTGAAACATTTAAAGACTTTGGAAGATTAAGACAAGTAGGTGATTTAGTTGATACTATAACGCAAGAATTAGCTGATTCAATCTCTAAAGTGATAAGTGATGTGTTTAATGATGAAGATTGTATGATGTTTTGGCAGAAAATATGTTTGGCTTGTGATGATTTAATAGGTAATAAGAGTTTTGCTGAAATAAATAAGAGAGAATATCCTGTAACTACATTTATGATTGGATTTTTAAAATGTTTAGAATTAAGCGAAGATTCTGTATTAAAGAAATACTTTATATTTAATGATGATGATGATGATGAAAATAAAAATGAATATAAAAATCATATTAATTTAGTCAGTGAAGATGGATTAGGTTATTGTTTATTCTTATTGAGATTATTATTTATTAAATATGGTTTAGCAACTCCAACTATTAATTATAAAGACTTTAGATTCATATTATACAATCCAATAATGAATTCAATAGAATTAAGAATTAGATTAAGATTAAAGATATTAATCTCACAATTAACTAACACTGAACAATTCTTAGTGTCTGCTGAATATGAAATGAACAATAATAATAATAATAATAATGAAGATGATGATGATATTCCAAATAAATCAGATTTAATACATATAACATTACATGATATATCAACAGGTGAAACTTTAGAAACAACAGTTAATCAAAAAGTAGTGAATTATATACCTCCTTGTGGTATAAATAAAGAACATAGTAATGCATTGATTAATCCACAATGTTGCCCAGTAGAAAGTGAAGCTTTAGAAAGCTTAATATCGTATATATATATATATAATTATTACTATTGTACTATAGTTGTCTTGAAATCAGAGTAAATCCAGAAACTGGTAAGAACTCATTGGTATTAAAAGAATGTGAAAGATTTATTAATGAGATTCAAAGTTATTTCGAATCTTCCAATGTTCCATTTGATTTCTTTATGAATATCACTCAATCTGAGATAAAATTCATTCGAGAATTAGATGAAAGTGGCACAAGAGGATTAAGACATAATATATTGGAGAGTATTAGAAAGAATAAACAACTGACATTACAATTATGTAATATGAATAGAAGATTAGATGTTATATTTGAATCAACAGGTGAAGAATCAATGTATATATATATAATAATAATTATTATTATTATATAGTTATCGTGAAACAATCAGTTGGGCAGATTTTGTAGACTATTTAGTAGGAAATAGAAATCCGTATATATATATATATATATATATAAAATAGAACATATTTCATTACAGTTGAACCTGATTTAGAGAATATTTATCCCACCTATTATGGTCCAATATTAGAAGATGGTGGTTCATCGATCAATGTTGATAAAACATATACAATCGCCTATGAATCAGATAAATCGAATAAGAAATCATTATACAATGATTGCGTGACAATTGGTAATAAATATTATATCGTTTCACTTATTAATACTAATAATAAAAGAGAAATTGTTGTTTATGATAGTCAAATTGCATCACCGTATATATAAATATATATTTTATTAATTATTATTATTATAGAGTTAAAGTAGTCAAAGATGTTCATGTTGAAGAATTACCTCAAGATATTGACAGTGATGATTTCCAGAAGATATGGAACTCAAAGATCAATATGTTAGAATTGGGAGATAGTTTATCACCTTATATTCATGTTAGTTTTAATAATGGTAAGAATCATATTGGTGTATGTAAGATATCCATTGATTCAATTATAAGTAACGATGGTTGTGATTTGAATGAATGGTATACTATATATAATGGTGATAATAAATGTGGAAGTGTATTAATCGAATCAACATTCTTATCCAAAGATAGAATGGAAGAAGTAGTAGTTGATTATGAAAAAGAAAATGAAAAATATCAAAATAAACTACAGAAATACACCAGTAAAAAGGAAATACCAAAATCAATTAGTGATATAGATGCAGGTGTAGTTCCAAAGAGATTATCAATGGCAAGATCACAATTACAACAACAACAACAACAACAAGAGGAAGAAATGAGTAGATCTAGAAAACCATCTGTTAGAAAATCACGAACTCAAACACCTAATAGATCTAGACGAAATTCATCTACTCGAACTCCCAGTAAGATATCTAAAACACCTCGTACAAGTATATCACCTAATAAACCACAACCTCAAATTGAAGAAATTCAACAACAACCACAGCCACAAACACCAATACAACAACAACAACAACAACAATTGAATGAAGAAAAGAATGAGAAGAAGAAACCAAAAGTGAATGAATTAGTTAGTAATCGTGATGTTGCATTATTATTATCAGAATTAAAAAGAAGTAAAGATTGTTTTGATATTTCTTTAAAAGAAAAGAAGTTAAATTCTGTAATATCCAAATTGATTATTATGTTAAATCCAACTAATCCCCAATCCCTTGAGAAAGTAAAGATGACTCCAACTGTAGTAACAAGAAAACACAAAGTAACTGGCGCTGGTAGTACTGCTCCTCCACCACCATCATCTTCTAGTGGAGATATGAGTTTACCTGAAGCAAAGAAAACAAGAAAATCTTTAAAACCATCTACTACAAAGACTTCAACATTAAAATCAACTCCTGCAACTAGAAAATCGTTGGGTACAAGTGTAAGTAGTGGTAAAAAGAAAGTTGGTCTGAAAAAGAAATCCCCAACCAAATAAATAATTAGAAATGAATGATCTACTAAAGTTGATCTTAATATTTTGTTTGTTTGTGTATAAATCTATACATAATACAATTTTTTATAGGAAGTTCGTTTAATTTAGCTATACATTATATCTTCATGATTATTCATTTAATATGTAGACCACAACAACTCAATCTTTTATTGAGCAGAATTATTCATTCGCTTGCCCATCTAGCAAAATAGTCAGGGTTGCATAAATCGATTTAAGTATAATACAGGATAATACTTTGTCTTTACATTTTGCTTTTAAATTTTGAGTTAGTATTGTCATATAAATATTGATTATATAATTTCTAAATCTATTTCTTTTTTATTCTAATATTTACTACTACTCAATAAGTCGTTATTTACCAGTGTTGTATTTTTCGGTCAAAAAATATAGGTTTACCTATAGGTCAAAACCTATATCTTTAGCTTGACCTTTACCTTCCTTATACTAACTATTAGTTGACCTCCTATTGAACATGAGTTAAGAAGCATATAATCTAACCATAGATACAAAATTAATGTTTTATGCATCATCTTTCAAATATCAAATTTGACCTTCGGTCGATGCACTTTTTATATTACTATTATTTTGATCTATTTCTCAATGATGACTCACAATAACATATTATTAACATAATATTAAATTAATTATAGAATAAAAAAAAGAAAAGAAAAAAACATCAAGCTTGATGGTTTGACTAAGTAAATCTTTATTTTTTAAGATTTAGATCATTTAAATGTATAATTACTCAATATTTATAAGACTTTATAATATATGAAACTATAGGGATATCACATTACCCCCTATCGCATCAATAGAGTTGTGCATTTATTCAATTGTTGTATGTTAGAGAAGTAACATTTTAACTACTCAAAATGTTTTGGAAAACGTGATTAAAATAAAATATTCAGATTATTACATATGGTAAAAGCCAAAGTCAATTCAGATTCTGTCAACAAAGATCTATGTAAATTAATAACCTTCAATGCAGTCAGTACCACAATATTAGACTCACCAGAATTTAGAAGGTTTTGCTTCAAACTAGGATATATTAACCTCTAAGAGAGTTTTATAATGCTTATTTATTTTCAGAAACTGAGAAAGTAAGAGACTTATTGAAGACAAATCATTAATATCCAGAAATAGAGATTTATTATTATAATTACATTAATATTTGTTTTTTAGAGATATTAATCAATATAAATTAATCATCAAAATAACAAGTTGTTTATAAATATGTTAAAAATCACTATTGAGTAGTTTGTAGATGAATTTTAATATATTAGTATAGATATTTATACAATTTCAACCAATCTTATTCTAACTATGGTAATCAAAGTAAAACAGGAAGCAGGAATAATTTTTTATATAGTATGGTAGTTTGTATTAAACAAATGTTACTCAATAAGTAATTAAAATAGATTTTAACAACATAATGCTCGAGGTTTGATCGACCGAAGGTCAAAGCTAGATAATAGGTTTTACCTATAACCTATAGGTTACCTATTTATACAACCCTGTTATTTACTACAGTTTTTATGACATAGACAAATTTGACTAAACACACCTTTATAAATGTTTCTAACATTATCAGAAGTTAAATTAAGTAGCATAGATAGTAGTGATATCACAACAATTCACTCTAAATAATTGTAAGTGTGAAAATATAGAAATACAATAGAATACATTCTAAACCATATATTAAATATATAACATAATAGTATTACTCATTGGAAAGTATAAAATCAAATTACAAGAATAGTAAAAACTCATCGACAGTCGGTTAATTCAGTTTTTTATAGAATGATATATATATATATGTTTAGAAACACATAATACATAAGAGGTCAGCTAATAGGTTATACCGAAAGGTCATGACCGATTTATGCAACTCTGCTTATTATCTCACATTTTGATATAAATCTGTTGTGAAATAATAATCACCAAATTTCACGATCTTTGTATTTCCTGTTCCACCTCCATTTACATCTAACATCCAATTAGCTGGATTTTCATCTTCTTCAATTGGACTAACTCCATCAATCTTTTCCATATATTCTACTACTTTACTACCATTTTCACCAAGTGGACCAAAATATACTACTTTTCCACTTCTTTCTAATAATAATACATCACTAAATAGTTTAAATATTTCAAAAGATACAAATTATACTTCTATCACTTGTTGAAATTCTTTGTAAGACTTGACATATTAATAAAACAGCTGAACTATCTAATCCAGTTGTTGTTGGTTCATCTAAGAATAATATTGATGGATTAGATACTAATTCGATTCCAACCATTACCAATTTTCTTATACATATTGCTAAACCACTATCTAGTTGTTCAACATATCCACTTATCATACATAAATCTTTCATTTTATATCGCTTATCATTCAATAACAATTTACCTTCAATCTTTCCTTTGTGTTTTTCTATTTGCTAATACATCTAATAATGTTCTTTTACCAACTCCACTTTCTCACATTAACTCTATTATACTGTGAGATAGAACATATCCACTTATATCATTCAATAATACTTTATCTATCTTTCTTTTTACTTGATGCATCTTTAATTTTTACTGTATATTTTATATGTTCAAATAAAAAATCAAATTGTGTTAAAATTTACTTTTGAAGCTGAAGATCTCACACTCATTTCACTTTGTCTTGTTACATCAACAGCTTTTACATCTTTTATTAAAATTGTTTTATTGGGTGGAAATGAATCATATACAATATAATATAATACAATCATTTGTAGAATAATATCAACAAATATTACCATTCTTCATTCTTATCTGTTTGAAATAATAAAACTCAATTAACCATTTCGGTAAGGTATTACGAGTTATATTGATTCAATTAAATCAGTTTAAAAGGAATTCAACGATTGGTAAGAAAACAGATAATACATCTAATTTTACATATAAATACATCATTATCAACTCAAATGAGGTAAATGTGATATATCACTACTTCTATTAGCTGCATTGGATGTTGATAAACAACATCATAATAAATAACATCAAATACTTCAAATACACAAAAATGGTTATCTGATGGAATTTATTCCTCATTTCACTATATTCTTTTTATTACTTCTTATCATAACTATTATAAAGTCAATTATATTAAAATAAATAATTGCATCACTTTTTATTTTGATTTTTATAAAAATGAGAATCAAGCCTTCATAATAGTAATTCAAGCTATTTTTATATTTTCTTTATTTATGTGTAAATATAAACAGCAACACAATATGAAGAATGAAAATGTTATAAAAATTCATATTATATAACTTTATTGATGAGAAACTGAATAATAATTCTATTGAGGTGTTTTCATATACTAATACAGCATATGGAAATAATGGAGAAGGTAAATCTTTAACAAGTAAAACAGGAGATGAATTCATTATGGCTAATCCAAAATTCTCTTTTATTCATATCAACAATCACTTCATAAACTGAACCATCTCTATGATTATTGAAATTTGGATTTTTATTCACAACTCTTCCAATATTACAATAATAAGTAATATCTTTACTTTTACCTTTATATGCATAATAATTACATGTTGTTAATAGTTCATAAATACAATTATTAGAATATGTATTATCTGTTGATAATCCTAACATTATATCATTAAATTCACTTCCATTTTGATGAAATTGATATTTGATATGATAAATTCCATTTTTCATTTTCAAATTCAAACAACAATGATTATAACTACCATTTGTATTTGTTATTAATTTTCCATTATTTGAGATTAATATTCCTTTAGTTTTGTTAAATTCTGTGAATCTTCCTTCTTTAAATTCTAATGATATTTTGAATTTATTTTCATTTAGAATATTCTTACAACTAATTTCATATTCACACTTTTCTATATCTTTATCCACTTTTCCATCAATTATTCCATTTTCTTTATTTATCATTATTCCATCAAGTAATGAAGGATTGATTGAAAATTCACATCGATTTCCATCAAATGAAGGAATTATTAACATTTCTTCATCTAATATAAATGAATATTCTGATTGAGAATATGAAAATGATGTGATTTCTTTTGTTTTTAATTCTTCCAATAATTCTTTATCTTTCATTATTTCTATCATTTCTTCTTCTTCTTTTAAACTCAGTTTATTCTCTTTTATATATTCTATTAATATTTCTTTGGATTTGGAATTTAAATAATTATCTTCATTCAATATTCTAAAAAGAATTTCTTTTCCACATACTTTTTCTATTATTGAAATATTCTTTTCATCATCAACAAACAAACATATACATTTTCATTGTTCGATTTCTTTTATTCTCATTATATTCTATACATAATCTGTCCAACATGTTTCTCTTTTCTATATTTGAGATATATTCTATTTAAATATATTTTTAGTATTTATACTTTCCATTTTCACATTCTTATATTTCATTATCATCAATACTATTTCACTCATCTTTATGTTATTCATTTCTAATATACACATTATTTCATCATTTAACTCTTCTTCTTTCATTCTATCCAATATTCTTCTTTCTTCTTCTTTAAATTCTTCTTCTTTATTATCTTCATTGTAATTGTTGATTATTACATTTTGAATTCTCTCATCTTTTATTAAATATATTTCTATATGATTTTTACATTCATTTTTCTTTAATTCTATTTTCAAGTCTTTCAACATTTCTTTATTCTCTTTTTCTATCTCTTTCTCTTTTATCTTTTCACAATCGATCTCTTCTTCTATCAATTGTTTAAAATCATCTTGTATTTCTTTATTTTCTTTCTCATTCTTTTGGAATTTATACCATTCCAATAACCGATTTAATAACCATAACTCATTCACTATTATCACATCTCTCATATTTAATATCTCTATCAAATTATTCATTTCTAATCTCAACAAATATTCATTATTATATAAATATTTATATCCTCGCTTTTCTATTTCCATATTTTTCAAGTCTTCTATCTCTCTCAAACATCCACCAAATACATTACAGATATGAATTAATTTCATTAATACTTCATCATCTATATTATTCTTCACAAATTCATAACAATCATTTATTATCTCTTTTTCACTATAACATAAACAAAACATCAACACTTCACACACACTCTCTTTACAGATTATCAGTTCACCACCACTGTAGTATTTCTCCATCTCATAATAGCCAATTTCTTCGATTTCTTCATATAACTCCAAAACTCCAACAAACTCACAATCTAACAACAGTTTCTTTACAGTTTCATTTCCATTCACTAAAATTGATTTGATTGACATTATTCGATTATCTCTAATCTTCACTTCTATATCACCAAAACCACTTTCGACCAATTTTCGACATAATCTATCATAAAAATAAATATAAAATATACCCCTCTTCTCTTATGCTTTTATTCACTTTTATTATCATCTTTATGTAAATATATAACAAAAATAACGAAATTTGATTTTTATCAAAATTTTGAATAACCCAAAACTTAAAATGTGATATAATTCTATTGCAGATGGTGTGATAAAAACAATTATACTCTATTGTGATTTATTAATGCATATTGCATATGACATGATGATGTAAATGATGAATAATAAGTTTTAGTGATAGTTAGTGTTATTGACAATGAAATTTAATATAAATATAGATTATTGGTTTTTAAATTCATCCACAGGTAAATGCATATATTAATGGTAAACAGAATATTAATGTCGATTCAAATTCCCTTATGGATAATATACATATGAATATAATAAATGCAGAAGGATTATTTCACATCATTTAAGTATAATATAAAATATTAACCTCACTGAACAACTGAATGAGAAACTGAATGGTTTGTATTGAATTAGTTATTATCAAGTGTTAATGAATGGAGGATATTCTTTAATATCATTGAAACCTTGGTGATCGTTGATGAAGTATTACAAGGAGGTTGATAAATAACAATCTTTAGTGTTTCTTGTTATTGTAATATGATGAAAAACAAAAGGTTAGATTATCAATTTTGGAAATGATTTACAACCTGAGAATCAACAATTCTATACTCAATCATCAGTAGATAGTTAATTTAGATTTACCATATATTAGTTATTCTACAAAATTAGTTGATATAGATGATAATAAAATGATATATTATTGGAATGTATATTATTAGCTTAATATATAGAATTTTCTGCAGAGATTGTAGAATTAACACACATAAGCAAATCTGAGTTTTTCGGAGGAAATAAACACAACAATAAGAGCAAATCAATCTAGATTATTACAGATTATTTATCTATATTTAGTGATGTTTTCATTATCTTGATTTGTTCAGAGTAGAAATATAAATTCATATTATTCAATGAGAAAAAATTCTCATCATGTTTTGTATATGACTTTAAAAACATTAAGAATAGTTTGATTTCTTTATCTAATCTCGAAGTTGATGAATATTTATCAGTTATTTCATTCACATATTCTATATATTCTTTGAATATATTCCTTTTGTACAATAAGCATGTATTACTGTTAGACTATACATATTATAAGAAGAATAAAATATACATATTTATTGTAAGTTTCTGTTATTCTCTTTTTATCATTACAACTTTTTATTTCGCTGAATTCTTCTATTGATACACATTCATTTGGAAAGACTACTTGAAGTAGAAAATTCTTTTCAAATTGAAGTTTATCATATCTAAAAGCATCTTCTTTATTTTTTACTAGTTCTATTAAACCCTTTACATTTTCATATTCATCTTCAATTACATCATATTTATCTTTATCTGTTATATTTATTAATTTCTTTTTCATTTCAATTGTATAATATTTCAATTTATATAAATCAAATGATGGTGAACATTTCTTCTGTACTTTTAAAGATTCATTTCTATAAAGATAAATTATATAAACAATATATATAATATTTATACATCAAATTTAATATTACTTTATAATAACTAGATAATCTAACTTTTATTCTTTTGTATAACTCATTATAATCCTTTTTGATTCTTTTTTTAGAATCTCTATAAAAGTTTATTGAATGTCTTCTCCTTTTTAAATCATTTAACATATAATCAAGATCATTTTTTATTCTCTTCTTCTCATCTATACTGAATTCTAAACTCTCTGCTAATGCAATTTGGAGATATTGTCTAATTTAAGCATAAATATAAAAAATACAATAACATTGAGAAATTCTCTAAGAATAATTCATCTTCATTCTTCTTTTCTACACAATAATTCTATGTTAATTAATAATAATTGATATACATGTTGATTTATAATGATTGGTATTTGTTCTTCTATTTCATCTTCATATTCTTTTGTATCAACTGTATTTATCTGTTTATTATATAGTTCTTTTGATTTATGAAGTGAAAATTCAACTGAATAATCTGTATGTATACTCTTATGCAGATCCATTATCCATCTTTGTTTATTCATCATATTTCTCTTGTATGTATGATAAAATTCAACATTTTTCTATTATAACAAATAATAATAATTTAAATACTTTAATTCTATCTAATATCTCTTCCATATCTTTTCTTTTAAATTTAAAAACACCCAAGTCTTCATCTGTTTTAATACATTCATTTATTATCCATTCTTTATAATGTTTCAAATCTTCTCTTGCTTCAACTTTGTATTGTTCTTCAGCAGGATATTGATTTACAGCATTATTTAGTATTATTCTATTAAGATTAACTATTTTTATAAATATACAGATGATCTTTACATTCTTTTATTTCTTTTTTCTTCTCATTATCATATTCTTCAAACAAATCTTCAAGATGAAATTCTAATTCATTATATTCTTTAAGTAACTGTTGTATTTGTTGTTTATATAATATTAACTTTGTATTATTCACATCTGGAATAGCTTCTATGAGTTTCTATCAATATATTATTTATAAAATACTTCTAATTTTCTTATTACATTGTAATTATGAAGGTAATAATCTCTATATTTACTAATGTCTATTGTCTTGATGCAAATGTTATATAAGTCATTCTTTTGTTGCATTAACTCTCTTTCTTCATTTCGAAATGAGTATAACACAAATTCATTTCCATCATCCAATTCAATTTTACTTGTATTATCTGCCAAAGTAGAATATGAATGAGATGAAAATCCTGATTCAATTTCTTTTACATCTGGTACAATTCTTGGTTTACATGATTTAATATGTGGAAGTTTTATTTCCTCATTGTTAAGAGAAAAAGTAAATGAAGGAAAAGAATCATCATCATAATCTTTTGTTATTCCAGTAGTTGTATTAGATGAAGTAGTAGTAGTAGTTGTTGTTGTTGTTCCTTCAGTTGTAGTTGATGTTGTATTATCTTGCGTTAATGTCCTTTCATTTCTTTTATTATCAATCTATACAATGTAATTATAATAAACTAAATATACTTTTTCCAATAGAGTATTATATATTTTATCACATTTTTCATATATTTCGTTCAGTTCTAATGTTGATAATTCTTTATTTTCTAAATCTTTTGAGATTCTTTTTAAAATATCTAATAAGTCAGGACTATCAACAGTTAGTTTAAAAATATCATCTCTATTAACAATAAAATTATTGAAATACAATTTATCTGCAATATGTTGCTTAAGCATTTCTTCTTCTTCTTTTGATGATGATCCTGTTGTAGTTATCTCATCTTCTACACATGATTTTCTCGTTTTATTCAAATTATTAATATCTTCCTGAATCTTTTTAATTAGTGTTTGAAGAGTATTTATATCATCACTATTAATTTCATCTTTATACTTTCTACTTTCCTCTTCTGAAAATTCTCTTAATTGATAGTATTTTGATAATGCTGTGGTTTGATAGTAGCATAATCTTGATTCTTCTTTTATTTGTTTCAGCTGATTGGAATTTAAATCCTTGAACATTTCATTTAACAATTCTGATTTGCTTTTCTCTAACATCTCAAATTCTTCTTCAGTTTTTATCTTTTCATCTAATTCATCTATTGTTTCTTCTATTGCTGATCTATTTTCATAGCAATATACCAATAAAAATATACAAATAATCTTGAATAACTATTTTATCATAGAATAGACAATATAAATTGTATTTTTCACATCCTTCTAAGTAATTGAGATTATCGCAATCATGATGTTCTTTAAACCATTTTTCAATTTGAATTATATTCTGTAATTGATCTTTTAACTGTTCTCCTTTACTATGATGACTAAAATTGTTTATTTTCTTTCTAAAATATAATAGATTAATATTTTTAAATATACTTCTTTTCATTAAAATTGAATAATAATTGGTTCTTTCTTTGATTGATATTTACTTGATAATTAGTGTAATTCTTCTCTAATTGTTCTAATAATTCTTTATTCTGTTCATATTCATTAGCAATTGAGAATAATTTGAATCTATCATCAAAGAATAATGATAATTCATTCTTAACTTGTTCTTCAGGAAATTCAGATATTAATTTATCATATTTTGCACTATAATATATAGAATATTTATATATACCATTGCTTATCTAGACTTCTAATAAGACTTGAATATTGATTTATCTTTCTAGTTAATTCATTTATATTGGCTGTTGCTTGTGAATTGTAATATTCTTCTTCGATTCTTTGATATTCATTTGAACATTCTACTTGACATAAATTCTTTATTTTATCTGATCGAATATTGGATTTTATCATTTCCAAAGATTTTATACTAATCACATAATAATAATAATACAAAAATACTTCTTTTTCATCAGAGTATAATATGATGTTAGTGATTTGATTTTATTGTTAAGTTCATAAGCAATAGAATCACTATCTAGAGCATCTAAGTTTGATTCAACTGTTTTACAATAATTCATCTCTGAGTTTGCTATTCTATTTCCTGGAGATTCTTTAATGATTAAATTACATGTTGTTTTTAAATAATTTCTATTGAAAATATATAAATTAAATAATATATATACATCCATTCTATTATTTTATCTTTCTTCATTCTGTCTACTTCTCCAATATGATCAATTACTTTCTTGATTTTACTTTCCACATAACCTTTATCATATTTAGAAATATTCTTTTGTAGATTGTTTAATGTTATTCTATCATTTTCAAAATCATCATATATTGAATAAACATTAATTTTCTTTTCAATTTCTTTTAAATATTCATTAATACTCATAATATCACTATCATTGTATGTCTCAATTGTTTTAGGTACAATGTGAGTTTTCATTTCCAACATCTCTTCATTAATTTCTTCATTTATTTTTTGAGGAGTAACTAAAGGAGTATTTGAAGATAAAGATGAATTATTATCTTCATACATCTCAACATCTATTTTCTTTGTTTTCTTTTCTTTTTCATCATCTTTTGTTTTTACTTGTATCTCTTCTTCTTCTTCTTCTTCTTCTTCTTCCTCATCATCACCATTATTATCATCATCTGGTTGTATTTCACCTTTCAATATCCTTATTTCCTTTTCTATTATTTTACTCACATCTTTTGTTGAAAGTTTACATATTCTATGATATACAGCTATTCTATTATTTACTATATCTTTATTCTCTAATATTGTCTTTTTACTCTCGATAAATGAAATGAGCAACTCTTTATATTCCATATTTATATCATTGTTATCATTTATACTTCTTATTTTCTCATTACTATTTAATAATTTATAATAATTATATTATATTAATAATATACCAATCTGTTTCAAAATCATTTCTTTTCATATCTTCTTCCTTTGTATTTTTATTTCTATCAATTAACCATTTATGATTCATCATTAATAATTGATAATAATTATCATCATCATCATCTACTTCAATATTTACAAAATGATCTGATTTTATAATGGAATTTATATTGAAATTAATAACATTCATTCTACACATCTCTTCATACTTACTTATATCCCATTCTATATTTACATTCCATATTTTTTTTATTATCAAACTATAATAGCAACATCCACAACTTACATTTTCATCCATATTTACTGTCTGATTCAAAATAGAATTGAAATAACCATATGGCTGTTGTTTTAATGATTTATAATATTCTTGAATTCTTGGTATTCTATTACTACCTCCTAATATTACAATATCAATGGGATTATCATTATTCGTTTCTGTTTTTATCCCTTCAAATAATGACTTCATTTCATTGTCTAATATGGGAAGTATATCATTTTCTACAATTTCATTTATCTCTTTTATATCTAATATTCCTTCATAATCTTCATCGTTTACAACATTATCAACAGATACAGACACTGTAGAAGCACCAACTGCACTTAATTTCTCTTTTGCAGTAATAACAGCTTTCTTTATTTTCAAATATAACTTTTTATTCTTTCTTATATCATCATCTAGATTTGGAAAATCTTCTTTCATTCTACTATATATTAAATTCATTAATTTTTGATCTACTAAATCTCCATTGATATTTTCAACACTTCTATTCTTCAATATTTTAAATGTATTCTAATAATAACATATAAATGATAATATATAATACATTTTCATAATATAATAATGTTAGGCTATTCTGTTTTTGACCCATATCTGATAATAATTTATAACACACTTTAACATCTGATTCTTTCAATAATGATGCATTTTCATATACAAAACATATCGAATTACAATAATAATTAGGTATTATTACTTCACTGTTTATATCTAGCAATTTACATAACTGATATATCTTCTTTATTGATTTTTCTTCATAATTATTTGGTATACTTATTACACAATTAAATGCTTTTTCATCTGGATTGAATCGAATGATTAAATTTTTGATATACTGTAATAATATTAACATAGCTTGGTCAACTAAAATATAAAAACCACTATCAATAGTAATCTAAAATATATATTATAATTCTATACATCATATTTATATATTTTGTTATAATTAGATAATAGATCAGGAAAATGCATAACAACTTCATTTTCATCATAATCTTTACCAAATATATCAACAAATGGACTAATTGTTTTGTTAAATTCTTTTAAATTCTATATTAATTATAAACATATCTATAATACAACAGAAGCACCTATTACATAACATCTATCTCTAAATGCCATCTGATACCTGTAAATAAATAAAGTGATATATATACTCTATTTTACGTTTAGACAATTCATTTTCCACAACTGTTGCTCCTGAAGTTGGAGGAATTTTAATTGAGCTTAATATAACATATTTTCTCCCTATATCTATTCCATATTGATATATTGGCTCCATTTTTTGTATATAATAATCAATTAAACCCTTGAGAGTTGTATAAATAACAAATTAAAAACTAAAAATATGAATTTTAAAAAATTAAAACGGATAATAATTTGACATTTCAAGCCTTTTGTATTTTAATTTTGATTTTCTTCAATGTGGTATATGTTATTGCTTATTGCTAATTAAATATGAAATATTTTTTAAACATATACCAGAAATGGTAATTTATAATATTCATTTCTGTATGGTGAAGAAAATAACAGTGATATTATAATTATTAAACATCTACATTATATGAATTGTTAAATAAACAGTTTTCTTTCATCTTCTGGATAGTATGTATAGGTAAAATCATCTATTACCAGAATAATTATTTTTTCTTTAATGGTAATTTCTTTTTCATTTAATTTTTCATCATATTATTAATATACTTAAAATATGGTGTAGAAATAGATATTGTGACTTTTGAAATAATTAATTTAGTAAACTTGATAATATTATGTTGTTACTATCATCATTTATAGTTGTAATTCTTTAAATCAAATCATTTATGATATCTTGACAATATTTCTTTTTCTTATATGAATAATTAAATGTCGTTTCTAAATGACTTGTTTTAATAGCAACATTGCCATTCTGCTATTGATCTTTCTACTATTAAGAGATACAGTTAATTGATATAATGATTTCAGTATTTCTGTAAGGTTTTATTTATAGGTTTTTCAACTCCATTCCAAGGTTTTTAAAATATTTAAGCGCTGATTCTACTTCTTCATTTATTGAGTTTTTGAGTGTTAGCAATGTGATTTTTGATTACTTTTCCATTAAATGATAAGTATTTGTATATTTGGAAGATAAACAGTTAATGCACTGATTTGTGTTTCTAAATTTACGAAAGTAGTAAAATTGTTTTTAGTAAACTTTAAATCCAAATCACATAAGCTTTTTTTTATAATATATTGAATGATAAAATTGTGAGTATTTATTAAGCAATAATAAGAGAAATTGTTTAAGAATATATTTATGGTAAATTAACCAATGGTCAAATTGGTTTATTTAAGAACAATATATATTGCTCAATATTTTGTTTACTAAACTCCTGGTAATATAAATGATAGACTATGATAATTCAAAACTATTTTCGTTTGTCTTTTTGTTTTTTCGTTATGTTGTAGTTTTATATACTTACTAATATCGTGAGTTTCAAATAAGCATAAAATAGCAAAATTCAATTTTAGAAATATCTAGAAAATTAATTAAAATAAACTGAAAAATTAAAAAATTACCTAAATCAGGTAAATTAGTTACAATTTAGATATTTCTAAAATTTACTAGACATCTACTGAATAAAAATAATAAGTTATTTCTGCTTTATAATTATTGCCTGTTGTTGATCAATTTTATTTTATACCTTAAATGTATTATTTTTCGATAAAAGTGTTTAAAATATCTATTTTCTAGAAAGTTCCAGAATTAATTCGAGTCAAGTTTTATAAAACTATTTTTGAATTGATAAACATCATTCAGTTAGCAATTGAATGAAATTATTATATTTCACAGTTTTTTTTATTTAATAATATCTTATTTATATTTAATACACATTCTACATACAATAATATCTTTCAAATCATTACTATTTAAGATTATTAAAAAAACAACATCAAAATAACCTCCCCAATAGACTCTTATCATTGCTTCTACTTCATTTATTAACTCTCATCATTCATACATATTGCACTACAAGTTAAATCTTGAATTTATCTCTCTGATACATTATATAAATATCCAATTACATAAACAAATATTAAACATATATCATGTTTATATTACATTCCATTGTCAATATCACTAACTATCACTAAAACTTATTATTCATCATTTACATCATCATGTCATATGCAATATGCATTAATAAATCACAATAGAGTATAATTGTTTTTATCACACCATCTGCAATAGAATTATATCACATTTTAAGTTTTGGGTTATTCAAAATTTTGATAAAAATCAAATTTCGTTATTTTTGTTTTATATTTCCATAAAGATGATAATAAAAGTGAATAAAAGCATAAGAGAAGAGGGGTATATTTTATATTTATTTTTATGATAGATTATGTCGAAAATTGGTCGAAAGTGGTTTTGGTGATATAGAAGTGAAGATTGGAGATAATCGAATAATGTCAATCAAGTCAATTTTAGTGAATGGAAATGAAACTGTAAAGAAACTGTTGTTAGATCGTGAGTTTGTTGGAGTTTTGGAGTTATATGAAGAAATCGAAGAAATTGGCTATTATGAGATGGAGAAATACTACAGTGGTGGTGAACTGATAATGTGTAAAGAGAGTGTATGTGAAGTGTTGATGTTTTGTTTATGTTATAGTGAAAAAGAGATAATAAATGATTGTTATGAATTTGTGAAGAATAATATAGATGATGAAGTATTAATGAAATTAATTCATATCTGTAATGTATTTGGTGGATGTTTGAGAGAGATAGAAGACTTGAAAAATATGGAAATAGAAAAGCGAAGATATAAATATTTATATAATAATGAATATTTGTTGAGATTAGAAATGAATAATTTGAGTGAGATATTAAATATGAGAGATGTGATAATAGTGAATGAGTTATGGTTATTAAATCGGTTATTGGAATGGTATAAATTCCAAAAGAATGAGAAAGAAAATAAAGAAATACAAGATGATTTTAAACAATTGATAGAAGAAGAGATCGATGTAGAAAAGATAAAAGAGAATGAAATGGGAAAAGAGAAAAAAGAGATGTTGAAAGACTTGAAAATAGAATTAAAGAAAAATGAATGTAAAAATCATATAGAATTATATTCAATAAAAGATGAGAGAATTCAAAATGTAATAATCAACAATTACAATGAAGATAAAGATGAAGATAATGAAGAAGAAAGAGGAATATTGGATAGAATGAAAGAAGAAGAGTTAAATGATGAAATAATGTGTATATTAGAAATGAATAACATAAAGATGACCGAAATAGTATTGATGATAATGAAATATAAAAATGTGAAAATGGAAAGTATAAATACTAAAAATATATTTAAATAGAATATATCTCAAATATAGAAAAGAGAAACATGTTGGACAGATTATGTATAGAATATAATGAGAATAAAAGAAATCGAACAATGAAAAGTATATGTTTGTTTGTTGATGATGAAAAGAATATTTCAATAATAGAAGAAGTATGTGGAAAAGAAATTCTTTTTAGAATATTGAATGAAGATAATTATCTAAATACCATATCCAAAGAAATATTAATCGAATATATAAAAGAAATGAGTATGAGTATGGAAGAAGAAGAAGAAATGATAAAAATAATGAAAGATAAAGAATTATTGGAAGAATTAAAAACAAAAGAAATCACATCATTTTCATATTCTCAATCAGAATATTCATTTATATTAGATGAAGAAATGTTAATAATTCCTTCATTTGATGGAAATCGATGTGAATTTTCAATCAATCCTTCATTACTTGATGGAATAATGATAAATAAAGAAAATGGAATAATTGATGGAAAAGTGGATAAAGATATAGAAAAGTGTGAATATGAAATTAGTTGTAAGAATATTCTAAATGAAAATAAATTCAAAATATCATTAGAATTTAAAGAAGGAAGATTCACAGAATTTAACAAAACTAAAGGAATATTAATCTCAAATAATGGAAAATTAATTACAAATACAATTCGTGGTTATTATCATTGTTATATGAATTTGAAAATGAAAAATGGAGTTTATCATATCAAATATCAATTTCATCAAAATGGAAGTGAATTTAATGATATAATGTTAGGATTATCAACTAATAATACATATTCTAATAATTGTATTTATGAACTATTAACAACATGTAATTATTATGCATATAAAGGTAAAAGTGAAGATATTACTTATTATTGTAATATTGGAAGAGTTGTGAATAAAAATCCAAATTTCAATAATCATAGAGATGGTTCAGTTTATGAAGTAATTGTTGATATGAATAAAAGAGAATTTTGGATTAGCCATAATGATTCATCTCCTGTTTTACTTGTTAAAGATTTACCTTCTCCATTATATCCATATGCTGTATTAGTATATGAAAACACCTCAATAGAATTATTATTAGTTTCTCATCAATAAAGTTATATAATATGAATTTTTATAACATTTTCATTCTTCATATTGTGTTGCTGTTTATATTTACACATAAACAAAGAAAATATAAAAATAGCTTGAATTACTATTATGAAGGCTTGATTCTCATTTTTATAAAAATCAAAATAAAAAGTGATGCAATTATTTATTTTAATATAATTGACTTTATAATAGTTATGATAAGAAGTAATAAAAAGAATATAGTGAAATGAGGAATAAATCCCATCAGATAACCATTTTTGTGTATTTGAAGTATTTGATGTTATTTATTATGATGTTGTTTATCAACATCCAATGCAGCTAATAGAAGTAGTGATATATCACATTTACCTCATTTGAGTTGATAATGATGTATTTATATGTAAAATTAGATGTATTATCTGTTTTCTTACCAATCGTTGAATTCCTTTTAAACTGATTTAATTGAATCAATATAACTCGTAATACCTTACCGAAATGGTTAATTGAGTTTTATTATTTCAAACAGATAAGAATGAAGAATGGTAATATTTGTTGATATTATTCTACAAATGATTGTATTATATTATATTGTATATGATTCATTTCCACCCAATAAAACAATTTTAATAAAAGATGTAAAAGCTGTTGATGTAACAAGACAAAGTGAAATGAGTGTGAGATCTTCAGCTTCAAAAGTAAATTTTAACACAATTTGATTTTTTATTTGAACATATAAAATATACAGTAAAAATTAAAGATGCATCAAGTAAAAAGAAAGATAGATAAAGTATTATTGAATGATATAAGTGGATATGTTCTATCTCACAGTATAATAGAGTTAATGTGAGAAAGTGGAGTTGGTAAAAGAACATTATTAGATGTATTAGCAAATAGAAAAACACAAAGGAAAGATTGAAGGTAAATTGTTATTGAATGATAAGCGATATAAAATGAAAGATTTATGTATGATAAGTGGATATGTTGAACAACTAGATAGTGGTTTAGCAATATGTATAAGAAAATTGGTAATGGTTGGAATCGAATTAGTATCTAATCCATCAATATTATTCTTAGATGAACCAACAACAACTGGATTAGATAGTTCAGCTGTTTTATTAATATGTCAAGTCTTACAAAGAATTTCAACAAGTGATAGAAGTATAATTTGTATCTTTTGAAATATTTAAACTATTTAGTGATGTATTATTATTAGAAAGAAGTGGAAAAGTAGTATATTTTGGTCCACTTGGTGAAAATGGTAGTAAAGTAGTAGAATATATGGAAAAGATTGATGGAGTTAGTCCAATTGAAGAAGATGAAAATCCAGCTAATTGGATGTTAGATGTAAATGGAGGTGGAACAGGAAATACAAAGATCGTGAAATTTGGTGATTATTATTTCACAACAGATTTATATCAAAATGTGGAAATAACTCTTGAGAATATAAAAATGTGGATGTGTGGTTTTTTAGTAATATGAACTAAATATAAATTCATGTTATATTTGAAAGATTACATATAAATATCTTGTATTTTCATAAATTTGATTTGTAAATACTTTACTATGTAGTTATTATTTTAATATATCCCATAAAAAAACAATTTTAACTAAGTCATTAAGGTATGTTTATTTGTTACTCAGGGATAATTTAACCTTTTTCTTAAAAATCAAATGAGAAATCCATAATAACATCATCCAAAGCTAATGTGTCTCCTTTCTTGAAGTAAACTTTGGCAATCTTACATTTCTTTGAGGCTGTTAACATATTTTGCATCTTCATAGCTTCTACTATAGCTAAGTTTGCACCTTCTTCTACTACTTGACCTTCTTTTACTAATACATCAATTAAACTACCAGCCATTGGAGAAGCTAAGAATTTGGAATGATCTACTTCTGGTTTTGGAATCATGAATTTAGATAATTTGCTTTCTAAAGCATTTCTTACACCTACAGTGAAGTTACCTCCATTGAATTGTAATTGATAACCTTCAACTAATCTTTCCATATATTGTACTGCTACTTCTTTTCCGTTGAATTTACCTCTCATGATTGGAACATCACTATCCATCTTATAATCAGTTACATTAAGAGTTTTACCATCTAAATCAATTGTTCCATCACATTTATCAACTACAGTGTGATCTTGTCCATTAATATTAAATACAAAGCTGTGTAATTCTTCTGGATGATAACTTCGGATTTGTTGATTATTGACTGAAGATTTAGCGATGTATGCTTTGTGAATAGCTAAACAGGCAGCTAATAATTGTTGTGTTTCTTCTTCATTTAAGGTAACACCATGCCAACCATTGGGGAATTCTTCTGGAATGAAGTTAGTTGTGATTTTACCACTCTTGAATCTTGGATGTCTTACAACGGATTGAACAAAAGCAGCATTGTGATTTAAACCTCTAATAACGTATTCATTTAAGGCATTATCAATTCTGTCAATTGCTTCAGCTCTGTCTTTTCCCCAACATACTAATTTACAAATCATTGGGTCATAATACATTGAAATCACAGATCCTTCTTCAATACCACTATCACATCTTACACCTTCACCTCTTGGTTCTTTATATTGTTCTAAAATACCTAAAGATGGTAAGAAGTTTCTTAATGGATCTTCAGCATATACTCTGGTTTCTACAGCATGTCCATAGATTGGTAATGGCCAGTTCTTTAATCTGTCTGGTAATTCACGACCAGCAGCTACCCAGAACATATGTTCTACTAAATCTTCATGAGATACCATCTCAGTTACTGGATGTTCTACTTGTAATCTGGTGTTCATTTCTAAGAAATAGAAATGCTTATGTTTATCACATAAACATTCTACTGTACCAGCTGAACAATATTTAACAGCAGCTGCTAACATACAAGCTTGTGTTTGCATACTCTTTCTGGTTTCTGGATCTAATAAAGCAGATGGAGATTCTTCTACTACTTTTTGATTACGTCTTTGAATTGAACATTCTCTTTCTGGGAAAGCACAATAGTTGCCATGTTTATCACCCATCACTTGGATTTCAATATGTCTTGGTTCTTCAATATATTTTTCGATTAAAATTCTATCATCTCCAAAGTAAGCAGCAGCTTCAGATTTGGATAATTTATAAGCATTCTTGGCTTCTTCATCGTTCCAAGCAATTCTCATACCTTTACCACCTCCACCAGCTGAAGCTTTAATCATAACTGGATATCCAATTTCATTACATACTTTTGCTACTTCATTAGCTTCTACAACACCATCAAAACCTGGAATAATATTTACTTTGGCATCTTTAGCAATCTTTTTGGAGGCGATCTTATCACCCATAGCTTCGATTGCATATTTACCTGGACCACACCACATTACACCTTCTTTTTCTAATCTTTCAGCAAATCTCCAGTTTTCTGATAAGAAACCATAACCTGGATGTACAGCTTCAGCACCAGTTTTTTTTACAGCTTCTAACATTTTATCCATAACTAAATAACTTTCTTTTGATGTATTACCTCCTAAATAGAAGACTTCATCGGCCATTCTAGTATGTACAGCATTTCTATCTGCATCGGAACAAACAGCAACGGTTTTGATTCCCATACGTTTGGCAGTTTTGAATACACGACAGGCAATCTCACCTCTGTTGGCAACAAGAACTTTGCCGAAAGGTTTTTCTATTGCAGATTAATATTAAAATAAATTAATTATACCACTTGTAGCAAAACCTCTTCTTAATACAGTTGATGCAAAACGTTGCATTGTTTTGGATGAAAATAGTTAGACCCTATAATATATTATAAATATAATTGAATAAAAAAGTTTATAAGTTCATATTTATAGTAAATATCTTGAAAAAAGAGACATACCTGAATAAATGATTTTAGAGATAGACAATTCTATTGGATAGCTCGACTGAAGGTCAAACTAACCAATCAAGTTTGTTAACTTTCAATCTTGATTATCAAGAATGAATATCCATTACTATACATTTTTTTAATACTTCTAAGTTTTCTTAGAATGTTCTATATCAAATGATAATATAGTTAGGATGATTTGAATGTCAGTTGATGAATTATTTATATAAACTTACCTCCAGGTAGTTAATAGACGTCTATTATAGTTAATGTGTGATAAGTGGGTATTTGATGTGTATGATATTAAAAATATGCATGAATCAATAAGTGTTTATTAACATATAAGTTATCATACGAAACGACATTAATGAGGAGTTGTAATATATGTAAATATTGCATTTTATACTCTGCTTTTTACTAAATGATCATAATTATTTCTGATTGATAGATTAACTTTGATTTAGAAGATGTAGATTTAAATGTAGACTTTATTTTTACTATGTATATGCATTTTGTAACTGCTTGAATTCTGGAATAATTTATTATATTTGATAACATCTACAATTATGTAATTTGCCTATTTTTTGAGAATAATTGATTCAACCAATAAGATTTCAAGTTACTTCATAATAAAAAATATAATCGTTTTTATGGCTCACTTTTTTTAAAATTCGTTTTTTAGCATTTAACATAAAATATTATAGAACATTTAACCTCTCCTACAATGATAAAAGCATGTATAATGACATTATTGATATAACTCAAATAAGTTAGTATTACTTTTAGAAAACTCATAAACATGCATAATGAAACATATGACCTGCCTTTCATATAAATTTATAACTATAAAATAACTGTTACTTAATCTTGATTATATAGATAAACTTACTTATTTTTACTCAATTAATCGCATAAATTTGACCTTTATTATATGTTAATAGAAATAAAATAATGTGTTAATCTTTAGCTATGTTTAAACGGAACAAACATTACTGAATAAAATAACTAAACTTTTATTTATTATAAAGTGCACCAAGTTTTATAGACTTCAAATTTCTGCTAATTATTACTGATATTTTATTATTACACATCTAATATGAGTAATAATAATATAAGTGAAGAAAATGATTATAATCTCAGTCCATTAGTCGATGATCCACCTTCACCTCATGGAATAACCTTTGACTTTGATGCTGATAAATTTAAGTGGTATGACACTCTTGGAGCCTCTTCTCATGAAAATCAGAATTTACCAAATGAGACTAGTCATAATTTAAACCAAAACAAAGAAATAGTCAGATCAAGTACATCGTCTACCGAAGAACATCGCAATGTTACAAATAGTAATATTGTGGATAATATTGCACATAACATTAGTATGCAAAGAGAATCGGTAGAAAAGGAAAAAAGGATAGAAATGTGTTCTTATTGTAAAAAGAAGAAGTACTACTACGATTTATTTCTAGTGAAAAATAAGCAAGGTAAAAATAGTTTACCTACAATATGTGTAAATTGTGCTCTAAATGAAATTGATAATATAAGGGCTATGAAAGATGTAGAATACAAGCTAGGTATAAACAATTTATTAAATCCATGCAAATGTTACAAATGTCATGCTTTTAGATCAGATTTTAGATTCAAGCACAAAAATGGTAAGAAAATCTATTGCTATTACTGCGAAAGAAAAAGATTTTTTACTTTACATCACAGAAAAGGAGCTTATTATTTCGTCTCCCAATTAGAACAGATTTATGGCGATCCAAATGAGAGCAACTGATTATTATTACTAATACAAACTACTACTTACTATTCACATATTTTCATATTTTTCTATTTTGTTTGTATTTACTTCATTAACCGAAATAAAAACAACAATAAAAAATAATATCTAATCTATACAAAATAAAAGACAGATCTCTAAGTTAAATGTTTCTTTAATCTCAAATGGTGAATATTATTAAGGTTTAACTTTCTTAATATTCATAAAAAGATATTTTATTAAAATAAGACACTTTAATAGGTAAAGGCTTCACTTCATCAGGTTGAATTTCTCTAAAATATTCAGGAAGAGATGAGGGAGGATTTGTTAATGAAAATATTCTAGCAGGATATCTATTATGACAACATCCCATTGATATATTTAAATAACACACTGCCAAAAAAGCAATGATTTGAAAAACTAAGGAGAAAGCTGTTCGATATAATTGCCATTGCGAATAGATTGCTTCACTTCGAGCTGATTCTGTACATTTAAAATTGGATAAACAACCTAAATCTAAAACATAATCGGGGATCTATTGTTAAAATGTATATTATTCATATAAATACCAGTAAAGAATCAAGTACAATAAAGAATGGTTGGCATAAAAGATAAATACAACGAGTCCAACTGTGAGAATTTGAGAATATACCATAAACTGATACTGCTGCTTCAAGAAAGAATCTTACCCATCCTAATCTCGGTTGTATATGTTAAAAAACATGACATAAATCTGAATATTATAAAAGGATATCCATTCGATCTTTTCTACTCTGATTAAAGCTAATATGAAAAAGGGCATATTCAAAACTAGTAAATTTATCCATAAAAACACTCTTGAAAATAGTATAAACCTATTATATTTGTTAAGTATCAATACCTCCTGATAATCACAATCTCATCACTTGTTTTAAATTGTGTGCAAGGAAATACCAAAATAAAGAATATAACAGAAGCTATATAACAATATAAAACGTAATCTGCTCCTCCTAAATCAGCCATAATCGGTTATTTTTATATACTACAACAAACAAGAATCAAACATATATCATAAAATTTAAATTATTAAATAATCAAGTTATTGATCAGACGGTTCATCATCTTTAAATGAATAATAACGATCTGGCAACTATATTGCATAGATTATAGAATATATATATATATACAGTCATGAAATAAGAATCAATAGCTGCTCTGAATCTATTTTTATATTGTTGAGGAGGTATAATAGTCGGTAGATTTGTACTCACAGCAGATTTCACACCAGACTCAAGTCTTTTTATCAAATCATAATGTCTTAAGTAGTCAATAACTCCAACCACTATTTCTCTTTCATTTTCATCTATTCCAATAACTAATGAATAATCTACTATATCTAACATTGACAAAAACAAAGTATCATTAATTACAGCAATATTGATAAATGCTTTAGCTTGATCCTATTCAAATAATATATAATAAATAAATACCTGTAAAAATAATGGATATCCACCTGTATATAATCTAAAATTCTGATCTAACAAAGTCTTACTCTCACCTTCTTTCTCTTTTGCCAATCTATTTCGATCAGATCCTTTTAAATCAAACACTTTAGTAATATTTCTATCATAAAATAAATCCTCCATTACCACTAAGAAATGAGATGTACTTTTACCACTAGCAGCATCTCTTAAAACTAATTGGTAAGTGCCTACGATTTTTACTAATATGCTAGGTAATGAATGGTATAAATGTTTAGACATATATTCAAAATATGGTTTTGCACTATCTAAAAACATTAATAATTCTCTTTGTGATATAAATTTTACTAAAAATAACTTATCTAATGTTTTAACGAAGTTTGCACCTGATTTTCCTCCAGTTTGATCTGATTTGATACATCGTGAAAGTGATTTAATATAATCTTCATCACTTCCACAATATCTTCGTCTTAAAGCTGCAAACTATTCATTAATATATATATATATATATATATATATACTTGTATAGAATAATAAGTTATTACAGTAATTTTATCATACACACCTTCCACTCTAAATTTGTGTGTTATATCAGTATTATTTTGTGATAATAACAATTTCTCAGTTTCACAAGCACCAGATGGATATTTTGAAGGATTCTGATTCATTTCTTCCATACAACTTTTCAAACATTTTTCAAAATTTGTTTTAAATTCAAAAGAGTTTAATGAATAAGCAATATAAGAAGTTAATTCTTGAGTATAGACAAAGATCACTTTACCATCAGGACCCATCTTCAATTGAGGTTGACCTTCCTTGATATATTCAGGTATTTCTACAGCATATTTCTCTTTCTTGGATCTACTACTGGAATTATGTGTATTACTAATCATTAAAGTTGTTAAATCAGTTGGCACTTTCATTGTAGAAGGTTGTCTAGCAATATTGGCAGAAGATGTTAATGATTGGTTATTGATATTGATATTACTATTATTTTGATTTATATTATTTGTAATATTTGGGTTACTATAACTACTGTTTGTATTAGGTGAAAGTGAATCATCATCAGAAAATGAATCATTTCTTTTGAATGAAACTGATAATGAATTGGATTCTTTGCGAAATAAGGATTGTAATTTGTCTTGAATACTTGCTTTTCTATTGGCTATTACTTTTAATTCTGGTGATATTCCATATGCTAAAGATGTATATAAAAATAATGAATAATATATATATATATACATATTGAAGGTATAATATCATTACTCAATTTTGAATAACATGAATTACCATATGGAGTTATTGTTTGGATTTTGAAAAAATATTTTTGACCATTTGTTAAATCTTCAATTAGATAGGATGATGGTAATGGATTTCCACTAACAAAATGGTCAGTTTTACCTGGAAGAACACATATATTATATCCATTAATAATACTCGACTATTAAATAACAATAATTATATATACATTATTTGGACTTTTCCAAGTTATATAAGCAGAAGAATCAAATGGAGTTGCTTTTACTTCAGTTGGTGGTTCTACAGTCATATTATTATTATTACTATTTATCATATTATTATTAAAATCTAAATTAATTTCATCTGTTATAGTTGTTGCTGATGATTTATCGTGTGAACTTGAATCATCCAGTTCTGAAGTTAGTTTATTATTATCAACTGTTGATTCATTATTGGTTGTTAAATTGTTTAATTCATTACACACTGGAATTAGAATATCATTCCATTTAGTTACCCAGAAATGAAATCTTTGTTTTAGTGAATTGACGAAATAGAATGTCTTTTCTACATTATCTTTTTCTTTTGTTAATCTATTTAGAAATAAATAAATTATAGAAATATATTATACTGATCTAAAAAGAATTCTTTCTGTTGTATTACATCAGCTTCAACTGTATTAATGATATTCTCATAGGAACTTACATCTAATCCATTCAACTTACTGCATATATCTCTACACTCTTGTATCTTTGAACAAAATAATGTAAAAGTTTCTATTCCTTGTAATTCTAACAAGTTCCATCTTTCCTTAGTATATTCATTAAACCATTTAATATTAAATGAACTCAATGTTTTAGTAGAAATATCATAAGGAAAAGCAGTTTTATAATCAAAAGTTATCATCAAGTTATGTATTTCATAGTATATAGAACAATCATGAAAATAACTATGTCCACATGTAGATTTCAAATGAGAATTATAAAAAGAAATCTCTAAATACTTAGCAAATGATAATTGCAATGCATCATCTGATAATTCTATTTTATTACTAGTTGTATTACATCTTTTACAATGACAAGAACAATAGATTGTTTCACCAGAATCATCTGATTTCTTTGTAATAGACACTGATAATATTCCTCTATAACAACAATATACTAAATAATGGGGATTATTATTATTGGCTTTACATTTCCTCGTGTTACATTTAAAGGTATTAAAACTAAAGGATTTTAACACTTCTCCTAAACTAGGATCTTTATCACTATAAAACTCTAATTTCTGTATAATTGGTAAATCACATTGCTTTTGATCACATATCCACATTGTTCCATATATTATATTACTACAATCATAACAACTCATTTCTTCTTCATTTGAATTGATGATAGTCCAATTACCTAGTAATTTAGCACCATATATAATATCAGGTGAAGATGATAAGATTGTTTGACCTTTCTTAAGTGGTGCTAAAGATGGTTCACTTTGTAGTTCAATATCTGCAGTAGATAGTTTACAATCACCAATATACTTCAATTCTAATTTCATATTATATAATACACATAATGTATATTTCATTAAATATTTTAATGTGTGTAAAGTCTCCAAATTTTCACCTTTTAAGTAGATTGTACATCCAAATATATCATTACAGCCTTCAAAACAACAGTAAGTAGCAGTTGGATGTTTGGGTGGCTTTTTAGCATGTTTTAATGTGTCTGTAACTTCATTATTCTGTTTATCACAAACTATATCTCTTACAGCGAATGTTTTACATGTTCCTATAATATCCAATTTATTTAATTCTATTAATAATATTATATATATAAATATATATATACGATCAATATAGTCTATATTTGTAACAATATTAGATCTAGTTAATCTTGAGACTAATTCTAATGTTTTATCTTTTACATATGAAATTACAGTAACACCTTTCTATTATTATTAATATTAATATATAATAGTATACTTCTAAGAAAATATCAACACATAATCTATTTACATAACCTTGAACTAATATTACATCAGGTTTACAGGTCATTATCTTTGCAGCAATAATATTCATATATTCTTTCTCTTGTTCTTTGATAATTAATAAGTTTTCGTATTTATATCGTATTTTATTGAAATCTAAAGATGCTCCAATTAATAAGATTCGAGGATTGTGAATATATCTTTTCATATTCTAATAAAAATATAAATAAATAATATATACTTTATGTATAATATTCTTTCTAAACATCAATCCATCTACATATGCACTATCATCTATTTTACCTGAAGGAATACACAATATCTTTGCATAATTCAATATATTCCTTTGATCACCATCTTCATATGATATTTGCACTCTATTTGTGGCTAATCTTCCTAATTCATATAAAGTAGCACACCATTTCTTATCTAATGTAACATTATATTGTGATTCTATATTAGATAAACACTGTTTTAATAGATTAATAATATAGGTTTTATATCGCTTAGTTAATTGATTATGATCCATTAAAAATTCAATTCCTAATTCATCAGAGTTTTGTGATTTCTTTCGAAATGTTGTTGAATCCCTTTTTACATTGGCGAAGAATCTAAGTGATGATCTTTTAGATAATGTCATTGGATGTTGCAATGATGATGATACTTGTGATTGAGATGATAGTAGTTGAGATGAAGGTAACATATAAGATGATGATGATGATGGTGTTAATGAATGACCAAATATATGTGACTGTGGTAGCTGTTGTTGATGTTGATGTTGATGATTTGATAATGATAATGATGATGATGATATAAGTGGAGGTAATAATGATATTTGTTGCTGTTGTTGTTGTGATAATGATGATGGTAGTTGTGGTTGTTGGATCGATTGTGTAAGTGGTGATAAATTATTATTACTATGTGATGATTCATTGAAGAAGAATGATGAAGAAGATGATAATATATTAGTAGTATTAGTTGGAGTTAATAGAGTATTTGTATTGATATTATGTGATTTATAAAATCCAGGGATATCTCCAGCCCAAGATCTAGTCCTACGTCTTGTTACTATTAAATAATAATAATATAAAAAATACAATCACCATATCTTTGTTGTATATTATTCTGTATAAACTCAGGTGTATCATCATTATATCTATCATAATCATCTTCGTCATCATCGTCATCAACATCATCGTCAATATTATTTTCATCATTGGTATAGTCAAAACTACTGATACTTCCTGATAATAATCTCTTATTACTACTTGTATGACTGAATGTTTCATTCTCATTTTTAGTAGGCGTAGTGTCTGGTGATGCCTTTTTTGAATTTGGCTCTGATACAGCTGAAAATATGGTAGGTAATGGAGAATCTAATAATGAAGAGACTGTTCCACCTTCTGTTAGTCTGTTTGCTAGTATAATGTCATTAGATGATGGTGCTTCTTCCATTAGTGATAAACAGAGATTACATATCCTGATTGTTGTGGTAAAACCAAATGGTTCACCATTAACATGATTAGAACAACAATTAGAACAAAACACTTGACCACACAAACGACAATGATGTTTTCTTTTCACTACAGTAAAACGACTATTACATAAATAGCAAATGTGACAAACACGATCTGGCATCCAAAATCTTCTTTCCTCGGCATCTGAACCTTCATCTTCTTTTCTGTTTTCTATTTCTATTAATCACAATCATATTACTATAAATACTAGGGATAGTGACAGGTTCTTCGAATTTCAAAATACCAACTGGGTTAAGAATTCCTTTAGGTGCAGGAAATAGAACTAACTCAACCTTTTTAGACATATCCAATCCAATCTAATGTAAAAGCCAGTTTTAAAAAAAGATTAACTCAAGCTAAAGTTTGTGTAATTGTTTTTTGAATTTTTTAAAAAATGTCTGCAGAAAAGACAATGATGGAGCAAATGATGGAGGATTGTGGTATATTGTTGAAATATATTTGCTTTTAGAAAGAGCAAAAAGAGAAAAAGAGGAACAAGAGAAGAAAAAACTAACTCAAAGCATAGGAACATCATTAAAAGGATTAAAAGGTGCATTTAAGTATATTAATATTGACTATTAAATAGAGAGCCAGAATCAACTCATAAATTAGAAAAATGTGGTAATCCGAACTGCAATAAAACAGAATCAACTCCAGGAGAATTTAATAGATGCAAACGTTGCAAATCTATAAAATATTGCTCAAGAGATTGTCAAGCTGCTCATTGGGCTGTACATAAGAAAGAATGTAAAATTCACAAAGACGAACTACCTTTACTCAAAGCTACTACTGATAAAATGGCAAATCTTCAGATCAATGAAGTCCAACAAGCAATGAATAAAATGATGGATCAATTAAACTATGACAAGTCATGGATAACTGACGATTTAATACACGAAATACAAAATAATCCAATACTCTCTAAAAATGAACATAATACTCAATCTCCAGAATTCATCAAAGAAATGATGAGAGTGTTAGGTGATCATTTTACTAAAGTATATATATATATATATGTTAATATGTATATAGATTGGCAAGGAAAGAGGTGAAACAGATACTGCAATACAACAACAACAACAACAACAACAACCATCTCCAGACACAATGACAGTTGATCCTGAAGTAGAAAAAGTATTATCCAATCCAGAGGTGAAATCATTACTAATGCAACCAGAAGTAATTAATATGTTGAGAGATTGTACTCAACCTGGAAGATTGAATTATTATATGAATAATCCGAAGTCTTCCGAGATAATAAAGAAATTAGCTCAGTATGGTTTGGTTCAAATACATCCATAACTTCAATTTTAAAAGAATTCTTAATTTTTTAGTTTATATAAATATATATGTTTATATTGATATAATCCTAACAATCATGATATACTATAAAAACATATATATTTATAATAGATAATAATGTAATCTAATTCATTTGTTTGAGGAGAGTTTAAAGTTCAATACTATCTTCACTTCCACTTCTAGATCCACTGTAGGAACTATTATCATTTCTATTATTACTAGTATTGTTGTTGCTGCTGGTGTTGTTATTGTTTATATAATTGTTTTCTTCATCTTCATCATTATAACTATCAGAATCATTTCCTTCTTCTTCATTCTCTTTTTCAGCTACATCTACTGGTCTAAACATTTCTGGGTTAAGCATAGATATTCTTGGCTTGAATGTAGCTCGATTATCATCATATTCTGTTGGATAATGAGATCTATTGAATTCTATTAAATCTTCAGTCTTTCGATGGTCATATTTAGTTTCTTGCCACGCTGGAGGAGACCACATATTTTGGTTACGGATATAAGGATTACCACCTCGAAAATTTGGATAACTTCGAATTACACCTTTGTATTGATATTTCTACATTATTATATATTCATATTACAATAATATATCATACTTCAGATTTCTTATCTTTGGCTTCTTTCTTTTTGTTTTGTTTTGAAGTTGTTTCGGGACTTGTTGATTCACCCATCATTCTCTTCTCAGCATTTGCTTGTTGTTTAAATCTTGGCTCGTTTTTGTATAATCTGTTGTATACCTAACAACATTATAACTAAAGACGAAAATACTGGCTCATAATAATGATCAACATTACTAGTTCTTCTTTTCTCATTTATTGTAGGAGAAAATGTCGCTCTTAAATTCTACAAATCAACTATAAATATACATCAGAGGGATCTTCGTAAGGATATGAAGAAGTGTTTCGAGAGAATCTAGCTGATTGTGCTAATCCTATTAAAACCATATGTCACGAAAATTATACTTGAACTCATCAAAAATCTTGATTCTAAGAATGTGACGAGTAAAATTAGATTAATTACATAATTACATTTTGACAAAATTACATCAAGCCAAGCCTTTTCATTTCTTTTTATTTTATTAACACATATACATATTTATGATAACAATGATTATTTCTTCAATATTGAAAAATTCTTTAGAAATATTTTTCTTTTTCTTCTTCTGATATTTAAGAATTTATTATCATAAAGGAAAATAATTGTGAAGTTTGAAAGAAAGTGATTCTGTTTATAAAATTCTTATAAATTCATTCAATGAACAAAATAAAAAATAAAACATTTTATATTTACTCAGTCTTCTTTATCAAAAATCTTTCCCAATCTTTGAGATATTGATCTTTTCGTTGAAACACAATAGATTACCTCAGCTAATAATGGAGCAATTGACAATTTTGTGATCTTTGGACCTAATTCTTTAGGAAGGTCAATTGTATCAGTCACTACTACTTTATCTACATCACATTTAGTTATTCTTTCTACTGCATTATGACTAAACACACCATGAGGCGAATAAGCGAAGATGTTCTTACAACCATTCTGCTTCAATACTCTAGATGTATTAGCTATTATTCTACCTGTATCTAATATATCATTCACTATTACACAGTCTCGATCTTTTACATTTCCTATTAACTCATATTCTTCCACATTACTACCCGGCTTCTCTATTACCATCGCTAAGTGAGTATCTTTATATCCAACTGTATAGAATAACTCTTGGAATTCTTTACCCATCTGAATTGCACTTGGTTGGGGAACTATTATTGTAGGTTTATTCATTTGGATTTTATCTTTAAAAAACAAAGCAGCTACAGGATTTGCATCAATATCATCAACTGTAAGTCTTGGAGCAAAGAAACCTTGGATTTGACCAGAATGTAAGTTTATTGAGATTATTCGATTTACACCAGCGGTTTCTAACATTGCACTAATATCAGCAGCACCAAATGATTGATGTTCGTGAATATTCAAAGCTCCATCTGATCTTCCATAACCAAAGTAAGGAATCACTGCAGTAATTGTTTTACAACTTGCACGCTTCATACCAGTCACCATTAATAATAATTCCATTATACTAGTCGCTGAAGGGGTTGAAGTTGATTGGATTATAAATATATTTTTGTCTCTTACACATTCTTTTATTACTACATTTACTTCACCATCATTGAAATGACCGATCTCTGCTTTGCCTTTTGGAACTCCTAAATGTTTGCAAATCTTATCTGCTAAAACTTGACTTGTATTTCCTGAAAATACTCTATTTATCATATATTATATTAATTAATAATACTTAATCTCTGCAGCTTGTAATTCTTCTGGATGAGGTCCTGAATAAATATGCCAATTATTGGTTGTTTGAGATGGTAAAATAGTACTAGCATTAACTTTTTGGTTTTCATAAAACAATGCACCGCTTGCAAGTGCAGCAACACAACCACCTAAACAAAAGTATCTCATGTTGGAATTGGATGTATTATGGACTTGTTTAGCAATGTCTCTAGCATTGACTAATGGCTTGAAACACTTTTGTGAGTGTAATCTAGCTACTACACTAGAAAATCGAAACATTTCAATTTTTGTTTTTTGATTCAAACTTACATCAAGCTTACTCTCATTTTAAAATCCAGAAATATGGAGGCTATGCATTCTATTCACTTATCTGATGATATTTATTCCCATGAAAACCTAATAAATTTCTATAATACTCAGAATCATGAGAGTATATTCAACAACTACATTTCCGTAGAATTATTTTTAGGAATTATGACAAGATATAATCATATTTTACCTTTGTCAGATACTAGAAAGAGTAATCACTGTCGGTTAGAAAAACTGAAAAAAGATATAAAGGATGTTCTGTCGGTATAACATTGAAAATATTTTATAATTGTATAGAAAGATATTTTATTCACATTGAAACTAATAAAGAAAGGAATAAAAAGTAATTCAGTTCAAATGCTAGTCGATGGTACAGTGTCTTTAATATGTCAAAATATCAATATAACAGTGACTGAAGAATCTAAAGAAGAGATAATTGACATAATAAAGTTATTATTAGAATATAAAAGACATCCAGGAACAGTGTTTTATTTCATTAAAGCATTTAATTGTATAAAATTAATTATTCTATTTTTACTTTTTTAGATATACCTTCAGAAGAGTATGAAGATGTTATTAATGAAACAACACTAAGAGAATATCTTTCTGTAGTTGTTCCGCAAATAGATAATGAAAGAACAATATTATATTTAATATCATATTTATTGGATTACTATCCAAATATATTAAAGATATTTGATTTGAAGATAATCTATAAATTAATAAAAAGGTTTATTTTTTATAAAATTGAAAATGTAAATATTATGAATCTAATATCAAATTTATTTTATATTATAATTGATGTTAATAATAATGAAGATCATTTAAGATATGTAAGGAAATTAATTAAACAATTAATAAGTATGAATATATTTTTGTAATTATTATGAATAGGAAATTGCAAATTTGAAGAATGTAAAAATGTGTGTAGAAAATATAATATGATGGAGTTTAAAGAAGAAATTGAAATGAAAGAAGTGGAAAATGAAGTATATAAAACAATAATTCTTAATATAATGAAATAGTTATTGAATTATTTAAAGTTAAACACATCTAATTCAATAATATCATTTCTAAAACATAAAAATGATGATAGTATAGTAAAAATTACATGTAATTTCTTATATAAATATAAAATCTATCATATATTGAAATATGTAGCTACATATTTTAATCAGACTGATTTTCTCTTATCAATTACTAATAATGATGAATGTAAAGATGAGAATGATGAAAATGATGAAGAGTTTGAAGAAGAATTCAATTTTATTGTTGTACATACATTATTTATATACTTCTTAGTTGAATGATGATATTAATTTAGTCTTTCTTGACAAAATTGAACAATTGTTTACTGATTTAGAGATATATATGAAATACCATGAAAAGTCAGCAATAGGTGTTGATATGGAATGGAAACCAATAAGATTAGAAAGTGATGTAATAATACCTTCAATTCTGCAAATAGCAATTGATAATCATATTACTATATTAGATTTATATACATTGTGTTATGTGAATAAAGAATGTATAATATATTATACTATAATTTGTAATTTGTGCAGATGAAAAAGTGAGAGAATATATACAAAAATTATTTACATACCATATAATATATGGTTTTGGAATAAAGAATGATATTGATATTCTAATAGAAAGTTATCCTGAACTTGGATTGAATAAAGATGATTTTACTGTCGTTGATTTTGATCATGGTATAATAATATACAATAGAAATTGTTTTTGTTTCATTTATATATATAGAAGATTTAATGAAAATATTTAACACCAAGCAATTATCATTAAAATATCTGACTAGTTTAGTTTTGAATTGTAATTTAGATAAGACATGTCAAACATCCAATTGGCAAGATAGACCACTAAGTCAACAACAATTGAATTATGCTGGAATGGATGCTCATATATGTCTTCATATCTTAGATAGATTATTATGTAAGGATTATAAAGATAAGTTATCATCATCATCAGAAATATTGAGATATAATGGTAATGACAATATATTTCTTGATAATAATCATAAATGTAAAAATAAAAATGTAGATAAATCAAGTTTACCTGAAACACCAATCGTTAGTTTACCTGATAATGTAAAGTATTCATATGAAGAAATAGATAATGAAACATTACCTGGATGTATGCTTAATAAATTAAAAGAATGTAATTTAAACTCTATGAAGTTCTACAAATTCGATGCTCAAATAGATGGTGTAGATATTGATATTGATGAGAAAGAAACACATCAAATAATCTGTGATGCATTTCATTGTAAGATATCCCAATGCATAAAAACGGTAATATTTGTGTATGAAGAACAGTATTATGGAATACTATTACCAATTAAAGAACATATATTTATCCCGCTTCTAGCATCATTATTAAACTGTAAAGAAGAGAATAAATTGTCATTACTACCATCAAATTTATGTGAAAAAGTAACTGGCTTTAAACCTGGATTAATTCCTCCATTTTATTTATCTCAAGTGAAACAAATGTTTACATCAAATTCATTACTAAGTTGTAATTCAGTAGTATTTGGTTGTGGCTTGAAAAATACATACTGTCAATGTAAAATGAATGATTTTATGAGATTAACAAACTCAACTGTATTTTTCTAATACTAATATTATAATAAATAGTTTCAAGCTATATCAAAGAATATACTTAAATCTGCATTAAGTTCTACTACTGTTCATCTTCCTACTAGTTATTATAAACATAAATATCTTTGTGATGGAACATTAGGAAAATTATGTAAATGGTTAAGAGTGTTAGGATATGATTGTGATTATGATCCAAATAATAATGTAATTATATATATATATATATATATATATAGAATCCAGTAGGTTTATTATATGAAGCAGCATTTAATGACAGAGTATTACTGAGTTCTTCAAAGAAATTATTTACTAGAAGAGAATATAACAAGAAATATGCAATTTATATAAAATCATTCTTTCTAAATGAACAAATTAGCCAACTTCATACTGAATGTGGTCTTGACTTTCCAAAAGATTTTCCATTTGATAGATGTACTCAATGTAATTATACAAAAATTAAAGTAATAAAACCAGAAGATGCAATAGGATTAATCCCTCAAAAAGTAGCTGAAAATATGTATAATATTTTTTTACTCTTTATTTTAATAAATAGAGCTGCTACTAATACATTAGCTTATCAGTGTAAAGCATGTCAACAAGTATTCTGGAAAGGACAAATATATCAGGAAGCTAGAGCTGTGCTGAGTGATTTAGTTCCAGATTTAGATAATCAGATTGAATAGTAACTTTTGCTTATTACTATAATTATACTTTATTATTGAGACAATATACCTCCTTTAAAAAACATAATTATTTATAGACTAAATGAAATAAAAAGAAATATTCAAAAATTAACCTATATTATATCCATGTGACAAAAGCAATGCACAAAATGTTTCATAGGAATATACAAAGTCAGGAAAACATTTTTTCATTTCATTATACAAAGTTACTTTTGTTGTTGATGGATTTACTAAGAGGAAATGTTCTATAAATATATGATGGTCCATTACAAATCCTTTTTCTGGTGGTGAATCATCTTCAATTGGTTGTCTGTTAATGATAGAAGATATTTCGTCATCGATGTCGCTCACGAACTTTAATGGTAATTTCAGACTTACACTTATATCTTTTACTGAATAACCTGTTCTTAGCATATTATAAATGATTACACCCCAACATGGTCGAGGTAATGAGATAATACCCGCATTAGTGATATATTTGGTCATCAATAATAGCGACTGTGGGATTTTTTATATCTTTCTGAAAGGTTCTATGATTATTTTTTAAAAAAACTGACTATTCTCAAAATGAGTTTTTTAATAATAATTATTGTTAATTTCATGAATTTAACCCTAATTTTGCTCTCAGAATTTGCCTGAAGCATGTTTCTTTCTGTTGGAAGCTAATATCTCATCATACACACTCTCATTTGCTTACCTTTAGCAAATAGTGTATGTACACCATCTATACCATAAATATTAAATTAGTATGCTGAAAATTATTATTTTCAAACACGAACAGAATTTTTTAACTAAATAATTTAACAAATCTAAAAAATAACAAATGTTTTATTTAAAATTGGTATTTTTCTGTTTAGGATCACCCAATTATCCAATGATATGGTTTGCGAGATTAGATAATCGCAAAACTCTGCAAGAAAAATGACTTTCTTCAAAGCTTGGCTTGTTTCAAAAATATATTAAAATTCTTTTAATGGAGCCTAGGCCAAGATCTGAAGTATTATATTATATAAATAGTATATTAGATTGTGACAACTGCACAAACAAATGCTTCGCAAAGAAGGAAATCTACTGATTCAATAGTAAGCGAACAAGGGCCTCCACCGCCTTTGCCTTCCTCTCCTGTACCTGTTGAAGAAGATAATGAATCACAAGATAATAATTCTCCAATAAAATCCCGTACAAGAAGTGATGCAATTGATGAGCATATAGAAGTAAAATCTGAAATGGAATTATTACAAGAAAGTCGATTAAAAGATATGGAAGATAAGAAAAAATTATGGGAATCGAGTTTAACAGAAATTGTATTGATTTCTTGTATTTAACAAATAATTTTAATAGGAAAATGCATTAACTGAGATAGAAGATAAATTAAACAAACGAGAAGAAGAAATTAAAAAATTTGTATAATTCACAATAATATATGTAATTATTAGTTATCAGATCCATATTCAATAAGCAAAACAGCTTCCTTGGAGTATAATACAATATATAATTCATAGAATGACACAATTTACTAAGAACTGTTCCTCCTATAAAGAAAGAAATGTGAATCAATTAAAAAGCGATATATCTAATCAAGTGAGCAATGTTGTTTATCATGGTGAAAGAGATGTATATATATTATATATATATATATATAGAATGCAGACTTAGAAAAAGCAGTTTCAGCATTTGGTAAGCAATTATCTCGTCCTCCAATAATGGAACAATTAATTACAATTTTTGCACTTTTTATTGGTGGATTAGGAATAATCACTTCTTATTTATTACAATGTATATTATATTATATATTTATGTATATATATAGTCTTTGTTGATCCAATACAAAAAGTGATTCAATATTTCTATAAGACTTATAAAAAGACTCAAAAGAAAAAGAAGATAACTAAGTTGAGAAAAATGAAAAAGAATGTGATAGAGAATAATACAACTGCAAAAGTATTGAAAGTAGGAACTGAAACAGAATCTTAGCTATTTATTTCATTAAATATTTAATAATTTTAATATTTATATTTTTGTTAGTTTGAAATATTTTTAATTCTTTACTAGAAAAAACAAAATTCATATAAGAAAAAATCAATTAAAATTATAATAAAAACAAATATAAACTCAAATAATACTCTGTCTGATTATTTTTCAATTATTATATTGAAAAATACTTACATAATAATACATTTCTTCTTCTTTTCTCCTTCTGATTCTGGTTTATGTGATTCAGTTTGAGTTTTATTAACTGGTTCAGGTTTTTGAGCTTCTTCAGATTTATCTTGTTCTTGAGTTTTCTTTGGTTCTTCTTCAACTTTCTTTGGCTGTTCTTCAACTTTCTTCTTTTCTTCTTCTTCGGCTTTTCTCTTTTCTTCTTCAGCTGCCTTTCTAGCTGCTTCTTCTTCAGCTTTTCTATTTTCTTCTTCCTCAGCTGCTTTTCTCTTTTCTTCTTCCTCAGCTGCTTTTCTAGCTGCTTCTTCTTCTGCTTTTCTCTTTTCTTCTTCTTCTGCTGCTTTTCTCTTTTCTTCTTCCTCAGCTGCTTTTCTCTTTTCTTCCTCTTCAGCTGCTTTTCTAGCTGCTTCTTCGGCTGCCTTTCTAGCTGCTTCTTCTTCAGCTTTTCTATTTTCTTCTTCAGCTGCTTTTCTCTTTTCTTCCTCTTCAGCTGCTTTTCTCTTTTCTTCTTCCTCAGCTGCTTTTCTAGCTGCTTCTTCTTCTGCTTTTCTCTTTTCTTCTTCTTCTGCTGCTTTTCTCTTTTCTTCTTCCTCAGCTGCTTTTCTCTTTTCTTCCTCTTCAGCTGCTTTTCTAGCTGCTTCTTCGGCTGCCTTTCTAGCTGCTTCTTCTTCAGCTTTTCTATTTTCTTCTTCAGCTGCTTTTCTCTTTTCTTCCTCTTCAGCTGCTTTTCTCTTTTCTTCTTCCTCAGCTGCTTTTCTAGCTGCTTCTTCTTCTGCTTTTCTCTTTTCTTCTTCTTCTGCTGCTTTTCTCTTTTCTTCTTCCTCAGCTGCTTTTCTCTTTTCTTCCTCTTCAGCTGCTTTTCTAGCTGCTTCTTCTTCTTCTTTTCTCTTTTCTTCTTCTTCTGCTGCTTTTCTCTTTTCTTCTTCTTCGGTTGCTTTTCTCTTTTCTTCCTCTTCAGCTGCTTTTCTAGCTGCTTCTTCTTCTTCTGCTTTTCTGGCTGCTTCTTCCTCAGCTGCTTTTCTCTTTTCTTCTTCCTCAGCTGCTTTTCTCTTTTCTTCCTCTTCAGCTGCTTTTCTAGCTGCTTCTTCTTCTTCTTTTCTCTTTTCTTCTTCTTCAGCTGCAGTTCTTGCTTCTTCTTCTTCTACGGCTTTTCTAGCGGCATCTTCTTCTGATGGCGCGGCTTCTTCTGATGGTTTCTGTTCTTCTATTGGTGCTGGTTCTCCAGCTGGCTTTGGCTCTTCTGTTGGAGCTGATGTTTCACTTTCTCCTGCTACTTCATCTGGTGGAGGAGATCCAGCTGGTGCTCCATCTAAAAATCAATTATACAATATATACTTTCTTGTTTTACCTAAAGCAAATAAAAAATATAAAACATACTATTGACCAGAACTTTCCTACTCTTTTCTCTCCAACTTCCCAATCACTATGTTTTTCTTTCAACAACTGTCTTATTTGTTTTGCACCGGATGAAGCATTTGATGCAAACAATTCATTAAGTGCAGTCTTAAGTTCATCGTCAGATACTTGTACCATGGTCTATCAATGTTACAACACCACAATTTCATACTATGATTATAAGGTTAGAATAAACAAATGAAGAAAATGATGCTGATGGGGCAAAAATTTAAATTCTCAATTCAAAAATTCTCAAACACCAGATGCAATACTTTTTTGTTTTTTAAATTTATTATGTTTGTTCAAGAAATAATACATATTATAATGGTATGGAATATAAGTTTTATATTAATGAACTACTAGTATTCGCATATACTAAACCACATGAAGATAAATTTAATTTTCGCTAATATTATTATATTATTAAAAAATTACTGTTTTTTTTCTTCTTTTTTTGTTTCTTCTGCTTCTTCAGTGTTAATCTTTGGATATTCGCCTAAATCTGGAAGAGTACTAATATTCTTTTGGATATCATCACTAATTTGACGGGCTGATTTGAGAAGTTCAACTATCTCATTAGCAGCCTCAACTGGTGATTTATTACCCTTTCCTTCTTCTTTGGAGTTCTCTGATACTGCTTCTGTTAAGAGAATATATAAAAATTATTTAATACTAGCTTCACCAAGCTAGATCAAGATAAATAATTAAATTATACGTTTAAGTTTAAATTTGGTACACGAGACATTGTTATACTACTGTAATAGAAAGAAATATGAATACTTGAAAAAATATTAAAGTTAATTGAGAAAAATAAGAATAAATCTTTGAATTCAAAAATTGAATTTTAAAACTGTAACTGCAACCAATCAGATTACTATTTAGAATGGGTTTATGAAAATTTTGATACATAATCAAAACTGTAATTTTATTTAAAAACTATTAACTGTGAGTTATTTTTGAAATAATTAACTGTCTATTAATATTTTGATTTTTATAACTGTATAAAACACAATTTTAGAATTAATTGTGATAATTATGAAAATATAAAAAAAGAAAGTGTTGATATATTACATGTTATTTACTTTCAAAATGCACCAATTTGTATAACCAATAGAATTATATTCTTATTTTCCCACAAATGAATAATTATTTCAAAATCTATTGAGTTACTATAAATAATAATTTCTTAAACATAAAATATAAATACATGTTATATTAACATAATGTTATTCATCTTTTAAACATTTTTATTGAAGTTGTTGTTTGTGTTTTTGGTTAGAATCTTTTTATCTTATTGATCGTTTTGAATTATATTAGTTTTATTGATCTAAACATATGTCTGGTATGCTGCATATAACTATATTTTTAAAGATAACGAAGTAAATGAGAAAAGTCATGAAGAAGATAATATGTATTTATAAGATAATCTACAATAGAAAAATATTGGAGGAATATTTCAAAGTTTATAATCCTGAAAAGGTTGCAAAAGTATTTAGCTAGATTATATTATTTTACATTAGGCTGCAGAAAAACTAGAAAAATATCATAATAGACTTGAATTTTATACAAAGAAGCTGCAAGATAAGTAATTATTATAAATTTGAGTGTATATGTGTAGATTCGGAGAAGCTCCTGATTTGTACATTAATAATTCTAATGAAGCACGACCAGACGATATTTTAGATGAAGAATTATTAGATAATGAAAGTGATACAAATGTAACACCTCCAAAAATTACATCATCTTTGTCTTCAGAGTCAATAAATGCAGAAGAGTATAAAAACCACATTGTATATTGTATTGAATAGTACAAATTATGAAGTGTTGCATTCTTACTATCAAAAATATAACAAAGCAAAAATCGATAGAGTAAATACAATATATAAGAAATATAAATCTGATTTAATACGATTAGCTATGAAATTGCACGAAATATACGGAGAAGCACCAGCATTTATGGTTAATATATCCGAGTATCATTTTTTTCCCCCCTCTGATATATATTATTAAAATAGTGTTTTAGCATCTCACAGTCTTATTGATATAGATGAATATAATTTACATATTCAAGAATCAATAACAAACATAAATCAGTTAAATACAAAAATAGATGATATGAAAATCAAATTAAAACAATATGAAAATGAAGAATTAATGAATGCAACAAAATTGAAATTATTGACTGAAAAATATGAAAGTGAGCATAATATAAAAATTAAATTGGATGAACAGGTGAAAGGGTTATATCAAATTATAGAAAAAGAGAAAAAAGAAAGAACAGAAGTAGAAAATCAATTAAGTGAATCATATAAAGAGAATAGAGAGACATTAAAATCACTTACAAATATAAAGAATCAGATGAATAAAATGAAAGAAGAAATAGAAGAAATATCAATTATCAAATTAAGTAGAATGAATACAATGATTTCTTCCTATTTTGATGTTGATATTAATATAAATAATGGAATAGATTTTGATATAACTTCATCATCATTAACCATAACAACAACAACAGAAGATGAATCAAAAGAAAAAGAAGTTTATTCATTTTCTAACATAAAGAAAGTTAAACCTCAATTATCATCATCATCTCCAATTATTATAACTGAATTACCAAAATCTCCAGTGAAGAAACAAACAAGAGAAATTGGAGTTAATACTGATAAAGTTGAATTTGCAGATGAATTATCAACTGTGTTAAATAGACCTACAAGATCTCCTTCAATGTCAGTTCAGATTAATTTATCAGAGAATTATGAAAAAGAAATTGAAATATTGAATGAAAGAATCAGTAGAAAAGATGTAGAAATCAACGAAAAGAATGAATTGATAAACACATTCAAAGAAAAGTCAGATAGAAGAAAAAAAGAAAATGATGAAATAGAAACCAAATATTCATATTTACAAGATAAATATTCTACATTATCTACTCATTATAAAGATATTCAATATAAATATGTATATTTAATTATGATTCTATAATAAAAACAATAGAAAACACTTGAAAATCAGTTGATGAGACACGAAGATGAATATTCAAGATATATTGAATTATTACATTCAGCAATGGAATTAAATTCACATTCAAAAGAAGGAAGAAGGAGAGTTTCATCATCTACATCTTCATTAGTTCAAAGAAAAAAAAGTGTAAAAGTAAGGCCAATTCCTGATTTATCAGTTAGAAATAATATTGATATTATCAGACAACATGTGAAGAAAACATCTGAATCATTTAGAAATGATCCAAAGAATGGTGAATGTATATTATTTTCTCGTTTATTTCAATTTATATTTATAGATATGAAATTGCCAGTTTGGGTTAAAGATTCTGCAGTTGATAAATGCTTTACTTGCAAACGTCAGTTTACATTATATAAAAGAAAACAGTATATATATATGTATTTCTTATTTCAATAGTCATTGTAGATTGTGTGGAAATATATTCTGTGATAGTTGTAGTAATAAGAAAATGATTTTATATGGCACAGGAATACCGTATCCACAACGTGTATGTGACAGTTGCTTCATTATTGGAATAACATTGAAGAAAGATGAAGATATATAACAAATCAATAAATATTTTGTTATGTGCATTACTAGTCTTATATATATATATTTATATACTCACAAATAAATCAGAAATTAAAATCAAAATATACAAACAATAAACGGAGTGAGTTTATTTACATTATTTATATACACTTACAAATATGGATTTCTTGGTCCAATATTCTGTTCAATAATAGCACTCTTCTTCCTAGCTCTTATGCATAACATTTTCAAAGTATTTTCAGTTGCTACCATTACATTTGCCATTTTTCCTGTTAAATCACTTGCTCTTTGTCTCAATTGTCTAAGTTCTTCTTCCTCTCTTTCAGCTTCTTCCTTTTGAAATTGTTCCTCAAAGTATTCTATTCTTGTATCACTTAAATCCCAATCTCTGTGTTTTTCATGTAATAATTCCCTTATATCCATAAGTGAGAATGCTGGGCTATTAGCCAACAACTCTCTTAGTGCAGATTTTAGCTCCTCATCGCTAACAAACTTCATTTCTCTAAAAAATTCGTTACATTGATAGACAAGCTAAAACTTGTCATTTTTTCTTTTTTAAAGATTTAATTTTCTTTTTGTTTAGTAACTTATTCGTTTTATTTTTATTTTATTTTTTTCAATGGCATTTCAAACATACACTACACCCAATTATGAACAACAGTTTATTGAATTTATGAAAGATCCACTAAAAACTTGTCATGTATGTTATATTATATAATTCTTATAGATAAACCCTACCTTAAAATTAAAATCATTAAACTCGTATACTCATAACTTCACTATTTTCTTAGATCAACAAACAATCAAGCTAATACTTCTAATATTGAAGGGTTATGCGTATATTACTATAAGATATAATAATTTAGTTAAATGGTTTACTTGGAAATCGATATCAATATGTGAAATTAATAGCTACTAGTAATTATGGTAGTATTTGTGAATTTATTGATACGAACCACTACAAGTGTCTTCATGTAGCGATCAAAATCGTACTTCCTGAATATAAAGACATAGCAATTCAAGAAATAGCATATATGAAGATATTACAGTTTAATAAAACAACAAAATCATCCAATCAAAACAGCCCATTCTGTCAACTGTACAATACATTTATATATCAAGAACATGTATGTATAGTGATGGAATTATTAGAAGATAGTTTATATAATTATTATTATGATGAAAAAAACAATAACAAACCACTCAATGTTGATCAAGCTTTACAAATCATTGTATAAATATATAAATATATATAATATAAATAGACTCCAATCATTCATTGCTTAGCAGAATGTGAAAAGAAAACAATCATCTATGCAGATATAAAACCAGATAATATCTGTTATAATAAAAACAATCAATTTGAATTAATTGATTATGGTAATTGTGTAATGTTTACTCATCGTCATATTTATTATGAAAATTTTAATTTACAAAGTATAGCTTACCGTTCACCTGAAATATTATTTGGCTTGAATTCATATTCATATAATATAGATTCCTGGTCAATTGGTTGTATTTTATATGAGTTAATAACAGGTGATATATTATTTGCTCATATTACTACAACTGAATGTTTATTTAAATTGTTACTTTCTTTATTCCAACCATTTCCATTTGAATTATTTAAAGATGGGAAATACTATCAGTTATTCTATGAATATTATTTGAATAATAATAACAATAATGTTGATATTTCCATAGAACAAACATTATTATATAAAATATCAAAGTTACCTTATACAATTCGTCATATTTTGTTACATACATTGTGTTTAAATCCTTTAGAACGTTGGTCAGCAAAAGATATTTTATATTATTATTTTGTGGAAGTGAAAGATCCTTATATACCTATTCATTTAGGTGAATATGATCTGATTGATAATTGTAATTATATGGTTAAAAATGGTGAAAATTGTAAGATATTAAATAGTGAAATGGATGATATAAGATCATTGGAATTATTAAGAATTGAAGCTGAAAAGATTGAAATAGAAAATGTTAATAGTTATTATATACAGAAGATAGATAATGAGATAGAAATATTGAATAAAGAGTATAAAACATTATTAGAAAGAACTGATATAGGTAAAGATAAGAAAATAATAGATTCTATTCAAATGATATTTAATAACATAAAACTAAATACAAGTGACAATAACAGTAATAATTATGAGATGAAAATGAAATATATAAATGAAGCAAAACAATATTTTAATTGTTATAAAAGAATAATATCAACTAATTCTACTGCTATTCCTTCAACTAACAGTAATACAATTATTTCTCCAATCAAAAAAGAACAAAAACATTTCCATTCTGAATCACAATCTCAACCTGTCACTCCTAGAAATGATCCTATTTATGATAGCAATAATAATGAAAATAACATAAAAAGAAGAAGAAGAAGAAGTTCATATTATAAACAATCATCTTCATCTACTTCTACTTCATCTATAACATCATCTCCACCATCAACTCCTCCACCTCCTCCATTATTAACAACTACCACATCACCATCATTACCACTCTCTAATACATCATCACATCAACTACAGACATCATCTATAGTAATAACAACTCCATATCAACAACATTATAATAACAAAAGAAAGAAAAGAGTCAATAGAAAGTTGGATGTGGTTATTTCAGAACCATTAACATCTTTAACACAAATTGATAATTTAAATAATAATAATAATTTACCATCATTTAAATCCACTACCTCATCATCTTTATCATCATCTTCCTCTTCGTCATCAGCATCATCTTCTTCCTCTTCAGTTTCATCTTCCACTTCGTTATTATCAACTAATTCTTTATCATCAGTTGTAGTTCATTCCACCTCTCCAATTTTATCACAACAAAACAGAGGTGTATTAATTAACAAAATAAAAGCACTCTTTTATGAAGTAAAAGAAAAGATTAATAAAAATAACTTACATGATTGTGAAATTATATATAATAATATGATAGATATAGATTTACATGATAATTATTTAAATATAATTACTCATACCAAGTTAATCCAATTGTATAACAAACTAGTACAAACCAATAACACTTGTGATTTATATATCAATTATATTGACAATATTTGTTCAAACATTAAAGAGTTTGAAGACATAAAAAGTAATAAGAATTATGTAATTACACCTGAGTTAAGAGCTGAAATAGATAAAGAGATACAAATATTACAAGGTTTTCTATCTCAATTAGTTAAAAACACAAGTTCAACTCCAATTAATGATTTATATATTTCAGTGGAAAAATCCATCAGTGAAATGAAGAAAAAAATCAACTATACACATTATGTGTATTGCTATAGTAAATTAGTATTAAAATTCAATCAATGTCGACCTGAATTAATGAATAATAAGTATAATAAAGAAACATACAACATTGAGAATCAGATTAATGAAATAGGTAGTAATATAAGGAACAGAAAGTTTGAAGAAATAGATAAGTCCTTTGATGATGTGTATAAGCTAATGCCGAGTAAAATATCTTCACCTATTCATACTCATTCTTTACCAAAGAAAAGAAGAAAGAAGAATGAGTCTGTTAGTAATTAAATGAATTATATATTTTTAGTTATGTATACCTTTAGATTGAATTGATTGTTTGTGTGAAAAATAAAAAAACAAAAATTGAGAAACGAATATATTTTCAGTCGTTTCAAAATTGAAAAATGTCTTTAAAATTCCTCCATGCGAGATCAATTGAAGCTATTAAGTATTTATGTACTGAAAATGAACAATTAAAAAAGCAAATAACAGAAATTAAAGCCCCACCACCGTCATTTACAGAAGAGGATAGAAAAAAGCTAGAAAGTGACATAGAACAGAAATATATATTTAAAATCAGAGATGTATTAACTAATATTTATGGTTTTAATAGCTAAATAAAGACATTATGAAATTGAAAGACGAAATGTCATATTTGAAAGATGATATTACAAAAATACAAGAATCTAACAGTCTACTAACTATTAGAAATCAAGCAATGGAAAAAGAAAGAAAAGAAACACTAAAAGTATAATTAACTCAATTATTGTATTAGATAATAGCAGAAAGAGATGCAACAATAAAAGAGAAAGATGCAGAAATACTAGAACTCAAGTCAGATACATATAAACTATCCAAAAGAATGGGAACAACGTTAGATCCTGACAATGTCACTTTAAAAGTGCAATTGGAGAAACAAAAAACGATCCAAGCAGATCTCGAGAAACAAATTCAAACATTAGAAAACACAATGAAAGTAAAACTGCAAGATAAAGATGATATAATTGGAGTATTAAGAAGGGATATTAAGAAGATGCAGGATAATGACAAGGGCAAAGAAGTTGATCAATTAGCAAAGACAGTCGCTGTACAAAAGGAACAAATAGAAAATTTGACTAAACAGAAGAAACAGTTGGAATTAATTAAAACAGATTTTATGAATTCGACAAGTCTATTAAAACAGAGAGTGAATGAAGCTGAAGCTAAGGCGAAGATGTATGAAGATGAAATTAAACCGCTAAAAGATAAGTTAGAGTTTTATGCAAAGAATGAAGATCAATTTAAGAGATTTGTAGAGATGAGAAAGGAAGTAACTGCCTTGAGACAAAAAGTAGCTAAATTGGAGAAAGAGAGGAAGTTGGTAAAACAGAAACAAGTTACACTTCCAGATTCTTAAATAATTTAATATTATTCGTTATTTATTATATTGTGAATGAAATAAATTAGTATAAATAACATATTGAGAAGTATATATAATTTAAGAGAGTAAAAGAGATATAAAAAAATGAAAATGTGGTGGGGGCGGGGCTCGAACCCGCGACCTTTGGCTCATAAGACCAAAGCTCTACCAACTGAGCTACTCCACCTTCTAAAAGATTTTATTTTTAGGTTAGATGAATGATAGAATTGTTTTTTGTTAATTTCTTTTTACAGAAATTAAAGAATAGTAAACTTTGTATAGAAAAATATAACAAAGCGATTCATCTATCTTATAGATCAATTTTAATGTTTATTACTCAATTTGAGAATGTTAATTAATGCTTATTTTGGTTATATTTACGTTTTAAATGCTTTATAATAGTCTTAAACAACGTGACATAAAGTTTTCTTTAAATATTTTTAGTTGTATTGTTAAAAAATGTTAAATACAAAGAAGGGTGTATTTTGAAAGGATTTTGATTTGTTATTTCAATATTTAAAATAAATGTATCAAGCTTTAAGATTTCGTCCATGTAAACGTGTTGTATATTAAACTGTTGCTATTATGAGTAGCTTACTCTTGCAAGAACCTTTGCCGAAGAGATTAAGCCAAATGTTCCTAAACCAGAAGGTAAATTACCACCCAAAACAACAATTCCAAAGAAGCCAGTAAAACCACCAATGCAAGGCAAGAAGAAGGGACATGGTCTCTTGTATACTACAATTATAATCGGCATTCCTTGTGCTGGTCTTGTATACTACAGAGTAAGCAAAGATGCTCAAGTGATGGTTAGTGAAAAAGTGCCACAACTCGAGAATGCACTTTCATTCTGTCTTCCCGCTTATCACACTCCAGAGGTATATTTTTTAAGTCTATAACATTCATAGTGCAACCTACATTTGGATACATTATACCATTTAGCTTCACTTTATTTAGAAGTTACTGATAAAAGTATAAAATAGAATTATATATGATTTATATTTTAAAATAGCCCAAACATTAAATGTTAACGATGCCATTACAATTATGGAGAAATTAGGCTTTAAAGATTGTCAAGCTTGTCAACAAATCAGAACAAAATCAATTACAAAATTAGCAGGTGAAAAAGACTTAACTGGAACAATGGTGACAGTAGCAAACTCAATATCAAGCTTCTGGTGGCCAGAGACTGTAGTTCATGAAGATACTCCATTCACAATTGTTGATGTTGTTTTATTATTACAAGCATGTATGGCAGAGAAGAAAGTGTCTGAACAAGAAGTAATTAACAGAATTAAATCAATGAATATTGGTCAACCAACCCAAAGAGTAAAGGATAAGATGAAGGAAGCTCAAATTGTTTTCATGAACGTTCCTAATTATATTAAAGCTGTGAATGAAATATGTGAACGTAATGCAGCTAAAGGTGGTAAATTACAGCCAAAGCAAAAACTACAAACAAAGAAGGTTCAACCAGCTAAGACTACTCAAGCTACTGCAGGAGGTGCTGCTGCTGCTGCTGCTGGTAGTAACAATTTATCAAAGAAAGTAATTATAGGACAAGAAACTCCAAAGGACAAACAGATGTATTATGTTGGTGGAGGTGCTGTTTTAGTTGCTTTAGCTGCTGTAGCTTTTTTAATGAGTGGTAATAAGAGTTAATTTCCACATAATCTTTCTTAATAAAAAGTATTTTTTAAAATGATTTGGTTATATTCATCCTATATTTTCTTGTGTGAAAAAGAATTATCGAAAAATCAAAAATGAAACGAATTAATAAATTTAAATATAGTTCTAAACAGAATAGGATGTGTATTTAATTTAGCCTCGAATATTTATGAGATTTGATTTGATATTTCATTTCTTGTAACGAGCAAATTTTAGTTCTTTTATAAAGTTTATTAATTTTAAGCTGTCTAATAGTCTTTTTAGATAAACAGATTAATTTTATAATATTTATTACCTACAATAATGAGCTCATCACTGTTACTAACAAGATTAGAACAGCAAAACACACTCTGTAGTATATATGGCTTCAATATAATTTCTGTAGATGATGATGATTCTTACACATCAGACGCTGAAGACGATTACCTTCCACAGAAAAGAAAAAGAAGTATATTCTATTTAATTACTGTTATTCCTCTAGAGCACACACCAAAACTCGATAAAAATGGAGAACCTCGTATCCATGCAGCGCCGAGGTTTTGGTCCGAAGAGGAAGAGACTTTATTCAGAGAAGCATTAGAGAAGTACGGAAGGGATTGGAAGAAGTGTGCTACACATATTAAAACTCGAGATGACAGGTCCGTAGCATCACATGCACAAAAATACTTCATTAAGTTATATATACGAAAATTACCCTTACCTGACAAAGTAAAAGAATCAGGTGAAGGATATACACTATCAGGAAAACCATTAAATCCTGATAGTGCTGCTGCTAGAGCCTATGGCGTAAAAGGAAATGAAGCAAGTAAAGAATATCGAAAAGAAAGACTTGAGAAACAAAAGAAGAAAGAGATGGATATAACTTCATCCTCATCAGGAGGTATAACGTCCTATAGTGATAATAAGAAAAGCAAAAAAGCGAGAAAGAAGCGAAGTTCCGCAATTGATTCAGAAAGTGATACAAGTGAAAGTATGAGTGAAGATGAAGATAACAATATAAGTGAAAATGATTCAACTAAATCAAATACTCCTCAATCAATGCAACAACAAGCAGGAAATAATAATAATAATAATAATAAAGATGAAGAAGAAAAACCATCGAATATTCCTAAACGAGAATATCATTTTCGAAAAGCTAAACAAAGTATCTTATTAAGAGATGATACTGATTTAACTACTTGTCATTTATACAGTGGAGAACCAGGAAGTGGTAAAGCCAATTCTCAACCATTTATTGTAAAAGTAAATACAACATCGCTATTAGTAGTTGATTTCCACTGTCATTGTAGTAATCGTGAAGTGATAGGATATTTAGGTGGAAAATGGAATGCTGAAAGTCGAACAATCAATATATTGAAAGCATTTCCTGGTCGATCATTATCTTATTCTGGTGAAAGTGATAAACACTGTGAGATGGATCCAATCTATGAAGTTCAAATAAAAGAAGAAGTAAGTAAAGAAGGAATGATAATCGTTGGTTGGTATCATAGTCATCCATTATTTGGTCCAACTCCCTCAATGTGTGATGTAACTAATCAAGCTAATTATCAAATATTCTTTCGAGATGAAAAGAATCATATAGATCCATTTGTTGGTTTAATCGTCAGTACATTTGATTCTGAATTACAGACTGAAGAAAGTTTAATGAATTGGTTTGTGACTGAAGGAATAATGACAAATCCAATGGCAATGATATTACAAGTAGAACAAATACGAGATAATATAAATCAAGAAGAAATCTTAAATATTTGTGTATATATATATAATATAATATAATAATTATTATAATATAATAGAGTGATTTATTAGAACCGAATAAATATATACCTCATCCAGTGAATTACAATCATAAATGGAAAAATGGAATGAATTATTTAGAAAAGATATTTTATTCATTATTATTCCATTCCCATCATTGTGAAGGTGATGATTATCGAAATTTAATAAGTTGTTTAATTCAATTAATAGCTGGTATATATATATATATATATTTATTTATTTTTATTGTTCCAGTAGATACTAAAATGGTAAAATGTACAACCGTGAAATCTGATAAAATCTTAAATGATTCAAGTGAAAGTGATAATGAAGAAATAATTCTATCACAACATCATCATCAACAACAACAACATCAACAACAACAAATCCAAATAGAACAACAAGAAGAAATGAATAATAATAATAATAATAATAATAATAATAATTCCTCTTCTTCTCCATCATCTATAGAAGGTAATAATGAATGTGACAATATAAATAATAATAATAATAATAATAATAATAATGTTAGTAATAATGAAAAATATTTCTCAAGTAGTAGTAATGATATGTTTAGTAATTTTGAGAATATGGATCCAATATTCCCTTCTGATGATGATGGAAGTAGTGGAAGTAATAATGGTTGTGTATAGAAAGAATATTTCTTTGTTTACTTATAATCTAACTTATTAATTTTCGTAATTAAATTAAAACCTTCTCTCTATATTTCTCTGTAATTATAAAAATTGTTTTATTGTTTATGTAATAATTCAAAAATTAAAAAAAAGAACATGAATGTATTTTATTGTATTTTTTAGATCTTTATATTTATCATCTTTGTGAGTGATTTGATATTAGCTGATGTTGGAAATGATAAAAATAAAGAATTATTTCAATTTAGGATGAGTTAAATCAATTGTGGCATTGCTTTCTGAAGCATTACATTTGGCTGTAACTTTAAGTATTCCATTGACATTAACATCAAAGTCTATTTCAATATTAGAAGTATCATTCATTACTTTTATTGTAACTTTACCTAACTCTATTTGACTAGCTACACTAGTTCCATCTCCTTCAAAAATACTAACAACAGCAATACCTCTTCTGGATGAAACTACTGTACTTCCTTTGGCTGGTAATTTTGAACATCTCTCTATTATTACTGTCATTGCTGGACTTCCTAATGCTCGTTTTGTTCCAATTCCTACTGCTCTTGATAATACATCAACTATTTTATAATGATTTATTGTTTCATCTTGTAATGTTCTTCCATATAATGCAGCTCCTATTGCTACAGCTTCTTCAGGATTTATGCTTCTACAAATTGGAATATCTTTAAAATTCTTCTTTAATATTTCTTCTACAGCTGGAATTTTACTTGAACAACCAACTAATATGATATAATCTATCTTTTCTATCTTTCCAAATTTTATTGCATCATTACATTTCTTTATTGTTTTATAGAAAAGATCTTGACAAATTTCTTCCAATTCTGATTTGCTTACTTCTCTTGTAAATTCATTTTCATCATCTATTTCAATCTCAAAATCATATGTTATAGTTGAAGATAAGTTGATTTTTATTTCATCTGAAGTTTTTCTAATTCTTTCCACTATTTTCTCATCTAATTCTTTTCCTCCCATAGATTCCTGAATGTTTAACACAAGATATTCACACAATCGATTTGTTATATCTTCACCTCCTAAATGATTATTACCTGCTGTACTTATCACAGTTATATCATTACCACTAACATTTAATATTGAAACATCAAAACTACTTCCACCAAAATCATACACCATTATATTACATTTATCTTTTTTTATTATATTATTCGAAATATAAGCTATCGCAGCAGCTGTTGGTTCATTAATCAAATATATTACTTTTAAACCAGCTTCTTTTGCTGCTTTCATTGTTTCATCTCTTTGTAAAAAACTAAAATCAGCTGGAACAGTGAGAATAACAGGAAAATCGTTTGGATTTTCTTTTGATGATTCTGGAATGTATGGAATTGCCATTTCTTTTATATGTCTTAATATCATTGATGAAATTTCAACTGGATTATATCTCCAAAAATGATGGAAAAGGTAAATCTGGATATATTACATGAAGATGTGTGTTATTAGATGGAAATGCAATGTGGGAAAGTCCTATTAATGAATGTTTAAGAAGTTAAAAAGAAGTCCTATTAAATTGAGATTATTTTTAAAACTCTAATAAATCTATATTCACTTCACCAATCACATGTTAATTATTAATAAGATAAAAATATATTCTTTTTAATTTGATATTTATCTTTTGTCATTCAAAAATTCAATAATACATTCATTTGTATTTCATTCTGTATTTTTGTATTTGAAATATTCTTCTTAATTCTTACTTTATGAAGACAATGTACGAAATTAACATATTCACATTTTAATAGATTCGCATTTGCAATTTTATTAGCATTATTCTCATCAGTTTATGCAGTAGATCCAATAATTACTCTGTTAGGACTTTTCAAAGACAGTATTAAATTAAGAATTATATAAAATCATGTAATAGATTTACTAGGCTCAATTGTAAGAGGAATTATCGGAGATGAATGTTACAAAACAATTGTATACGATGGTAATTACCTGGATATACCATGTTTAAAGGTAGTAATTAGCAAGGGTATAGGATATGGAATGATTATATTCTCTTCAATATTGAAATTACCTCAAATTATAAAAATATTGTCAGCTAAGAGTGTTGAAGGTTTATCTCCAGCCAGTTTCTATATGGAAGTACTTGCTTTTACCTTCACAATCGTATATAACTATATACTGAAATATCCCTTCTCTTCTTATGGAGAAGCAGTAGTAATCAATGTTCAAAACATATTTTTAGTATTTTTACTATGGATGTATATGTAATTTCATTATTGTATATAGATATTCTGATAAAAATACAAAACCATCGTTGATGACTCAATTATCCTTGATCTCAAGTTACATTGCATTGATAATTGGAATGTTGTATTTACCAAATGAATATTTATCTATCTTACCAGCTGTGAGTACATTATCAGCAATGATAGGAAGAATCCCTCAAATAATTTTGAATTTCAAGAATAAACATACTGGACAAGTATATATATATATATATATATAATGTATAATTTATGAATGTAAAATAGTTGGCATTTTTATCATTTTTCTTAACAGCAATGGGTGGTTTTGTTCGAATTTTCACTTCTTATCAAGAAACAGGTGATATTGTATTATATGGTGGTTATATCTTAACTTCAATAATTAATTTCACTTTAGTTGGTCAAATATTGATGTATGAAAGTAATACCAAAGAAATATTAAAGAAAGAAAAGAAGATTGATTAAATTTAATGAAATTATTTCTTTATTCTAATTTTGTTTTTATTTTGACAATCAAACAAGAGAAAAGTGTTGAATAAATGGATAATTCTTTTCCTATATATTCCTCACACAATCGATTTGTTATATCTTGACCGTCTAAATCATTATTACCTGCTGTACTTAACACAGTTATATCATTACCACTAACATTTAAAATTAAATCATCAAAATTACTTCCACCAAAATCATCGACTAAAATGGTGTTACAAATTTTTCTTCTGAACAACAACAAATTTTCTCATAGTGTGCTGATATATAACACAAAAAGAAATTGCTTACTAAAATCAAAATGTTAAACATTACATCAACAACACCAACAGATACTGAAGCAATAATTATTCCCACTATATTAACAAACATTATACATACTGATATGTAGGATATAGATATACAAGCAACAAAATTGATAATTATAAATAGTAACAAGTTTACTACACTTTCCAATATTATTAAAACTATATACACATATCTAATATCTGACATAAAATAGTCTTCATTGAAAAAAAAGAAGAAAATACATAATGCATCAAATATTAATGAAATAAAGTTAAGAATATTTTTCTAAAATATATAATATCTATAAATTATACGAATAATTTAGGATAAGGAGGTAAATCACCTGTGTAAAGACAAGAACATCCATATTTGTGCCTTACTGGGTATATTGATGGTAAATCATTCGTATATATATCCAAAAACTCTGAATTATTCTTATCATTACTTTTTTCGAATATTTTCTCTGTATTATTTGTTCGTGGATTATAATTTTGGTATTTTATTGAAGATTCTTCCATGAAAAATATAATTTGTGTTGGATGCTGTATTATCTGTTGAGACTGATGAGATAAATCTTTTTAAATCACTTGAAACGAATATATTTTTAAAACATTAAAAAACATTTCAAAATAATAATACAATATAACAATAATAAAAACTAATTACATTTATCGATGACTAAATATAATAAAAGCTCCAGTCAACAAACCAACAGTCATCAACCATATAGAATTACTATTCGTTATAGAACTACTATTATTATCTTTCTCATCATTCTTATTACCATTCTTCTTATTACTTCCATCAGAATTACTTGCATTCACACCACCAAAAATACCATCATCACTATTCTCCCATCTATTACTATTTTCATGGTTATCATTATTATTATTAGTCGTTACAAATGATAATACAGTGGATAATTCAGGATTCATCTCATCTTCAGGCAATAATAAATTCTTAGTATTATCTGCATCATCAGGTTCAATTTCTCGTTCTGTTGGGAATAATCTAACTTGTATCCCTAAACGGGTTAAAAAAGGATTATGGCTACGATGTTGTATCTTCGCTTTATTATAAGAAAAATAACATTTGATTATTCTTTCAACATATTTTAATAAGTTTGGACAATAACGAGTGATTATATCTTGTATACCAATTGGTTCAATTAATGCTTCCATTAAGTGGCCAAATAATATTGCATCTACTGCGGATGGACTTGAGCCAAATATATATCCTTTATTGTTGCTATTGGAGGTTTGAGAGAGCTTGATATCTAATGCTTGGTAGATACTTACTGCTTTTTTGTATATTAGATTGTAGTTTGTATAACCATGAATTCGTAGTAAATCTGCTGCATCTTTTTTACCTTTGTATAGACAATATAAACAGAGTGGGAATGGAACAATTTCCATGTAGGATTTGTAGGTGATTGATGCATATACTGTATCCTTTAACCATCTACGATAAGTTACAAACAGTGAGAGTGTATTTTGGATCATTGCCATTAAAATCTCAGATTCTGCTTTTTGCTCATCGGTTAAACCTATGTTCAATTCATCATGTAATTGTAATATATAGGGGACAATTTCATTCTTTGGAATTAAAAGAGAATCATCTTGGAGTTGTGGATATTCTCCAGTTGCAGCACAGTATGGAACATTGACATTGCATTCTTCGTATGGGATTTTTGAGAAACGTAGAAGAGCCTATTCAAAAAAAACAATTCATTAATCAAAATGAAAAAAAATAATATCATAAATATCAAATATCAATATATACATGTTCAGTCCAAGCATATCTAAATTGTTTTAACACCAATGGCATTCAATATTTCAAAAAATAAATATGTTAGTAAAGTAATTTTTTGATAGATAAGGCTTTTCTCATCAACTTAACACTTTCATTCTGTCCTTCCCATTTAACTCGAATGGTTGGTATAATCACATTAACAAGCAAATCTTTAACTGCAGTTAGAGCAGCAGCTGTTATTTCAAAACAAACAAATAGTATAGATATTTTTTTTGCTAATACACTAAATACAATATTTTTATTTCAAATAGGTACAATATTTTCACGTAGTTTTGCAAATTTCGTTAGATCAAAACCTCATTTAAATATTGGTACCATTGGACACGTAGATCACGGTAAAACTACCTTAACTTCAGCAATAACCCAAGTTTTATCCCAACAACACTTAGCACAAGCATATTCCTATGCACAAATCGATAAAGCTCCTGAAGAAAAAGCAAGAGGAATTACAATCAACACAACCCATGTTGAATATGAAACCAAGAAACGTCATTATGCTCATGTAGATTGTCCAGGACATGCAGATTATGTAAAGAATATGATCACAGGTGCTGCTCAAATGGATGGAGCAATTTTAGTAGTAAGTGCAGCTGATGGTCCAATGCCACAAACAAGAGAACATATATTATTAGCTCGACAAGTAGGAGTTCCAAACATAGTAGTTTATTTAAATAAATGTGATTTAGTTGATGATCCAGAGTTATTGGAATTAGTTGAGATGGAAACAAGAGAATTGTTATCGTTCTATAATTACCCAGGAGATAATATACCAATTGTCAGAGGATCGGCATTATGTGCTTGTCAGAACAACAAGCCAGAATTAGGCAAAGATAGTATATTGAAATTATTAGACACAATTGATGAAGCATTCCCAGAAGTATAAATATATATTTTTATTAATTTATGTAAATAGCCTGTTCGTCCACTTGAAAAACCATTCCGTTTACCAATCGAAGATGTATTCAGTATTTCAGGAAGAGGTACAGTAGTAACAGGAAGAGTTGAGCAAGGAAAAGTAAAATTAAATGAAGAAATCGAAATAGTTGGTTTAAAAGCTACTCAAAAAACAATAGTAACAGGTTTAGAGATGTTTAAAAAATCGTTAGATATTGCACAAGCTGGTGATAATGTTGGTATATTATTAAGAGGAATTAAAAGAGAAGATGTTCGAAGAGGTCAAGTTGTAAGCAAACCTAATTCAATTCATCCACATACTGAGTTTGAGACTGAAGTTTATGTGTTAAAGAAAGAAGAAGGAGGAAGACATACACCTTTCACTACAAACTATAGACCTCAATTTTTCTTGAATACTGCTGATGTAACTGGTGTAATTACATTGAAAAATGCTGAAATGGCAATGCCTGGTGAAAATGCGACAATGAGTGTGAAATTAATTCATCCAGTTGCTTTAGAGCCAGGTCAGAGATTTGCTATTAGAGAAGGAGGTCATACAGTAGGAGCTGGTGTTGTTTCAAAGATAGTTAAATAATTAATTAAATAAATAAAGTAGATGGTAATGAATTGGTTTATTTTTTGTTGTTTGTTTATTGATCAAATTATAAATGTAAATATGGTTTAATTAATATCTCTTATGTTTTTGACTTTTTATATATGATAATTCAATAAAATTCCTCAAATCATTCAAAACAAAAAGAAATGTTATTATCAAAATAATATTGATGCTTATGCAAAATAGATTATTCAATATTCCAAAACTCTTTAGATAATTCTTTCTTTGTTTCTTCTGAAATTCCTTTTAGTTTTGTTTTTCCAATTGTTGAAAATGTTTTTAAAAATCATTTTAATTCTAATTTATCTATATTCTTTTTTAATGTTATTGTAAATATTTTTAAACAATCAAATACTTCTTTGTTTTCTTTCATTAATCTTAATTCACTTTCATCTAATTCATTTCCTGATAGATTCATTATTTTTAATGGATAATATTCTTTCAACCTTTATATTAACATTTTTAATCCTCTTTCACTCATTCCAGTATCTATTTAGATTAAAGATTTTATAAAATACTTGAAAGGTTTAATGATCTTGGATAATCATCATTATCATTTGCAATAAATATATTTAAATTCTTACATATTATCTCTAATCCTTCATCACCAATTTCATTTTTATATATGGAGATATATCCTGAACTTTTTGGTAATGAATCTGTTAATTTTTTTAATCCTATATAACTGATTTTATTAATGGATAAATATAATTCACATTAGTCTATTTGTTTAAGAAATGAAATATGAGAATCTTGAATTTTCATATCTATCTCAATTTAAATATATGTATTATACTTGAAAAATAATGTGAAAAAGCATATTTTTTGCTTTTCTTTTTAATATAATAATCCAAATAATATTCCAATTCTTCATTTGTCCATAATAAGCACTTCATACTAATTATAGGATATTCTTCTTTTGCTAATGATTTTGAGCATATTGATTTTAATCCATTCATTCTTATCTCATTACCATATAGAATAATTGAATCACAATTTTTTATTGAAGATAGTTTATCTGCTAATAATAAAACACTTTCATCGGTTATTGAGATATTATTCATATTTATATTATATTTATCATTAATAATCATGTTTATTTTGTTTAATAACAACTAAAATCCATTATAACCAATTGGATTATCTATTAAACAAATAGTTAATTAAGATGCAAGTATTTAGTTTATACAATAAATAAACAACTTCATTATATTATCATTATCATTCATATAATTTATTTAATAGTCTATCCCTTTTGAATCTATATTATTGAAACTTATATCAAGTTTTATCTTTTCATCAATATCCTCTATCCCTTTTAGTAAATACTTCAATCCAACTGATGATAATCCCATGTCTATTTTATATAATAGAATAAAAATAAATACTAGAACAATTTATTCTTTTATCATTGTCTTTCAACAAGTACAAATGTGGAGATAGTAATCTCATTCCTTCATCTCCTATTTCATTTTCATATAATTGAAGTTCTTTAAGATTTGATAATGAAGATAAATATTCAATCAGTAATTGTATACTTTTTTGTGTTAGTTTATTATCTTAATAATAGAAATATATAACAATATACTGCTTATATCTAACTGTTCTATTTCTTTAAACTCATTTGATCTTAATAAAATGAATGATTTGATAATATCATCATCAATTATTGAATTACTCAGATTTAAATTATCATACTCTATTATATAATCTATCAATTTAGGAATATCTTTATCTATCAATAGCTCTATATTTTTTATATTACAATCAAATATAACATTACAAGATGATAATTTGGAGAATAAAGCTTTCAATACAGTTGGATGAATACTATTATTACATCTAATATATATTCTTTTCAAATTTGGATATTTATGTAATTCTGATGATAATAACATCATTGATTCATCATTTAAATTCATTCCATATAGATGCATTTCATCATATTTATCAATTAATAAATGTAAATATGGAAGTAATAATTTGAATCCTTTTGGACCTATTGGGTTTTCTATTTTATTATAACAAAATTTAATATTAATACCTTCTAAATCTACATATTTCAATTTCATGAATGGAATTGATTTAACAAATAATTCAACAAAATGTGATGTAAGATTACATCTATATAAGTCCATTTCTTGTAGATTTGATAGTTGCGATAATAATAATCCAAATAATGATTGATGTTGAAGCGGTATATTCATATGATCTTTGTAATTATTAACTAAATATAAAATAAACAAAAGAGTTATACAAAATGATAATTTTGTTGGATTGATTAGTTTTAATATTCTAAACAAATATTTCATTCCTTCTTCACAACAACAAACACAATTTGATTTTATTATTATTTCTTCTTTATCACATTCCCTTCTATCAATATTTAATGCCATTCCATCTAAATAGCACTCTTTTCCTTCTTTGTGATGATATTTATGATATTTCAGTTTATTTTCTATTGATTTATCATCTTTATATAATTTCATCATTAATAGAGTTGACAGTAATCTTTCATTTGGTTTACTATTGTATGCTTTTATCAGAATATCTCGAATTTCTTTCCATTTATTACTTTCAATAATCATGTAAAATGGATATAAAATTGGAAGTGTTATTATCATTTTATCATTATTATATAATACTTCTTTTCTTTCTTTATATATCATTAGATTATTTTCTTCATTTCTTCTACTTGTCTTTATTGATAATAGTATTTTCATATTATTTAAACTCAATCTATCTTCATTCTTCATTTTTAACATTCTTTCTATCATTTCTTTCATCATTTCATCACATTCTACATCTAAACTGTATTTACATCTCAGAACGTTGTTAAGGGTTTTTAACATATTATTATCTTCATTAAATGGTAATTTCTTGTTTATCATTTCATATAATATACAACCAATTGACCAAATCACACTTCTTTCATTACATTCTAATCCACTTAACTCTTCTGGGCTTTTGAAGCAAATATCATATATTTTTACATCCTCTTTTCTCAAATCATTCAAGAGTAAATCACATACTTTTATTTCATCATCATTCTCTATTACAACATTTGAACTCTTCAAATTATTTATCATTATATCATATTCACTTAATATCATCAATATATCACATAATTTATTAATAACACAACATATTACACCACTGGAAAGCGACTCTTTATGAATTATATCTTCTAAATCTCTTAAGTAATAGTCTCTCTCATATTTCATCATATTATACCCGATCATATCTATTGCAGCTATAAATGTAAAAGATGAACAAAAATCAGATAATAAACGGTTATTTTCAATAAATTTTAATACACACTTTTCCTTCATTCCTTCTATATTCATTATCTTCATCTTTTTCATTTCATTTTCATCTTCTATCACAAAATCAACTTCTTTTATACTCTTTTCTACTCTATCTATTATCTATTATATAAATATAACGATTATACTTTCAATTTTGGTAGTTTATATTTCATCATACTATCTATATCATGATTTTGAGAAAAAAATATCATTTCTGAAAATTGAGTCGTTTCTATTTTACTTTTTGCTTTTTTCTCATCATTTTCTTATTATTACCATCTCATTACATCAACATCTAATACTACCATCACTATTAAATCATTTGGTTGCTGTTTTACTCACTAATTTAATAAAATGCTCTATTTACTGTTTCTATCATCTACAAAAATAAGTCAATCACAATACTTTTATTTTTGATTGTTATTTCTATAATTCATTATCATTTAATCAAGATATTCTGTATAACAGTTTTGTTTCAAAATTATTGATCGTTTCATTTTCATTTCATTTTGATTTTTTTATCATTTCTTATTAAAAACAAATAAAATAACAAAAGAAACAATAGGGAAACTCATTTTAATTCTTTTACCATTAAATTCTAACAGAGCTAAGCCGAAAGAGAAAGATGAGTGTTTAATTATGTGAATTTAACTCTCTCTTTTTTTCTTCTTGTATGTATTATCCCAATAAAATACATAAATCACAACATTCTAATTTTTTAATAATATGATTGAGGAATATTATAGCATTAATAGTCCAATCATCACTATAGCTATGATTGATGGTATATACATACCACTTACATTATCTTTTCTCATCTTTGTTAATATATCATTATTATCTCCTACACTCACTGTCATATCACTTGGAGTTGGTAAAACTGTCTTTCCAAAATATGCTTCACCTTCAGATTCTAATATTCTTTCACTTTTTGGACATTTCATATAAGCAACTACACCTAAATGGAAGGAATTTGATATTGACTCTTTAATTTTATCAATTTTATCTTTTGCTGCATCAGATGTACATTTTTCATATAGTTGATCGATTGTTACAAATCCACTTACTTCACATCCTAATTCTTTTAATGCATCGAAATCATTAGCTGATAATTCTAAACCAGTTTGTGAAGTATCAATACCTCCTAGACTATAATAAGTGAAAGTGTTCTTATCTTCTCTCCCTACTTTAAATACTAATTTCACCTTAGCTGCCATCTTTAATTTGTCATATTCTGATTTTATTGAAGTGACAAAACCAAAAGCATTATCAGTAAGATAAACACCCGTGTAAATTGTTATTTGATCTACTACTAAGTCTACTTGAGCTATTACACCTTTACTTTGAGGAATTGGGCAATTATCAAATACTTTAACACCATTTCTCAAATTTAAATGACTGTTGGTTTGATTGAGGTGAGTAAGTGCTTTCTCAATTAATTCACCATCTATTTAACATTAAAGAATTCAAAATACAGTTTAACTCAGCTGCATTGGCTGCACTATTAAAAGTGACCAATAAAATAACTATTTTATAAAAGAATTAAAGTCATACGAGTGATACAAATTAAGGAATTCATAAATTGAATAAAGAATTAAAATTCGGTTATTTTTAAAAATGTGTTTTTGTCAGTTACACATGTATAACTGACATTTACAACCTTTTTGTTTAAATGTATTGTTGCATCACTATTCAAAATAAATATACTGTAGTTATTACATGTTGTTTTGTTTGTTTAAATGTAAAGTTTGTTTTTCAACAGCAATCTTGAATACTTTTCTACTTTTATTCATTAATATATTCATTACAATACAATAATAATAATAATATGCAAGGATAAATTTCAATAAGTTACTTTAACGGTATTCTTAAACTAAACGATTTATCTCCTTTTTGAGCTTTACCATCCACTGTTAATAATCCATTCTCATCTACATAATAGGTTATGTTAATTTTAAATTCTCTTGCTTTATTTGGTAAGGGAAGACCTTCTAACTTATAGTAATTCAAAATACTAACATCTTTTCGACATGGTATACTGTTTTTATCCAAATCTTTACTATCACCTTCAAACACTGTTACATCAACAAAATCTTGATTATCTTCACCATTAGCAAATGTCTGTGTATATTTACATGGAGTTGTAGTATTTCTCTTTATCATCACAAATAATTCATTTTCATTCACATCAGTTAAAAGAGTATGACAAACTACATCAAATACGTTAAACTTAAAATCATTTAAGTTAGCAGCAACTGTTGCTCCTAAAGCTACAACTTCATCAGGATTAGTGTCTTTACATATTGTCGTTTTGGGGAATTTATTCTTCAATTGTTCAGTTACTAATGGTATTCTACTTGAACCACCTACTAATACTATATCATCAATCATATCTTCTTTTAATTCAGCATCATTCAATACTCTCTGAATTATATCCATTGTTCGATCTAATATCTTATTATCTTTTAATAATTTCTCAAATTGAGGTTTCGTTAATACAGTATCAATACCAGCATCATCTAACCATTCACAATCTACTGTTGCATCAGATGCTCCTTCAGCACTTAGTAAGATTTTACTCTTTTCACAAGATTTCTTTAATTTCGCTTGTTGTTTCTCTTTTACATCTTTACCATATTGTTTTAAGAAATAATCTACTAATATTTGATCGATATCTTCACCACCTAAATGACTATCTCCTCCTGTTGCTGACACATGAACTTCTTTTAAATTGAAATTGATTTTCATTATTGAAACATCAAATGTTCCTCCTCCAAAATCATAAATTAATAAAGTTTCTTCATTTTTACATTTACTTTTAGATTGGATCTTTTGATAAGCATAGGCAATGGCTGCTGCTGTTGGTTCGTTTATTATTTGAATTACTTCTAAATTCGCTGATTCTGCTGCTTTCTTTGTTTCAACTCGTTGTTGATGGTTAAAATAAGCTGGAACTGTTATTACAGCTTGGGTTTTATATCGTTTTTCTTGACCTAAAAATTCATCAGCTACTTCTTTTATAGATTTTAATATCTCAGTTGAGATTTCATTGGCTGTAAAAGTTTGAGTTGAATTGTTGTGTAATATCTCTACTACTGGCTCATTTTTACTTCCTTTCACTACTTTAAATGGCCAATGTTTTATATCATCTTGAATATTACTGTCATCATAACTTCTTCCAATAAATCTCTTTGAATCAAATACTGCTTGACCAATTGCTTTTGGATTATTTTTTGCTGCTGAACCTACTACTCTCTCTGAAGTCTTTGGATTAAAAAACACATAAGAAGGAATTGTTCTATTACTATCGTTAAAAGTGACTAGATCAACTTTGTTATATATATTTCTAAACACGAATTTCTTCTGATAAACTTACTTCAAAAAGGAGTATTTCACCAACATTCACTTCAAATATTCATTCATGACTTATCACATTATAATATGCTCATATTAATATGCATTAATAAAACACAATTGAGTATTATTGTCTTTATCACACCATCTGCAATAGAATTAAATCACATTTTAATTTTTGGGGTTATTCAAAATTTTGATAAAAATCCAATTTCGTTATTTTTGTTATATATTTACATAAAGATGATAATAAAAGTGAATAAACGCAATAAGAGAAGAGGGGTATATTTTATATTTATTTTTATGATAGATTGTGTCGAAAATTGGTTAAAAGTGGTTTTGGTGATATAGAAGTGAAGATTGGAGATAGTCCGAATCATGTCAATCAAGTCAATTTTAGTGAATGGAAATGAAACTGTAAAGAAACTGTTGTTAGATAGTGAGTTTGTTGGAGTTTTAGAGTTATATGAAGAAATCGAAGAAATTGGCTATTATGAGATGGAGAAATACTACAGTGGTGGTGAATTGAGAATCTGTAAAGAGAATGTGTGTGAAGTGTTGATGTTTTGTTTATGTTATAGTGAAAAAGAGATAATAAATGATTGTTATGAATTTGTGAAGAATAATATAGATGATGAAGTGTTAATGAAGTTAATTCATATCTGTAATGTATTTGGTGGATGTTTGAGAGAGATAGAAGACTTGAAAAATATGGAAATAGAAAAGCGAGGATATAAATATTTATATAAGAATGAATATTTGTTGAGATTAGAAATGAATAATTTGAGTGAGATATTAAATATGAGAGATGTGATAATTCGAAGTGAGAGTTGGTTATTAAATCGTTTATTCGAATGGCGTAAATTCCAAAAGAATAAGAAAGATAATAATGAAGAGATTACAAGATGATTTTAAACAATTGATAGAAGAAGATATCGATGTAGAAAAGATAAAAGAGAATGAGATAACAAAAGAGAATAAAGAAATGTTGAAAGAAATGAAAATAGAATTAAAGAAAAATGAATGTAAAAATCATATAGAATTATATTCTATAAAAGATGAGAGAATTCAAAATGTAATAATCAACAATTACAATGAAGATAATAAAGAAGAAGACTTTAATGAAGAAGAAAGAGGAATGTTGGATAAAATGGAAGAAGAAGAATTGAATGATGATATATTATCTGCATTAGAAATGAATAACATAAAAATAACAGAAATAGTATTGATGATAATGAAGTATAAAAATGTGAAAAAGGAAAGTATAAATACTAAAAATATATTTAAATAGAATATATCTCAAATATCGAAAAGAGAAATATGTTGGAAAGATTATGTATAGAATATAATGAGAATAAAAGAAATCGAACAATGAAATGTTTATGTTTGTTTGTTGATGATAAAAAGAATATTTCAATAATAGAAGAAATATGTGGAAAAGAAATTCTTTTTAGAATATTGAATGAAGATAATTATCTAAATACCATATCCAAAGAAATATTAATCGAATATATAAAAGAAATGAGTATGAGTATGGAAGAAGAAGAAGAAATGATAGAAATAATGAAAGATAAAGAATTATTGGAAGAATTAAAAACAAAAGAAATCACATCATTTTCATATCCTCAATCAGAATATTCATTTGGATTAAATGAAGAAATATCAATAATTCCATCGTTTGATGGAAATCGATGTGAATTTTCAATCAATCCTTCATTACCTGATGGAATAATGATAGATAAAGAAAGTGGAATAATTAATGGAAAAATGAATAAAGAAATTGAAAAGGGAGAATATGAAATAAGTTGCAAGAATATTCTAAGTGAAAAGAAAATCAAAATTTCATTAGAATTTGTTGATGTGAAATTTACAGAAAATAGTAAAGGTTATGCTATTGGAATATCAAATAATGGTAAAATAATCAAAAATTCAGATTATGGTTATTGTCATTGTTATTTGGATTTGAAAATGGAAAATGGAGTTTATCATATCAAATATCAATTCCATCAAAAAGGAGGTAGAAGTGATGGAATAATGTTAGGATTATCAACTAATAATACACACTCAAGAACTGATATATTTCATAAATCAACAACATGTAATTATCATGCAGTCAAAGGTAAAAGTCAAGATGCATTTCCATATTGTCGTATTGGAACACTTGTTAATTCAAATCCAAATTTCAATAATCATGGAGATGGTTCAATTTATGAAGTGATAGTTGATATGAATAAAAGAGAATTTTGGATAAGTCATAATAATTCATCTCCTGTTTTACTTGTTAAAGATTTACCTTCTCCATTATATCCATATGTTGTAATAGCAGGATTTAGTTGTTCATTTGAATTAATATCATTTTCTTGTCAAAATTAAATAGAGTTTATGATTAAATCAAATTCACATTTCTATATTGATTTTAACTGAAACAATTTTGGTAAAGACAAAAAATATATTACATAGAAATATAAAAGTGATTATTCATATAATTAAAAAGAATAATTTTCTAATTTTGGAGCATCTCTACTCAATCTCTCTGCTTTTGAAATAATCTATACATATATAACACATAAACAACATAATATATACAGATTCATATGATTGTTCCAAAGTTCTCTTGAAATGAGTAGTGTCTTTATCTTTGAAAAAGTCTTTAATATCTCCAATAACATCAACTCTTACAAATGACTATAATATTATATATATAATAAGTAAATATATAACTATACAGAAGTAACTAAACTAATCAAATTTGGTAAAAGAAAAGTTCCTCCTTTAACAGCATTTCTTATCTCATCATAATGTATTTTAAACCATTTCCATGTATATTCTCTTGACTATATATATATTTATATAAAATAATAATAATGATAATAATAACATACAATTGGATTTAAAGCACATCTAGCAATAATACTAACAATATCTTGACTTCTAACTTCATTAGAAAGTGATAAACTTAATGCTTTTTCTATTATTTTCATATTTGTTGAATTCCCAAATGATGATAATATTCTCACTTGTTCTTCATTCAGTTGTGTCTTTTTAAAGAAATTGTACAATTTATCGTAATTATTCTCTGATTCAATTTCATTCTTTAAAGCTGTACAGTATAATAAGTATCTTAAATCAGGTGAGATTTTGGAATTTTCTGGATTGCTGATAAACTCATTAAAATAACTGTCAGCAATTTTCATTGTTTCTTTGTCATTACCAACAACCATGCTATAAAGATAATTAAATTATAATATATATAATATATAATACGATAATACGGTACTTCTTAATATAGTATCATTTTCATCTTCATTCTCTTTCTTAGCCCATCCTAATCTATCATATAATGGCTTATATAATTCATAAACATATTTCTGGAACTTTGGATAGAATTTCTCATTAGAATATAATTTCAAAAGGCTTGATAAATTGCTTGAGATTTCACTCCAAACACCTTCATCATCTTCTTCTTTAAAATATTTCACAAAGTCCAAAGCAGTTGTTATTTCAATGTCTCCTGACATACACAAAGCAAATATATCATTAACCAATCCAATTCTTTCTAAATTATTAATTCGTTTATTTTGGCATAATTCCCCCAATTTATTCCACCATTTGATTGGATAATTAATTCTACATAATGTTGATTGATGAGTGTTTAATTTCAATATTCCTCCTTCTTTACATAAACCATTAATCTCTTTCACAAATTCATTCTTTTCATTTGGTTTATTTTCATCTAATAAAGGTAATTCAACATCATATTTACTACCATCATTCTTATATACAGTTGCAATTAATGGAATTGTCCATTTTATATCATTATATTTATCACTATGTTTACGTAAATATCTTTGTTGAGTTACTTTATAATTATTATTATCATTTCCACTTTCAGTTATGGTAATTAATGGATAACCTGTTACTGTTACATATTGATTCATTATTTTAGTTATTGGTTTATTACTAGCTTCTTCCAAACATTTCCATAAATCGTTAGTAATTGTATTTCTGTATTTATACTTATTTAAATACAGTGTAATACCCTATACATTATATAAACTTAATTATATACTTTTCTAAATGTATCATGTCCCAAATAGCAATAAACCATTCTTAATACAGAACCACCTTTATCATATGATATACTATCAAATATCTCCTTAATCTCATCAGGAGAATGAACTTCACTTTCAATTGGATGACTGGTTTCTAAACTGTCTAGTGATTTTGCAGATGCTTGAACATCACTATAATTATTATAAATTTTAAATATATATATATATATATACAATGTAAAAGTATTCCAGAAATTCCATTTGGGGAATAAATAATCAGTAGCAACATGTGCCATAAAAGTAGCAAATCCTTCATTTAGCCATAATTGAGTCCACCATTCCATTGTTACAATATTGCCAAACCACTAACATAATATATAAACTTAAGAAAAAATAGAAAAAATAGAAAACTTAACAGTGAGAGAAAAAGATATTATATATATATATATATATATATATATATATATACTTGATGAGCTAATTCATGTGTTACACATTCGCACACTCTCTGCTTCTTTGCCACTCCACTGTTCTTAGTATCAACTAACAAAGCAGTCTCTCTGAATGTAATACATCCCCAATTCTCCATTGCACCACTAGCAAAGTTAGAAATTGCAATAAAATCACACTTCGGGTAAAGGGAATTTTAACCCATAAAATTCTTCATAAAAATCTAAACATCTTGTTGCTACATCCAATGCAAATAAACCTTGATCAACACAACCTACTGGAGTATAAATACCTACTTTAATTCCACGTTTTGTATAGTTAAATAAAGTGTCAAATTCACCTATTACTACAGCTACCAAATAACTTGAACATAATGGAGTTGGAGCAAATTTCCAATACTAATTAAATTAATATATATATATATATATATATGTATACAGTTTTTTTGTCATTTTCTGTACGTTTTTCTACTACATTCATATTACTAATCACTTCCATATAACTATCAGCAATTACACTAATATCATAAATGGTTTTAATATTTGGTTCATCCCAACAGGGGAATGCTTTTCGTGCATGAGTTGGCTCGAATTTAGTAGATGCCATGTATTTTGTCTTTCCATTTACTACATAACTACTTCGATAAAATCCTGCCATTTGATCATTCAAAATTCCTGTGAAGGATATTTTTAATAGAGCTGTTCCCGAATGAAGACTACTTTCAAATACAAAGCTAACAGTCTCATTTTTCAAATCGTAAGTGATTCTACATAATACATAAATATTATTTCAAAAATACTTTTTGCATTCATTACTTACACCATCTTGAGTAAGATTTACAGACTAAATATCAATATATGTAAACATACGACAATATTCAGTTGAAATGAATGTATTACAATCTCATTAGTTGCTGCTTTTACTTCTAAAGTAATTTCACTCTTACCTGCGAATATAAACTTCTCAATATCTACATCAGTATAATCCAACTTATATCTGTTTCATTATATCTTAAAATGCAATATACAAAGTTGGTTTAACATTTTCAGGTAATCTCATGCAAGTTGAATCAGAAGATGGCATTATTTAATCAAGAATAAAAATTTACTCAATCCAAGTAAATTACAATGGTAATAAAAAACTGTCATATTTTTTAAATGGATTTTTCTCATTTGTTTCCAGGCAAACCACCATCCAAATTGTCTCCATCAAAGGAACATATCTATTTAAGCCAGATAAATGAAAATCTCAGAAAAGAAAACTCTAATTTATCTAATCAATTGAGTATAACACAAAATGAAATAGCAAAAATAGAAAGTATATTACAAAAATAAAATTTAAAATATATTTAATTTCAATAGATGATTTAAAAGAAGAAACAGAGTATTCACAGATGATGTGTGAAAGGTATGAAATAAAAATCAGATCTATTCAACATTCATATGCAGAATACAAAGCATCACAACAAAATGTCACATTATCACCTATACACTCTTCTTCCACATACAGACCTGTTGAGCAAGAGAAAGAAATTGATTCCAAAGAGATTGAAAGTCATAGAAAATAAAATTCAAAATGTAATAAAATACTTGAGAGTATAGTATAGTATTTTTTAATAAATTATAGTCCATGTCAAGTGATACAGATGCAATAACAAAAGAATATGAAATAGAAATGAAAGAAAAGAAAAGTGAAATAGAAAAATTACAACTGTCGATAGAAAATTTGCAAAATCAATACAAAAATATATCTCTTGATACAAATCAGATTATACACACAATCACAAAACAGACTAAAAGAACAAAACGAAATTTATATGAAAATTGTCAATAACTTAGATAATTACCAACAATCATTATTTCCTAATTTCCATCCAATTAAATACTTTAGAACCATCAAATATGTCTCAAGCCCTTAATAATTTGTTGAATGAAAGTAATAACTTATTCATTAGGCAAAATGTTCTAATAAATGAAAAATTAAAGCAAATTGAACATTCTTTGGTGTATTTAATTTCTTTATATGATAATTATAACAAAAGTGATGTAAATTCAATTATTATTCCATATCAATCTTTGTATAATCTTCAACCTGATTATCAATTTACACTCTTCAATGTATAATATTATGTTTTATATTTTTATTTATATTTAGAAAGCAAAGGAATTAATATCTGAACTGCAAATAGCAATATATAATTCAAAATTTAACTTTTTAAATTCTCAAAGTTCATTAGTTATATAATAAATAATACAGATAATATATATATATTGTTTAGTTAGTTGTTTTATAAATACCATTATCAAAATGAATAGAATTTGAATAATTAAACATTCAAGTATTCTTTTGATAATTCTTATTTTTCTTCTTCTGAAATTCCATCCAGCTTCATTATTTCAATGAATGTAAATGATAATTTATATATATTCTCAAACGCTTCTTTGTTTTCTCTTATTCATTTAAATTATAGAACTCATAATATGATAATAAAATATTTAATGATGATGGATGATAATCTACAAAATACTTCATATCCTGTTATAATATCCTCTGTACAGTTCATTTTAGCGAATTTTGGCTAAATTGTTAAATTCACACAAATTTTAATTTTCCTTAATTCAAATCTTCTAAACAATAAATCTACAATAAACAAATCAAAACAAAATAATTTAGTTAAATATTATCTCTATTTAAAAAAAGATAAAATACTACCTTGATTTGGCATAACATTATTATTACTATTCTTCTTTGATTTCTTTGATGATTTTGGTGATGTTTTTGATATTTTCTTTTCTTTAGGAGGATCATCAATGAAATGAGATTCACAATTGTTATTACTACTTTCAACTTTCTTATCATTCTTCATTTCTTCATTATTTTTATTATAAACATCTTTTGCACTCTCATCATCTTCTTTTACATCTTTCATATCAATCTTAATGTCTTTTTCTTCAGCTATAAAAGTACTATATCCTTTTTCTTTTTCTGAATTATCTATTTCTATTTTCATTTTTTTATTCTTCTCATTTTCTTCATTATTATTGTGTTTTCTTTTTGGTCTTATAGTTAATATAACATTATCATCATCATCATCTTCTTCTTCTTCTTCTTCTTTATTTTCATTATTCATTTCATTCTTATTTTCTTTCAATCCTTCAGTTTTTCTCTTCTTAGCAGCACCTCCTTTTCTTTCATTAATTCGTTGATATCTGAATATATATTTATCACATTTCTCAGCATTCTCTAATCCTTCAATCAAATAACAAACAGGTTCTTGTGTATAACCGAAATAATCAGGTCCACTTATAGCAGTACCAGATTTCTTTTGTCCTGCTGCAACTTTAGCATTTTTAACTAAATTTAATATCTCATTCCATGCTGATGTTGGACTGACATGAGTGGAATTATGAGATGGATCATCTTCAGGTTTTACTCTAAATAATGGACCATTATCACCACCATCTAATATTTCGCATGTATACTCAACTCTCACTTCAGGTCTTTTGTAACTTGTAAATAATTTTACACTTTTATAACCAATTGGCCATAAATACTTCTCATTATGATATTTGGATCGTTTATAATCAATTTTACCTAAAGATAACACTTTTATTCCTTTTACAGTTATTGGTATATGAGTTACTGCTAACATTTCACTGGCCATTTCATGCGCTTCTTCTCTTGATATATTTGGATCTCTTGTTACTGTATAACTTCCTCTTTTTCCACCATTACCTCTTCCACTTCGACTTGAATGTCGGCTTGATTTTTCTATAATATTATCAACTTCATCATCGTCATCTTCATCTGATGAATTTGAAGACTCATTAATATCAGGATTCCAATCATCTTCAATTTTTCTCTTTCTTTTTATTCCTACATCCATTGTAGATGGATTTGATATTCTTAATGATGATGAAATATTTTGACTATTTTTTTCTTCTTCTTCTTCATTGAATTTCTCAAATATATTTTTATTGCTTCCTTCTTCTCCATTATCTTCATTATCTTCTTCTAAACATGATGTTATTGAAGTATTCTTACTCTTCCATGGTTGTACTTTCTTTAATAACTTTATTAAGAATTTTCCTCTTCTATTTATACTATTTTCAGTCAAACTATCACAAACATCACTAAATTCATTCAATCTCAATATCATATTGAAGTTCTTAAATCCATAATGGTCTATTTTATTCAATAATACATAATCATGATGGTTTGATTCCCATTTGATAGGTAATTCAGCTATCTGTTTGACATGTGCTTCGTTTATATTATATAACCATTGTTTTATTTCTTCTCTATCACTTTTTAGTATATTTTCTCTTAAGATCTTTAAGGAGTCAATATTCTCCAAGAAACGTTCAGCTGTATGAATTGTGAAGTTTATATATTGTTTTACTACTCTTCGATTGTTTTTGATGTTTTCTGCTTCAGATTCTAATTCTTTGATCTTTTTGTAAATCATTATTGAATCTTTGGTATATATTTTACTGATTGTTCTGATATATTCATAACCACCATAAGGATAAGTGTCAATTGAGTATTTATCCATCAATTCACTTGTTGAAAAGCTATTATTGTTACTCTTAGCTTGAATTAAGGCTTGTTCAATACATTTAGTCAATTCATAGTTGATAATTACTTCATTTTCTTCATCTTGAGGAGTTAATTTGAAATGTGATGTAGGTAATCCAATACTTTCTATAATAAATATCAGTTTCTTTATCTCATTATCATTCCACTGTTTGGTTATTAAACTATTGCCAATTGAATTATTTTTCAAGCCAAAGCTTGATAATAATTCATCGCTGCTAGGCATTATATTGTTGATTCTCATCTGTGAATTGTGATTCATCTCATAGTCCACAATTTTCTTAATCCTTTTAGCTAATACAGGGAACTTTGGGAAAGCCTCTTTCTCATTTCCACAATTGAAGGGTAAATCATTATCAGCCAATATCTTATCTACATTGCTCCAACCATGTTTTGATATACCAATTATCAATGACTTATCATCTCGATTACTCCATCCTCTCATTGGAACTGGTGTGTAAAACGGCACACTTTTACTATTTTTATTATAATAATACTTATCAGCAACAACTCTAGTTAAATGCAATTGATTTATAATAAACATATGTTTTTCACCAACATTAAAGTATTTCTTCCATATCACTTCATCTCTTAATATAATAGGAACAGTGTTTGGATGGTTAATAGGTTCATAATCACTATAATATCTCTCATACTCTACAACTGGTTTAATATCAGGACTTATATACTCTAAAACAGGATATGTATTTCTTAAAAGCTTGATAGCATTACAAGCTTCTTTTTTTGCCCTATCTCCTCTTCCACATCCATTTTTAATATACGTATATACACCTGTATTTGTACTATGATTCTTATAGGCTGCAATTGCTCTACAATATTGTCCAATTATACAAACACATAGATTTGATATATCTTCAATTGATCTTCTTCTACAACCAGATTGTAGTTTAATTTCTTCCCATTTGCCAAAGCCATAGGTCATTAATGCACTTATGATTTTATCTCTTTCATTTTTAGTCCAGGGAGTATCAGATTCATCTTCTGGATAGATATCTAAAGAGGAATACAATTTATTTCTTTTTGATTTTGAATTGAATTCGTCAATATCTACATATTCATCATCATTATCGTTATTTAGAATATTATTGTTGTTATTTATCCCAACATACTTAGACCAGAAATCTGGATCATTGATATCAACCTCATCACTATTATTAGACACAAATGATGCTTTACTAAAAATAGAGTCGTTATCTTTACCGTTACTATTATCTTCAGAAGTGATAATTTTACAAGATTTCTCTAAGATTTGATCAATATTTGAATCACAGAATATTTGACTTTCTTTGTCACTAATTCCTTCTTTTTCTTCTTCAAATATGTGGTAAGCACCATACTTTAACAAATTCTCTATTTCTTTCTTATTTAATAACAATTCTTTACTTTTACCTTCTTCTAAGTTATGTAAAATTGCTTTATCTAAACCTAACTTCATATTTGCTCTACTAAACATTTCATATTCATAAGTCTTTCTTGTAATAAATCTGTAAACTTTCACTTCATTAGTTTGACCAATTCTATGACATCGAGCTATGGCTTGAATATCATTCTGAGGATTCCAATCACTATCAAATACAATAACTGTATCAGCAGCAGTTAGATTAATTCCCAATCCACCAGCTTTTGTACAAATTAAGAATATAAATATGTCACTATTCTCTTTAGTAAAACGATCAATTGCATTTTGTCTTTCAGTTCCATTTATTGTTCCATCTAATCGTTCAAATGAGTAATTTTTATAAGTTAAATAATCTTGAAGTATATCTAATACTCTTACCATTTGACTGAATATTAATATTCGATGTTTTTGACTTTGTAATTTGGGTAATAATTTCTCTAATAATACCATTTTACCACTTGTATTGATTAACAACTCCATTGATTTTTCATAATAATTAGAATCACTTTCTTTAATATTATTCTCTTTTAATAATTTATCTTCAACTTCAGATATTAAATATGGATGATTACAACATTTTCTTAATTCCATCATTATATTCATCATTGATGGAACTTTAGATTTATTCTCATTATTATATAATATCTGAATATTTTTCTCATATATTGCACGATAATATTTCTTTTGTATTGATGTCAATTCTACTTCAATTAATAACTCTTGTTTTGGCTTAATATTCGTCTCAACATCTCCTTTCATTCTTCTTAAGAAATATTTCCTTAATATATCATGTAATTCATTGATTTTCTCACTATCTTTTATATCTCCAAAATCTTTAGCAAAATCATCATAATCACGGAATGTTTCTCTGTCTATAAAGTTTAATAAACTGTAGAGTTCAGATATTTCATTTTGAATGGGAGTTCCTGTTAATAATAAGATTCCATCACATATATATTGAACAAGTGTGGTTCTTAACTTTGAATTTATATTTTTTATTTTATGAGCTTCATCTATTACCATTAAACTCCATTTTATATTTTTACTTAATAAATTTGCATCTTGCATTGCAATTTCTGGTGTTGTGATTAATATATCAAATTTATATTTTTCTTCTGCTTTGTCATTATCATTTTCTTCAATTTTCCATTCATAATTTTGTATAATTTTCTTTGATATTAAATCACCATGATATACAACAGCATATAAATTACTCCACTCTTCAATTTCTTTCTTCCAATTAGGTATGGTTGATAATGGAGCAATTACTATGAAAGGACCTTCAATTTTATATTCGTTATATAGATAATTAATATATCCAATAGTTTGAATGGTTTTACCTAATCCCATTTCATCTGCTAATATACTATTTCTACGATTAATCCAATTCCATACTAACCATTTTATACCTTGTATTTGATAATCTCTTAATTCATTTCCATTCTTATATTCATTAATAAAATTATCTGGTTTAAATGAATCTGTTGTCGGTCGATAGGTAAATGGATTTTTGACTTGTTTTTTATTGATGTTTTTGTATAGTTCTTTTCTTTCAAAATATTTTGTTATTTCATAATCAGGTTCGATCAGATCTTGGATCCTCTCCCAAGTAGAGTCTTTATAAGGTAATGAATCCCATTTTATGTAAAATATTATATTGTAATTCTCTAAATCATTGTTTTCTACAATTTCTTTATATTTTTCTTCTGTTAGTGGTTCAAATGGTTTTTCTTCTTCCTCCTCCTCTTCTTCTTCTATTTCTTCATTCTTTTGTTGGATTTTTGCATCTAATATTCTTTCTATTTCAATATATTTATCATTAAAACATAATTCTTCACCATTTTTACTTATATAATAATCCTTCTTAGAATTATTGAACTTTTGGATCTTTTTGAATATCTTACTTCCTTCTAATTTCTCTAAACTTGATAGTTCTTCCCAACTACTGTGTATATAACTTATATCTTTCCATTTTACTAAGTTTTTCTCAACATAACCTTCATTATCACAATCCCAAGTTAATCTTGAACCATTTTGGATGAATTGGGTGTTTTTAATTCCATATTGCTTATCCCACTCTTCCATTGTTAGAGATTTTTTACCTAGTATAAGCTCAACAATAGGTGTTGTCAATCCACTTCTTGCTTTGGTTCTTGGTGTTTCTTCTACATCTGATTCATCACTCATTTCTTCGTAGACAAATAGGTTACCAGCATTGGCCCTTCTGTCTCTAGATACACATAAAGGTATGTCTAATCAAGAGATAGTTGCAATAAAAATATACTGTCCTCATCGTCTGAGTCTATTTGTTCACTAGAAGGGTCTGAATTAACAGAAGGTTCATCATCATTAGAAGGTTCTGACCTAATGCTTTGAGGAGTGTTATGGCAAACCTCAATCTCAGAAATAGGTGTATTAGGCTGTTCACTATCACTTGCAGAATCACTATTTAATACAAATCTAAAGAGATAATTAATACCTGTTTATCAAATCTTCTGATAGACAACCTTTTACATGAGTGGACATGCTAGAGTTATTGATTTCAACAATACTCATTTCGAAACTGATCAATTTTATGATTCCAAAAAACGCGCCAAAATTAACTAACGGCCAATCTTTTTCAATCAAAAATCATTTTCTATTTAAATAGCTCTATGGTTTGTTTTATAGTCTAATATGCCTGTTGCAGTAATTTTATACATCCATACAATTCATACACTAATTTTTATTATTTAGTGTAGTTAATCAGTTAAAGGATCAATAAATGTATAACTTCATACTATTTAAAATAATAACAATAGTTGACATGTTAATAATTGATTATATGATTTATATTTTTTGGTATTAAGCAAAATGAGTGCTTAAGCATTATAAATGCAAGAAATAGAAATGACTAAATAATTAGCATGTTTTCAACTAGTATATCTGGTGTGTTCATTTTTTTATTGAAATTTCAGTTACATTTTCCATAACGAAAGGGATATACTATTTTTTAAATTATTCAAATCATTATCAACAACATGATACATTTAACTCCCAACAAATAAAACAACTATTTAACCAACAAATGTAAACTATAATAAAACATTCTCTAAGAAATCTGTCAAGGAAGGAACCAACATTTTACGACTAATTTTAGCTTCTTTCTGTTGATACACTTCATATTTGTCAGATCTATTTCAAAATATATATACCAACTATACAATTTTTTCAATCCTAATGATTTGGTAAGAGCTTTAGTTACTCTCTTACACAAATTCTCATCTTTACAACGAAAATAAATCTCCCTTTTTGGTTGATTATCTTTATTGACAGTTAAACCCATTATTATATACATGTGTAAACCTTCCACTCTCATAAACTCGATAATTTCATCTTCAACTTTTTCATCATTCTTAAAAAATCGATGAATTGGATATAACATACCAGAAATACCCATAGAGAACACTCCTATTTTATACTCCTTGTAATCATAATTAAATCTTTCATTCCAATTTAACTCCTCACTCCACCATTTCTCGTTAAATCGTATGCATTTCAAATCCTTCATATAATTTGTTGTGATCAAAGCCTGTTTCACTTTCATGATGTGAATCTATTAATAAATTCGCCATTTCCGTATCTAATGGAGTGGTACGACTCTTACTTGCTAGATTTTGGGTATCCAACATTATCGCACCCAGTAAAAGAGTTGATAAAGGAGGCACTAATAATTCAGCTATAGTATGATTAAAAATAAGAAGAAATTACGTTTTTCATTATATATCAAATCTGTTACTAAAGAACAACAAGATCCTACAGTTTGAGGTTTGCTTTCTTTATCAAATACAATATTTCTTTTTTCATCTTTAACTTGTAAACACTTCTTATTGTCGTAATGATGATCAATTATATAAACCACAGAGTCTTCATAATCTCTAAGTGATTTTTGTAATTCATTATGATCTGTTAGAAATAAATTTAACGAATTATTTTGATATAATAACTGCCAAGGTATTTCTTCTGTAAATGTTGGTTGATATGAATCTATATGTGCTACTGAGAATAAATGTTGAGTTTCTATTCTTAATTTCCAATAAAACTTCTTGATATTCACTATTGGTAAGAAATGACTTCTTATATCCTTAAAAAAATAATATAATATTAGATACTCTTTTGTATAAGAAGTAAGCTAAAGCAATGGCACTAACTACACTATCAGTATCTGCAGCCTATGCTTATTAACTAAAAAACAAATACTTCATTACCCATGATGACATTTAACTTGACTCTATTTGTTGCTACATTTTCTAGCGGTTTTCTACAAGATTTCAACCAATCCAACAACTGTGCCATAAAATAATGAAGGTTTTCTAAAAATACTCAAGCTTTTTTGCTTGAAAATTTAAAATGAAAATATAAAAAACCAAAAATATGAACATAGGATCAATTTCTTTTAAAGATAATCTGTCGGAAACATATAAACAGAAAGAAAAAGAGCTACATGAATATGAAAATAGAATACCTGCTCAAGAACAGATAATCAGTGAATTAAAATCTCTAATTGATGAAGATTCTGATTATTCTGATTATTCACCTTCTCCCATAAATTCGAAAGTAAAAGTGTCAAAAAAAGAAGAAGAGCAGACTTTTAATTCAGATGTGCAGAAAGAATTGATGAGATACAAAATAGAAAATGTATAATTTAGTCGATTATATATGATTAGTCAAAACTAAAACAAGAAAATCAATCATTGAAAACACAGATTCAATTATTATCTCAATCATCTGTAGGTGATACCATATCATCTACTTCTGCAATAAGAGATCATTATAATGTATAAAATTATTAATTAAAAAAAATACTATAAATAGAAAGAAATAAAGGAATATAAAAGAAAAATAGAATATTTCAAAAATCTACTTAATACATTCAAAATTGAATATGATGAGAATGAAATTGAAACAGACGATTACGAAAATACTTCCTTTGATTTATCATCTTTCCCTCCTATTCCAAAAATTATACTTCATTCAACAAAAAACAGTAATAACAATAATAGTAAACCATCAATGATTTTACCAACTAATAATTCATTACCCTCACCACTACAAACTGAAAGACACAATTTTAATTACCAACACCAACAACAATCAATTAAAATGCATAATAGTGAGAATGATCTAGTTAAATCTCCCAATTATATGAGATATGGATCAATGAATTATGAATCTATTAGACCAATTTATCATAGTTCTTACAGTAGTAGTAATTACACACCTATTAATAGTGAAAATATTAACTCTGTATTTGATGGATTGGATGATAAAATAAATCAATTAAGAGGTTATTTATGATTATTTATTTATTTTATGTTTATTTGTGAAGTTAAATTTTGAATAACTCAAGCTTAAGTGTAAATAGCTTGATTCGTTTTTGTTTTTTTTAAGATAGCATTTCCTTATTTTTGTTGTTTTTATATTAATATAGATACTATTACTTTTTTATCGGCGTGATATTTTAAAAAGAATTTTAAATATTAGCTATATCGTCAATAGTCACATACAAAAAGGAGTAGTCAAAAATAAATAGATAAGTATATAATGAAAAAAGGAGTGAATCCATATATTCATTTTTGCCCACCATCCACTCCATATCAAATAGAAAATAGAAGAGAAAAAATGAAATCATGTATTCCTTATCAGCCACCTTCATCCGATGAAATAGATGAATATAAAATAAGAAATGAAATAGAACCACATTTACATTCTCGACAATATCCACCCTATGAAATAGAAGGGACTGATGATATACTGAACTGTAATAAATTAAAAAAGAAAGTGATAAAAACTATTAATTATAATCCTCTATTATATATCAAACTAAAAAGGAATAGAGCAAAACAACTAAAATCTAAAGTATTCGATTTTGAGACAAATTACTATCGACTAGCGTCATTCATTGTATTTTTATTCAATTATATTAAATAGGAAAAATATGGACTATTAAGTAGTATAAATATTTGTGAAGAAGTAGAAGTGTCGTTTAAATATGATGTTATATTAATATCAACTCCATCTTATAATGTATGTAATACAGATTATCCACTATCTATTAATAATATAATAAAGAGTATATCAGTTAATATTTTAAATGAAATAATAAAATTTCAAAGTGTTGGTTTACATCATGGGAATATTTGTATTAATAATATATATGTAAATGAAAATGGTGAATATAGGTTGTTTGATTATTTCCATAGAATGTTTGAAATAGATAAAATAGATTTAGAATATTATTTTAATATAAGCCCAGAAGAAATACAAGGTAAAGAAGTAACAAATGCAAGTGATATGTGGCAGTTGGGTCAACTTATAAAGAAATTAATAGGTTATGATTCACTTGATTTAAGTGTTGGTAAATATAATGAAAGAGAAATAAATATTGAAATGAAAAAACTTACAGATAAATTGACTGATTTAAATCCTAAAAAACGACTTACAGCTAAAGAAATGCTGAATATATTGCTAAAGAGAGACTCTTTGTTTGATATAAATGATTATATTCATAATAGAATTGATAAAGGTATTATATATAATAATGGACTGTTTGAAATTATTTTGACACAATTGAAAGATATTGATGTTGATTTAATAGGTGATTTAAAGAATTTTATTAGTATTATTATGTTCTGTTTATGTTAACATAGGTTATTATTGCAACAGATACCTCAACAATAATGATAGTAAATCATTTGGATTTATACTAAATTTAGCACTAAAATATCCTGAAGTGTTGAATCTATTAAAGGAGTTTTATTTTGAACCAGATTCTTTTCAAGAAAAAGTGATAATTGCTATAACAGAGGGAAATGAATTAAACTTATATGCAAATGATTTTAATAATGAAGACTTCCTGCAATTAACAAATGTAATGGAATATATGAAAGATCTTAAAAAGTTCAATTTTGGAGGATATGAAATGAAAAAAGAAGAATTAGAAAAATTGAAAAATTCAATTGAAAAGAATGTGCAAATTGAGAAATTAAGTCTTTTCTATTTTAAGATTGATAAAGAAGGAATTAAAACAATAATTTCATCAATTGCAGTATTAAAAAATCTAAAATCACTTAATTTAGAAAGGAATAATATAGATGAAAAAGGAATTAGAATGTTATGTGGTTTACTGCGGGAATTACATAATCTAAAAGAATTAAATATATCATTTAATCCAATTGGACCAGATGGAATGAAAGTTTTAGGCACGTTTTCAGAATATCTCAACAATTTATCAGAATTAAATATTTCTCATTGTAAAATCCAAGAAAAAGGTGCAGAATGTTTTTATAAAAAATGTTCTAAGAATTTAACTAATTTACAAGTATTAAACATTTCATATAATTCATTATTTCAAGGAGGTGGTAAGTCTTTATTAAGTGCATTATATTTTAAAGATTTAATTAAGTTAGACTTGTCGTACAACTATATTAAATCAGATTCAGTTAAGAATATAATATATAGATTATCAAAGTATTCTCCTAAATTAAAAACTTTAAATATATCAGGAAATGCAATTAAATCACCTCCTAAATTGCATATAGATGAATCAGGAATAGAATGGTTAGATGATTCTATTTTAGTGATGAAAAGTATATCTGTCTTAAAAATAGATGATAATAATCTGAATTCTAGGGATATTAGATTGTTGCAAAAATATAGCTGCTTGTTTGATAATTTAGAAGAATTAAGTATGTCGTCGAATAACATTGAAGATGTTAATTCAATAGTATCTTGCTTAAGGAATTTTAAAAACTTAAAGAAAGCCAATTTTAAGAGTAATAGAAAGAAATTTTCAAGTAAGGATGTGTCTAGTATCAATAAAGTATTGCCAAATCTTATTTTAGAGATTGAAAAAGAAGAACCAATACCAATTTTCCCACAAATACAACATGTAACAACTAAACGTTTGTAAAATTAGTTATAAATATTGACTACTCCTTTTTGTCTTTATTTTGTTTTGTTAAAGTGTTTAAATGTAATACGTGATATCTATGAAAATAAAACTATACAATAATAATACACTGGACAATATCCCATTCCACCAGATGCAATAAACAAAGACGCAATAATACAGGGAGTGATTTTTCTAGAAACAACTGCTGGAATAAAAGCTCTATTATATTATATTATTTTTACCCACAAATACAATCCAATTACCCCTCTCAACACCCTGTCAGTCATACCAACATTTTTAAACATCATATTCTGTTGTTGTTGTGTTGCGACCTTCTGTTCACTAATTTTCACTCCTTTAACTGGTGGTGGCGGTTTATCCATTCCTGCTCTTTAAAAATGAAAAAATAGATTGTTTCAAAATTTTTATCGTTATTCTTTATCAAACCTTTTTGCTTGATTCATTCTTAAAAATGTTAATGACATTTTTTAAGGTATTGACAGTTTTGTTCATTACTGAAATTGCACTTGTTGCATCTCAAGGTGATGTAAAAGGTTGTATGGGATTTGTTAAACCTGATGCTTCAATGGTTTTGTATATTTGCATTGTTCTATCCAATTATAGAGATCAAAAGCCTCATTTCGCAAATGTGGTAGTGAAATTAATTGGCACTGATAGAAATATTAAATCATCAACTGAATGTTTACCTAATGGTTATTACTTCCTTCCAATTGATGAATCTGTATAATTAAATTGTAGTATATTATTTTATTAGGGAAAATATGCGATAGAACTATCAGGAATTGAAGGATGGAATGTCTCTCCCTCTAAAATAGATGTAGAATACGATGGTAATGAAGTAAAAGGATGTAAAGACATAACATTCTTTGTGAAAGGATTTAAAGTGGAAGGTAAAGTAGAATCAAATAAAAAAGGTATATCAGGAGTAAAAATTGATTTACTCAAGAATAACAAAGTAATAGAATCAGCATCTACTGATTATAAAGGAAAATATACATTTGCATCAGTTGCTCCAGATAATTATGTATTAAAAGCAAACCATGAAAGTTTTGAAATAAAAAATAATCAAATCAATTTCGAAATGAAATGGGGTAGTAAAGTCATAGATGAAGTATTTGAAATTAATGGTTTCAATGTAAAAGGAAGAATAACAAAATTAGATAGTAAAAGCGAAGGATTAAAAGATATTTCATTTGAAATAATGTCAAGAAATGGTCAAGGTAAGTGTGGTAAAATAAATAAAGAATGTGAAGTAAAATCTAATGAGAATGGATACTTTGAATTTAAATCAATCGAACCAGGAACATATATAATTGTATAAATTAATATTTATTTACTTATTTATTTATTATATAATACAATAGAAACCAGTTGTTGAATCAAAATTCTTAGAAATTGAACCATCACAAATTGAAACTGTTATTAATACAGATAATGTATTATTAAGTAACAATTTTGAATTGAAAAGTGTATTAGTAAAAGGCAAAGTAATTGGTGGAGGAGCTAACAGCATCAAAGGAATTAGTGATGTTTCAATAATGGTCAATAATAATCATGAAATCTTTACTAATGAATTTGGAATATATGAAATAAGAATAAGACATAGTAAAGTGAATATTATTGCTAAAAAAGATGGTTATGAGTTTACAAAGATAGAAAACTTTACTCCAAAGTGTAATAACAATAAGAGCAATAAAAAAGAAGATATTCCTTTAATAAAAGTGACAAAAATGAGAATAAATGGAAGAATTGAATTTGGTAGCAATGATTTATCAAATGATTTAAAGAAAGTAAAACTATTCCCAAGAACTGTAAACATAATGAATTTAAATACAAATAAGAATAAAAAGATAGAAAGTGATAATAGTGGAAAATTTACTGATTATATTGAAGTTGGTGTAAAATATGAAATTAGTGTAGAAATATCCAAGAAAGAGATATCTTTAGGGTTGAATCTAAGTCCCAGTAAACATACAGTAGAATTAACAGGTAGTGAATCAATCCCTGAAGTGATATTCAATAGTGTTTATGCATCTTTAACAATTAATATTTCAAGATTATCTCCTTCTACTCCTTCACCAGTTTCATTGGTTATAAAATCAGTTGATGAATTCAATTATGTTAAAGAAATTGAGATGAGAAATAATAGTATCAAAATTGATAATATCCTTCCAGGAAGTTATGAAATAAGTATAAAAAATGAAAAGAATAGTTATTGTTATGGAGATAATCTTAAAGAGTTATTAAGTGACTATAAAAAGAGTGAAAAAAATGAAAAAAAAACTATCAAATTAGTAGGTGAAAAGAATAATGAAATAACATTCTCCGAAAGTGGTTATAAATTACATTTAATAAGTGAACATGAAGAAGATGTCATAATATCGAATGAAGTAAATAAATTTACATTAAAACAACATTTAGATGAAGAAAAAGAAGTTATTTATTGTAGTAAAACTACTGATTCATTTAATATTAAACCACAAAGTGATACTCAATATATAAATAATAATTATATAATTAATTCACAAAATAATAGAATAAGACTTGAATTATCACCTATTGATGATATAAGGACATTGTTTATAAGTGGTGAAATAAAACAATCTATAGAGAATGTAGAGATAAAAGTAATTGATAAAAATGATAAGAATTTGATATATACAAATAAAACTGATGATAAAGGAAAGTTTGTAGTTGGACCATTATATAATAATAGAGAATATGATGTGGTCGCTAATAAAATTGGATATGTATTTAAATTAGAGAAATCTGATAAAAATAATAATTATTATGTATTTTCAGGTAAAGAAACAGGTAGTATTGAAATAATAGTAAAAGATAAAAACAGTAATAAAGGCTTAAATGAAGTATTAATGTCTCTTTCAAGTGAAAATTACTTTGATAATAAATACAGTGATGAAAATGGGAGATATATATTCAATGGCTTAAATGATGGTGAATATTATGTAAAAGTAAATTTAGTCGAGTATAAATTTGAACCAAATTACATGTCAATCAAAGTGAAGAGTGGCAAAATGGATAAATATGAGTTTGTAGGAGTTAGAGTTGGTTATAGTATATTTGGTCGAATCATTGATATTAATAACAATGGAATAAAAGGATTAAAAATAATGAGTAAAATAGTGAATGAAAATAGTAATATAATAAGTAGTGAAAGTGATGTAAATGGTAATTATAGAATAAGAGGATTAGTTCCAAATAAGAGATATGAAATATATTTAAAAGTATATATATATATATATATATATATATATATATATTATTGTTATAATAATAATAATAATAATAATAATAGGAAGATAATAAATATATATTAATAAATCCATCCAAATATGAGAAAGAAGCAAATGATGATTTGAAAAATATCAATTTCATAGTGTTAAATAAGAAATCAAGTCATTCAATATTTGGCTCAATAAATAGTAATTTGGAGGATAACTCTCATTTGAAAGTTGAATTATATCGTTCAAATGACAAAAATGCATTTAAAATGACAAGTCCATCAATATTTAAGTATATTTAATATAATTTTATGATAATATTGTAGTACATTTGAAATGAAGAATATAATAAGTGATAAGTATGAGTTGAAATTAAACTCAATAATAGATAATGAAATTGACACAACAGTAAATAGTTCTTCCATAACAATAAATCTAAATAGAAACAGTATTAATGAATATGAATTATACTATGAATTAAGTCATGAAAGTAATGAAAGAGTGAGTATATTTGGAATATTGTTTTATATATTAATGTTGTTAATAATAAGTTATTATTTGATTTTACCTAAACTTAGTTTATATGAAGAAGAAAGAGATAGAAAAAAGAAATTAGAAAAAGAAAAGAATAATTAATTCTTTTAAGTTATTATTGTTGATTTTTGTTATTTGTTTTTATAGTTATTTAAAAAACAAATTCAATTAAACTATTATCTCATTACTAAAGTCGTTAGGACACACGCAAACAACTACCAGTATGATGATACTAAATATAATCAAGTAGATGATGAGATTTCTTTGATTCATTGAGATATGTGTTTGACCAATAAAATTGTTCTATTCTTCAAATTTATTTGTTTATAATTTGATGTAATTTATTTTAGACAGTTACATCTTCCTATCTATTGGTTAATATCATTGAAATAATAAATAATTCATCACTAAAACAAATAATAATTCCATGAAAAATAATAAATGAGGTTTAATAGGAAATTTGAATAAATGAACATCCAAAATATATTTTATTAGCTATATTACAATTCTCATACTTTATATAAACTTTATATTTGTTCAGCATCAAGATGAACACTATATTTTAATGGTATTGCATTAAATATTATCAACTATTACTCATTACTGCAATTAACATAATATAATGATATAATAATCATATAATCGAAAATGCTAGTGTAAAATAGAATAAAAATTATAATGATATAAGTTTAATACATGATTCATACTAATTAAGCCTCATTTCAAATTAGTTTTGATTATTATGAATAAACTAAAGATCGGGATTGATTTAGGCACTACTTTTTCATGTTGTGGAGTGTACAAGGGTGATAAAGTTGATCTAGTCACTTTTAACGATAGTAATAGAACAATTCCTTCTTATGTGTTTTTTAATCCAAAGACTTCAGAGAGAGTAGTAGGTTCAGCAGCAAAAAATAATCCAAAAGCAATTGGTCAAGCAGTATTTGATTCAAAGAGATTTATTGGAAGAAGTTATGATGACAGTAATATTCAAGATGATATAAAACATTGGCCATTTAAAGTAGTGAAAGGAAGTAAAAATGAGCCAGTAGTAGAGATATTACACAACAATTCAACTCAAACTTTTACAGCCAATGAAATCTCAACTGAGATATTAAAATCTATAAAAGAAGTAGCTGATGAATTTTTAGGTCAAGAAAAACGATATAAAACCCAAGCTGTAATAACAGTTCCAGCTTATTTTAACCATCAACAACGAGTTGAAACAAAGAAAGCAGCAGAATCAGCGAATTTAGAAGTAATTCAAATAATAAACGAACCAACAGCAGCAGCCATTGCCTATGCTTATCAAAAGATCCAATCTAAAAGTAAATGTAAAAATGAAGAAACTTTATTAATTTATGATTTTGGAGGAGGAACATTTGATGTTTCAATAATGAAAATCAATTTCAATTTAAAAGAAGTTCATGTGTCAGCAACAGGAGGAGATAGTCATTTAGGTGGTGAAGATATCGATCAAATATTAGTAGATTATTTCTTAAAACAATATGGTAAAGATGTAAAAGAGAAACAACAAGCGAAATTAAAGAAATCTTGTGAAAAGAGTAAAATCTTACTAAGTGCTGAAGGAGCATCTGATGCAACAGTAGATTGTGAATGGTTAGATGATGCTGGTATTGATACTGTATTAACGAAACCTCAATTTGAGAAATTATTAAAAGATAATAAGATATTAGATCGAACAATGGATATAATTCAGAGAGTATTGAATGATGCTGAATTAAAAGAAGATATGATTGATGATATAGTATTAGTAGGTGGTTCAAGTAGAATACCATTAGTAACTGAACAATTGAAGAATAAATTCCCCAAAACGACAATATGTAAAGACACTAATCCTGATGAAGTTGTAGCTTTAGGAGCAACAGTTGCTGCTAACTTAAATGATTTTAAGTTTAACGTATTTGATGTAGTTTGTCATACTCTTTTAACTGATGTGAATGAAAATGAATTATTTGTGAATGATAAAGAGAAATACCACAACTCCATGTAAATATACACAGACATTTGCTAATGGTGAAGATAATCAAGATTTTGTTGATGTAACAGTGTTTGAAGGTGATAGTAAAGATTTGGATAAAAACAGTATACCATGTCGAAAAGATGTTAGTATATTTGAATTACTATAAGTTAGAAGGTCTTCCCTTACCAAATAAAGCAAGAGAATTTAAAATTAACATAACCTATTATGTAGATGAGAATGGATTATTAACAGTGGATGGTAAAGCTCAAAAAGGAGATAAATCGTTTAGTTTAAGAATACCGTTAAAGTAACTTATTGAAATTTATCCTTGCATATTATTATTATTATTGTATTGTAATGAATATATTAATGAATAAAAGCTAGAAAAGTATTCAAGATTGCTGTTGAAAAACAAACTTTACATTTAAACAAACAAAACAACATGTAATAACTACAGTATATTTATTTTGAATAGTGATGCAACAATACATTTAAACAAAAAGGTTGTAAATGTCAGTTATACATGTGTAACTGACAAAAACACATTTTTAAATATTCAATTTATGAATTCCTTAATTTGTATCACTCGTATGACTTTAATTCTTTTATAAAATAGTTATTTTATTGGTCACTTTTAATAGTGCAGCCAATGCAGCTGAGTTAAACTGTATTTTGAATTCTTTAATGTTAAATAGATGGTGAATTAATTGAGAAAGCACTTGCTCACCTCAATCAAACCAACAGTCATTTAAATTTGAGAAATGGTGTTAAAGTATTTGATAATTGCCCAATTCCTCAAAGTAAAGGTGTAATAGCTCAAGTAGACTTAGTAGTAGATCAAATAACAATTTACACGGGTGTTTATCTTACTGATAATGCTTTTGGTTTTGTCACTTCAATAAAATCAGAATATGACAAATTAAAGATGGCAGCTAAGGTGAAATTAGTATTTAAAGTAGGGAGAGAAGATAAGAACACTTTCACTTATTATAGTCTAGGAGGTATTGATACTTCACAAACTGGTTTAGAATTATCAGCTAATGATTTCGATGCATTAAAAGAATTAGGATGTGAAGTAAGTGGATTTGTAACAATCGATCAACTATATGAAAAATGTACATCTGATGCAGCAAAAGATAAAATTGATAAAATTAAAGAGTCAATATCAAATTCCTTCCATTTAGGTGTAGTTGCTTATATGAAATGTCCACAAAGTGAAAGAATATTAGAATCTGAAGGTGAAGCATATTTTGGAAAGACAGTTTTACCAACTCCAAGTGATATGACAGTGAGTGTAGGAGATAATAATGATATATTAACAAAGATGAGAAAAGATAATGTAAGTGGTATGTATATACCATCAATCATAGCTATAGTGATGATTGGACTATTAATGCTATAATATTCCTCAATCATATTATTAAAAAATTAGAATGTTGTGATTTATGTATTTTATTGGGATAATACATACAAGAAGAAAAAAAGAGAGAGTTAAATTCACATAATTAAACACTCATCTTTCTCTTTCGGCTTAGCTCTGTTGGCATTTAATGGTGGTAAATTAACAGAAGTAGCTTTCTTAATATTAGGATCAAGTGATTCCAAATAACCAAGTGCAATTGCAGAAACATGTTGAATTGATTTATTATTTGGAAATAGTGAAACATTTCCATTAATAATCAAATCAATTCGTTTAGCATATAATTCATTCAATATATCAGGGAATGTACAAATATTAGCAACTACTTCTAAACCATATTGTTGGATCCTTTCATCATTTGGATATTGTTTTAATACCATTAGTAATAAGTCGATGTTATCAGCTATTACACCACTACTTGTATCTCTTAAACTAATACAACTCAATAGGCCCATATCTAATTCCATTAATTTTTTATCAGTTATATATAATTTGATGATATGAATTACATAATCACATCCTCTGTTGTTGATTATTTCACTAATTGATGTTGGATCTATACAATTAATAATATATATATATATATACTCTTTTCTATATAAGTCCATAATAACATCGATCCCCAATATACAATCTGATAATTCTTAATATTCTTCGATAATACATTAATAATCAGATATAAAAATCCATTTAACTCCACTTGAGCATCATGATAGAAATAATAATAGAAATACACAAAGGTTCTTAATGAATTGATGATTAGTTGGGGATTGTTGGATTTTAAACATTTTGTGATTATTTGCTGACCTCCTAGTAAGAATATTGACCGTGTATCATCCACTATATAATAAAAACAAAATAATAATTAATATATATAATAATTATACTTCCTCCATTACATAAATTCTTTATTATGATCAATCCTTGAGTTAATATATATTCATTATTTGTATTATATATTATCATCATAATCAGTGGTAAAATATTCAAGCTAAAAAAACGAGATAAAAATAATTCATTTTCTGTTAATTCACTTAGTAGTTTAAATAATCCACTATACCTTTCTATATCCATCAGTGGCTTAAATAATGATGAAATTTTGTAAATAAAATCAGATACAACTATTTCATTAATATGATTCTTCACTGTATTGGTAGCTAAGAGTAAATCGATGAAAAAAGTTGAAACAGATTGATTTTTACATTCTAATAGTTGGGTTAATATTGATTCAAAAAGTGATGAAAATTCTTGACTTACATCTTCTATTTATGCAAATATATATAAATAGATATATACTTCTTTTAGCAAATTTGATTAACAATGGCATAATAACCGTAAATATATCTTTTTGCTTTTTATAATAACAATTCTCATTAGAATGTTGAAGAATATCTTTAATGAATTGAGATGGAAATATTTTCATATTTCCTTGTCTCGATATCAATCGATTGATTAGTTTATACATTGGCAATAAGAATGTGTAATTATCCCATATATTATCCATAAATCTCTCATACATTTCGAATGATTTAATTGTTGGTATATAGTTAGGCGGCTTGACTAGATATAATAATATAGATAATAAATCTGATATTGATATATTCTCAGACAGTAAATAACTCTCAAAATAGTGGTAATGATATTCATTGCTCAATATAATATCAGGTTCATCATTATTCTCCAATATGTTTAAATAAATGTCAATTTGCATTTCTGTAATATCCGGAGTAGGTTGTTCCGGTGCTGACTGTATGTAATGAAGTAATTGGTCTGTATTTGTCAAATGTCTATGTAGCTCAGCTATATATTGTTTATTATATATTATCATTTTAAAATTATACGATTCATTGTAAGTTTTCTAAAGATTTTTGAAACAGCTACATAATTTTCACTAGCTAACGGCATTAAATGATTAAATAAGTTATCAAATCCAACATTTTCTAACCATTTTATAGAACTGGAATCTATAACACATTAATATTTAAAACATACCTTTAAAGTTAAAATTAGTCATATATTTAATAAATAGATCTCCATCTAAACATAACTTGTCAAAATCCACTTCTTCATTACTACTCATTCGAGATAAAAACAATAAACAATATTTTTCTAATTTGGTTTGCGAAAAGTTTCATTCACCATAGAAATTAAAACATGCAAATACAGAACAATTACCCTGTTTTACATATATGTGATATTTGTATCTCAGTACATATTTTGTTAATATTTTATTAGAACTGGAAAAATAAATTGAAACAAGATATTCTGCAAGTTTTTAGAAGTCATAGAATACTACCAGATTTGAATGATGACTTTACTGTAAAATACAACATTAGATGTTCTGAAATAAAAGCATGGTTGGGCAAAAGAATTCCTGATTTATCAGACGATGCTTTGTTAAGCGCACTGCAATGGTTAGAATATAAAGGAATGAAAAGTGAAATAATGACATTTCAAACCTATTTACAAGAAAGTATACACATTTTTTATAGATTTTTTGATTTTATAGAAGAGAATGAAATGCTAGAAAGATTATTCCCAGATTCAGTTAGAACAGGATTATGTCAAATCACAATCAACGTATCTGAACCACATTTCTCCTATCACGACACATTTACATGGAATGTTTTTCATCCAGATTCTACTCCAGAAGAATTTATAAAATTACTATGTGAAGAAATAAATATACCTAAAGAATATGAAAATTTACTGTTACTAGAAATGAATCATGAAATAACACAATTTCAGAATATAATAAAGAATAAAAGAATATCACAAAATCAAATCAATCAACCTTATAGCAATTCATTTGATTTAGTTAAACAACACTTTGCTGTTACTGATAATTATAATTCTTTGAATAAAACATTTTGTGAATTAGAAGATAATTATAAATTGTATTTATTTAATACTGCTGAAGCTAAAATATTAGATAATTTGAAAAGATCACCACTTTCTGAATTATAATAATTAATATTGTTTGTTGTTTAAAACAAAAAATTAATATAAAAATAAAATAATATTCAAAAAAAACAATATTAATAAAGGATAAAATAAGATTTATTCTTTATTCATCCTTCTTTGCTTAAATTTTGATATTCTTTTTGGTTGTTCTTCTTCCTCTTCTACAATTTTATTTCTTTTAACAGAAATATCATTTTTATCATCTTCATACAATGGATGTTCTATTACTTTACCATTAAACGCACTATCAGAATCATCAATTAAATGAGGAGCTGGTGGTGGTGGTAAGGTTAATTCTTTTGCAGGTTCTTCACACACTTTCTTGTGTTTCTTCCAATCTGCTTTTTGACATTCTTTTGAACAGTAGTAAGTACATTTACATTTTACACATTTAAACTGAGGATCAGGATTATTACAAAAATTACATCTTCTATTGTTACTTTTTTTTCTTTTCATTATTTCTTCTTGCTTTTGTTTTTCAATTTCTTCTTCTTGTTTTACTATTTCGTGTAATTTTCTTATTAGTTCATCATCATTACTTCCATTATTGACATTTCCTTCTTCTTCTTCTTCTGTATATACATCTGTTGGTGGTAATATTCCATTTTTTATTGCTTCCTCGTGATACTGATCCATTAATCTACTTTGTTTTATATATTTATCTTCTTTTGAATTTTCTTCTTCCTTTTCTAGTTTTTTCTTTTCTATATATGGTTCATGTATATCGATTGTGCCATCTTTATTGAATGTAATATTTGGATTTTCTTTTAACATCTTCAATTTCTGTGTCTGCCCTTTCAATTCACATTTTACAAGTTTTTTATGTCTTTTCAAAAAATCAACTGTCTATATAATTTGTATACTCCATATGTATAAATACTTCATAGGACGTTTTCCAAACAAAATAATCTAGACCAATTTTACAGAGAAATTCATTTGTGTGTTTTACTTTTCCATACATAAAAGCATGATTACCAATTGGTATCTATATTTTTTATATTATGAAATAACTTACATAGATTTTCTGTGTCATTTTCTTTGGGAATTCTTTAATAGTTGCTTCTAGATTTTCATATTTTTTGATATATGCGTCCAATTCTTTAATTCTACTTTTAATTTGTTCCTTTGTCTATTTATTAAGTATATAACGAGAAATACCTCCATAAAAAAGTTGATTGAAAAAGTTTGGCTTGATTGTTTTTATAAAAAATGAGCGCCAAAAGTGAAGGAAGCGTTAATGTGGTGTTGACTAATATGAGTGGTTCATTATACAACTGCTCTTTATCGGCTGGTATGATTTATATCACGATATGAATAGGATGGACAAGACCAGAAACTAGAAATCTGAGATTGGGTATTATGAAATATGGAATTGGCAATTGGCAGTCATTTGATAACTGTTTATTAACAGATAAAACCCATTCTCAAATAGTGTGTGAAACTCAAAGAATGTTAGGCCAGCAATCCATGAAAAGTATAAATATTATATCAAGTTAATCACTTAAATAGCTTTTTATAAATTGCATGTTGATCCCTACAGAGTTGGTAAAGATAATGCTACAAAAACAGATGTATGTAGAAAGAGTGGCCTTATTACCAACAATGGTCCTACCTTAACACCAAATCAAGTAGGAAAATTACGTCAATTAAACACAGATAGATATGGAGTGCCAAATTCTGATATTAGTGAGATATACATCCCACCATTAAATAAAAGTGAATCAGCACCAGTACATTTACCATTAAGAACACAAAAACTAGTCAAATTACAAGAATACAAAGCTGAATTAAAGAAATGTCTAGAAAATTTAAGAAAAATCCAAGAATTAAAAGCTCAAGGCAAGGCAGATAAAGATATTCATGTAGGAGATGATGATTTACCTAAAAAGAGAAAAAGAGATAAGAAAGGAAAGAATTTCTATACAAGAGAAGGCTGTTATTATGGAAATTCTAAATACGAAGATGTAGAAAACAGTGTAGCAGCTAGAAGAGAGAAGAGATCTTGTACTCAACATGTGATTAGTATATTTGATTATGAAGAGTTTAATGATTTTGATGAGATTATTGATGATAAAAGAGATGATGATTATGATTTTAATAATAGTGATTCTGATGGAGATTATGTGTAAGTAATAATAGTTTTATCTTTTATTACATTGTTTGTTGATATTAATGGGAATATATGTAGGTATAAAGAAATTTTAATATTTTTATTTCATTGAGTATAGTTTATATTATCAAAAATGTTTCAAATTTGTATTGGGGACTTGGTGTAGGGGTATCACGTGTCCTTCGCAAGGACAAGGTCACGGGTTCGAATCCCGTAATCTCCATTTTTTTCATTAACATAAATAAATGAGGTTTACAAATATTCTATTCACTTTAGCCAATACACACATAAAATAATAAGAATTATTTCATTTAAATCAATATTTTAATAACAATTATTGTAAATTACTTCCATTTCATCACCACCAATATCTCCATGTTCACCCAATTTCGTTCCTTCTTTTCGGAATCGATCACAAACTTCTTTTATCCAACTTTTATCTTGACTACATTTACATTCACTTATTCGAGTTGGAACTTTCATTATATCATGATAGAAATGTTCTATTGCTTTGATTGTCTCTCTCGCTGCACATAATTTATCACTATTCTTTATTCCAAATACAGCTTCACCTAACATTGCTAACTTTTCTTTCTTTTGTTCAATCTTATATTCAAATAATCGAGGTTGAACAATTGCCAATGTTACACCATGATCTAATCCTAAATTCGCTGTTATTTCATGACCAATATAATGTGTTGACCAATCAACTGGCACACCTAATGGTAATAAACCATATAACGCTTGATTCGCTGCCCATTCTACATTCGCACGAGCTGTATAGTTTTCTCTTTCTTTCATTACTATTTCACCATTCTTTATTAAAGCTTTCATTAATCCTTCACAATATCGATCTTGACAATCAGCATCACATGGCCATGTCACATATTGTTCACAAACATGAACAAAGGCATCTACTACACCATTCGCTGTTTGATTATCAGGTAAAGTATAAGATAAAACAGGATCTAATACACTCACTACTGGCAATAATTCATGATGTTGAAGGGCTACTTTTCGATGTAGTTTTCGTCTAGATATTACACCTCCTTCATCACTTTCACTTCCAGTGGCTGGTAAAGTCAACACTACAGAGATTGGAACTGCTTTACTAATTGGAGCATGCTTCAATAATAAATCTTCCCAAGGATCACCTTCGAAATAAGAAGCTGCAGCGATAAATTTACAACCATCAGCTACAGAACCACCACCTACAGCTAATAAAAAGCATTTATCTACACCAATTTCTTTTATTCTATTTACACATTTCATTAAAGTGTCAAAGTCTGGATTTGCTTCGATTCCACCAAAATCTTCCACTGTTCTCTTTCCTAACGCTTTTTTAACTGCATCATATGTTCCAAATTTTTTTATACTACCTCCACCATAACATAAGATAAAATGTTTATCTTCTGGTAAGTATTGAGGTAATTCTTTTATGGTGTCTTTACCAAACAGGATTCTAGTTGTATTTTGGAAGTTGAAGTTACCGATTGGCATTTGGTTACTGATTAAAGACTAAAGAAAAATGAAAAGATTTTTAAAATGAAGTGTTTTTTGTAAAGTAATGTGTTTTTCAAGATTGTTTAAATGGTATATTTGTAACGAAATGGATAATTTAATGTTATTAATAAGATTTAAAAATGAAAAATATTAATGAATATAAAACATAAGTTCAAAAGTCATCAAATTTAAAGAATTTATAAAATTATTTAAACAATAATATGAAATTATTCTTAAAAAAGTAGATTTTACTCTTCTTATTTTATTTTATTTTATACATTAACAATAAAAATTAAGCAACATATAATTCAGTTAATTCAATATTTTAATAACAATTATTGTAAATTACTTCCATTTCATCACCACCAATATCTCCATGTTCACCCAATTTCGTTCCTTCTTTTCGGAATCGATCACAAACTTCTTTTATCCAACTTTTATCTTGACTACATTTACATTCACTTATTCGAGTTGGAACTTTCATTATATCATGATAGAAATGTTCTATTGCTTTGATTGTCTCTCTCGCTGCACATAATTTATCACTATTCTTTATTCCAAATACAGCTTCACCTAACATTGCTAACTTTTCTTTCTTTTGTTCAATCTTATATTCAAATAATCGAGGTTGAACAATTGCCAATGTTACACCATGATCTAATCCTAAATTCGCTGTTATTTCATGACCAATATAATGTGTTGACCAATCAACTGGCACACCTAATGGTAATAAACCATATAACGCTTGATTCGCTGCCCATTCTACATTCGCACGAGCTGTATAGTTTTCTCTTTCTTTCATTACTATTTCACCATTCTTTATTAAAGCTTTCATTAATCCTTCACAATATCGATCTTGACAATCAGCATCACATGGCCATGTCACATATTGTTCACAAACATGAACAAAGGCATCTACTACACCATTCGCTGTTTGATTATCAGGTAAAGTATAAGATAAAACAGGATCTAATACACTCACTACTGGCAATAATTCATGATGTTGAAGGGCTACTTTTCGATGTAGTTTTCGTCTAGATATTACACCTCCTTCATCACTTTCACTTCCAGTGGCTGGTAAAGTCAACACTACAGAGATTGGAACTGCTTTACTAATTGGAGCATGCTTCAATAATAAATCTTCCCAAGGATCACCTTCGAAATAAGAAGCTGCAGCGATAAATTTACAACCATCAGCTACAGAACCACCACCTACAGCTAATAAAAAGCATTTATCTACACCAATTTCTTTTATTCTATTTACACATTTCATTAAAGTGTCAAAGTCTGGATTTGCTTCGATTCCACCAAAATCTTCCACTGTTCTCTTTCCTAACGCTTTTTTAACTGCATCATATGTTCCAAATTTTTTTATACTACCTCCACCATAACATAAGATAAAATGTTTATCTTCTGGTAAGTATTGAGGTAATTCTTTTATGGTGTCTTTACCAAACAGGATTCTAGTTGTATTTTGGAAGTTGAAGTTACCGATTGGCATTTGGTTACTGATTAAAGACTAAAGAAAAATGAAAAGATTTTTAAAATGAAGTGTTTTTTGTAAAGTAATGTGTTTTTCAAGATTGTTTAAATGGTATATTTGTAACGAAATGGATAATTTAATGTTATTAATAAGATTTAAAAATGAAAAATATTAATGAATATAAAACATAAGTTCAAAAGTCATCAAATTTAAAGAATTTATAAAATTATTTAAACAATAATATGAAATTATTCTTAAAAAAGTAGATTTTACTCTTCTTATTTTATTTTATTTTATACATTAACAATAAAAATTAAGCAACATATAATTCAGTTAATTCAATATTTTAATAACAATTATTGTAAATTACTTCCATTTCATCACCACCAATATCTCCATGTTCACCCAATTTCGTTCCTTCTTTTCGGAATCGATCACAAACTTCTTTTATCCAACTTTTATCTTGACTACATTTACATTCACTTATTCGAGTTGGAACTTTCATTATATCATGATAGAAATGTTCTATTGCTTTGATTGTCTCTCTCGCTGCACATAATTTATCACTATTCTTTATTCCAAATACAGCTTCACCTAACATTGCTAACTTTTCTTTCTTTTGTTCAATCTTATATTCAAATAATCGAGGTTGAACAATTGCCAATGTTACACCATGATCTAATCCTAAATTCGCTGTTATTTCATGACCAATATAATGTGTTGACCAATCAACTGGCACACCTAATGGTAATAAACCATATAACGCTTGATTCGCTGCCCATTCTACATTCGCACGAGCTGTATAGTTTTCTCTTTCTTTCATTACTATTTCACCATTCTTTATTAAAGCTTTCATTAATCCTTCACAATATCGATCTTGACAATCAGCATCACATGGCCATGTCACATATTGTTCACAAACATGAACAAAGGCATCTACTACACCATTCGCTGTTTGATTATCAGGTAAAGTATAAGATAAAACAGGATCTAATACACTCACTACTGGCAATAATTCATGATGTTGAAGGGCTACTTTTCGATGTAGTTTTCGTCTAGATATTACACCTCCTTCATCACTTTCACTTCCAGTGGCTGGTAAAGTCAACACTACAGAGATTGGAACTGCTTTACTAATTGGAGCATGCTTCAATAATAAATCTTCCCAAGGATCACCTTCGAAATAAGAAGCTGCAGCGATAAATTTACAACCATCAGCTACAGAACCACCACCTACAGCTAATAAAAAGCATTTATCTACACCAATTTCTTTTATTCTATTTACACATTTCATTAAAGTGTCAAAGTCTGGATTTGCTTCGATTCCACCAAAATCTTCCACTGTTCTCTTTCCTAACGCTTTTTTAACTGCATCATATGTTCCAAATTTTTTTATACTACCTCCACCATAACATAAGATAAAATGTTTATCTTCTGGTAAGTATTGAGGTAATTCTTTTATGGTGTCTTTACCAAACAGGATTCTAGTTGTATTTTGGAAGTTGAAGTTACCGATTGGCATTTGGTTACTGATTAAAGACTAAAGAAAAATGAAAAGATTTTTAAAATGAAGTGTTTTTTGTAAAGTAATGTGTTTTTCAAGATTGTTTAAATGGTATATTTGTAACGAAATGGATAATTTAATGTTATTAATAAGATTTAAAAATGAAAAATATTAATGAATATAAAACATAAGTTCAAAAGTCATCAAATTTAAAGAATTTATAAAATTATTTAAACAATAATATGAAATTATTCTTAAAAAAGTAGATTTTACTCTTCTTATTTTATTTTATTTTATACATTAACAATAAAAATTAAGCAACATATAATTCAGTTAATTCAATATTTTAATAACAATTATTGTAAATTACTTCCATTTCATCACCACCAATATCTCCATGTTCACCCAATTTCGTTCCTTCTTTTCGGAATCGATCACAAACTTCTTTTATCCAACTTTTATCTTGACTACATTTACATTCACTTATTCGAGTTGGAACTTTCATTATATCATGATAGAAATGTTCTATTGCTTTGATTGTCTCTCTCGCTGCACATAATTTATCACTATTCTTTATTCCAAATACAGCTTCACCTAACATTGCTAACTTTTCTTTCTTTTGTTCAATCTTATATTCAAATAATCGAGGTTGAACAATTGCCAATGTTACACCATGATCTAATCCTAAATTCGCTGTTATTTCATGACCAATATAATGTGTTGACCAATCAACTGGCACACCTAATGGTAATAAACCATATAACGCTTGATTCGCTGCCCATTCTACATTCGCACGAGCTGTATAGTTTTCTCTTTCTTTCATTACTATTTCACCATTCTTTATTAAAGCTTTCATTAATCCTTCACAATATCGATCTTGACAATCAGCATCACATGGCCATGTCACATATTGTTCACAAACATGAACAAAGGCATCTACTACACCATTCGCTGTTTGATTATCAGGTAAAGTATAAGATAAAACAGGATCTAATACACTCACTACTGGCAATAATTCATGATGTTGAAGGGCTACTTTTCGATGTAGTTTTCGTCTAGATATTACACCTCCTTCATCACTTTCACTTCCAGTGGCTGGTAAAGTCAACACTACAGAGATTGGAACTGCTTTACTAATTGGAGCATGCTTCAATAATAAATCTTCCCAAGGATCACCTTCGAAATAAGAAGCTGCAGCGATAAATTTACAACCATCAGCTACAGAACCACCACCTACAGCTAATAAAAAGCATTTATCTACACCAATTTCTTTTATTCTATTTACACATTTCATTAAAGTGTCAAAGTCTGGATTTGCTTCGATTCCACCAAAATCTTCCACTGTTCTCTTTCCTAACGCTTTTTTAACTGCATCATATGTTCCAAATTTTTTTATACTACCTCCACCATAACATAAGATAAAATGTTTATCTTCTGGTAAGTATTGAGGTAATTCTTTTATGGTGTCTTTACCAAACAGGATTCTAGTTGTATTTTGGAAGTTGAAGTTACCGATTGGCATTTGGTTACTGATTAAAGACTAAAGAAAAATGAAAAGATTTTTAAAATGAAGTGTTTTTTGTAAAGTAATGTGTTTTTCAAGATTGTTTAAATGGTATATTTGTAACGAAATGGATAATTTAATGTTATTAATAAGATTTAAAAATGAAAAATATTAATGAATATAAAACATAAGTTCAAAAGTCATCAAATTTAAAGAATTTATAAAATTATTTAAACAATAATATGAAATTATTCTTAAAAAAGTAGATTTTACTCTTCTTATTTTATTTTATTTTATACATTAACAATAAAAATTAAGCAACATATAATTCAGTTAATTCAATATTTTAATAACAATTATTGTAAATTACTTCCATTTCATCACCACCAATATCTCCATGTTCACCCAATTTCGTTCCTTCTTTTCGGAATCGATCACAAACTTCTTTTATCCAACTTTTATCTTGACTACATTTACATTCACTTATTCGAGTTGGAACTTTCATTATATCATGATAGAAATGTTCTATTGCTTTGATTGTCTCTCTCGCTGCACATAATTTATCACTATTCTTTATTCCAAATACAGCTTCACCTAACATTGCTAACTTTTCTTTCTTTTGTTCAATCTTATATTCAAATAATCGAGGTTGAACAATTGCCAATGTTACACCATGATCTAATCCTAAATTCGCTGTTATTTCATGACCAATATAATGTGTTGACCAATCAACTGGCACACCTAATGGTAATAAACCATATAACGCTTGATTCGCTGCCCATTCTACATTCGCACGAGCTGTATAGTTTTCTCTTTCTTTCATTACTATTTCACCATTCTTTATTAAAGCTTTCATTAATCCTTCACAATATCGATCTTGACAATCAGCATCACATGGCCATGTCACATATTGTTCACAAACATGAACAAAGGCATCTACTACACCATTCGCTGTTTGATTATCAGGTAAAGTATAAGATAAAACAGGATCTAATACACTCACTACTGGCAATAATTCATGATGTTGAAGGGCTACTTTTCGATGTAGTTTTCGTCTAGATATTACACCTCCTTCATCACTTTCACTTCCAGTGGCTGGTAAAGTCAACACTACAGAGATTGGAACTGCTTTACTAATTGGAGCATGCTTCAATAATAAATCTTCCCAAGGATCACCTTCGAAATAAGAAGCTGCAGCGATAAATTTACAACCATCAGCTACAGAACCACCACCTACAGCTAATAAAAAGCATTTATCTACACCAATTTCTTTTATTCTATTTACACATTTCATTAAAGTGTCAAAGTCTGGATTTGCTTCGATTCCACCAAAATCTTCCACTGTTCTCTTTCCTAACGCTTTTTTAACTGCATCATATGTTCCAAATTTTTTTATACTACCTCCACCATAACATAAGATAAAATGTTTATCTTCTGGTAAGTATTGAGGTAATTCTTTTATGGTGTCTTTACCAAACAGGATTCTAGTTGTATTTTGGAAGTTGAAGTTACCGATTGGCATTTGGTTACTGATTAAAGACTAAAGAAAAATGAAAAGATTTTTAAAATGAAGTGTTTTTTGTAAAGTAATGTGTTTTTCAAGATTGTTTAAATGGTATATTTGTAACGAAATGGATAATTTAATGTTATTAATAAGATTTAAAAATGAAAAATATTAATGAATATAAAACATAAGTTCAAAAGTCATCAAATTTAAAGAATTTATAAAATTATTTAAACAATAATATGAAATTATTCTTAAAAAAGTAGATTTTACTCTTCTTATTTTATTTTATTTTATACATTAACAATAAAAATTAAGCAACATATAATTCAGTTAATTCAATATTTTAATAACAATTATTGTAAATTACTTCCATTTCATCACCACCAATATCTCCATGTTCACCCAATTTCGTTCCTTCTTTTCGGAATCGATCACAAACTTCTTTATCCAACTTTTATCTTGACTACATTTACATTCACTTATTCGAGTTGGAACTTTCATTATATCATGATAGAAATGTTCTATTGCTTTGATTGTCTCTCTCGCTGCACATAATTTATCACTATTCTTTATTCCAAATACAGCTTCACCTAACATTGCTAACTTTTCTTTCTTTTGTTCAATCTTATATTCAAATAATCGAGGTTGAACAATTGCCAATGTTACACCATGATCTAATCCTAAATTCGCTGTTATTTCATGACCAATATAATGTGTTGACCAATCAACTGGCACACCTAATGGTAATAAACCATATAACGCTTGATTCGCTGCCCATTCTACATTCGCACGAGCTGTATAGTTTTCTCTTTCTTTCATTACTATTTCACCATTCTTTATTAAAGCTTTCATTAATCCTTCACAATATCGATCTTGACAATCAGCATCACATGGCCATGTCACATATTGTTCACAAACATGAACAAAGGCATCTACTACACCATTCGCTGTTTGATTATCAGGTAAAGTATAAGATAAAACAGGATCTAATACACTCACTACT
>NGBS01000885.1:0-162872 GCA_002245135.1 Proteromonas lacertae
AGCTGCAGCGATAAATTTACAACCATCAGCTACAGAACCACCACCTACAGCTAATAAAAAGCATTTATCTACACCAATTTTTTTATTCTATTTACACATTTCATTAAAGTGTCAAAGTCTGGATTTGCTTCGATTCCACCAAAATCTTCCACTGTTCTCTTTCCTAACGCTTTTTTAACTGCATCATATGTTCCAAATTTTTTTATACTACCTCCACCATAACATAAGATAAAATGTTTATCTTCTGGTAAGTATTGAGGTAATTCTTTTATGGTGTCTTTACCAAACAGGATTCTAGTTGTATTTTGGAAGTTGAAGTTACCGATTGGCATTTGGTTACTGATTAAAGACTAAAGAAAAATGAAAAGATTTTTAAAATGAAGTGTTTTTTGTAAAGTAATGTGTTTTTCAAGATTGTTTAAATGGTATATTTGTAACGAAATGGATAATTTAATGTTATTAATAAGATTTAAAAATGAAAAATATTAATGAATATAAAACATAAGTTCAAAAGTCATCAAATTTAAAGAATTTATAAAATTATTTAAACAATAATATGAAATTATTCTTAAAAAAGTAGATTTTACTCTTCTTATTTTATTTTATTTTATACATTAACAATAAAAATTAAGCAACATATAATTCAGTTAATTCAATATTTTAATAACAATTATTGTAAATTACTTCCATTTCATCACCACCAATATCTCCATGTTCACCAATTTCGTTCCTTCTTTTCGGAATCGATCACAAACTTCTTTTATCCAACTTTTATCTTGACTACATTTACATTCACTTATTCGAGTTGGAACTTTCATTATATCATGATAGAAATGTTCTATTGCTTTGATTGTCTCTCTCGCTGCACATAATTTATCACTATTCTTTATTCCAAATACAGCTTCACCTAACATTGCTAACTTTTCTTTCTTTTGTTCAATCTTATATTCAAATAATCGAGGTTGAACAATTGCCAATGTTACACCATGATCTAATCCTAAATTCGCTGTTATTTCATGACCAATATAATGTGTTGACCAATCAACTGGCACACCTAATGGTAATAAACCATATAACGCTTGATTCGCTGCCCATTCTACATTCGCACGAGCTGTATAGTTTTCTCTTTCTTTCATTACTATTTCACCATTCTTTATTAAAGCTTTCATTAATCCTTCACAATATCGATCTTGACAATCAGCATCACATGGCCATGTCACATATTGTTCACAAACATGAACAAAGGCATCTACTACACATTCGCTGTTTGATTATCAGGTAAAGTATAAGATAAAACAGGATCTAATACACTCACTACTGGCAATAATTCATGATGTTGAAGGGCTACTTTTCGATGTAGTTTTCGTCTAGATATTACACCTCCTTCATCACTTTCACTTCCAGTGGCTGGTAAAGTCAACACTACAGAGATTGGAACTGCTTTACTAATTGGAGCATGCTTCAATAATAAATCTTCCCAAGGATCACCTTCGAAATAAGAAGCTGCAGCGATAAATTTACAACCATCAGCTACAGAACCACCACCTACAGCTAATAAAAAGCATTTATCTACACCAATTTCTTTTATTCTATTTACACATTTCATTAAAGTGTCAAAGTCTGGATTTGCTTCGATTCCACCAAAATCTTCCACTGTTCTCTTTCCTAACGCTTTTTTAACTGCATCATATGTTCCAAATTTTTTTATACTACCTCCACCATAACATAAGATAAAATGTTTATCTTCTGGTAAGTATTGAGGTAATTCTTTTATGGTGTCTTTACCAAACAGGATTCTAGTTGTATTTTGGAAGTTGAAGTTACCGATTGGCATTTGGTTACTGATTAAAGACTAAAGAAAAATGAAAAGATTTTTAAAATGAAGTGTTTTTTGTAAAGTAATGTGTTTTTCAAGATTGTTTAAATGGTATATTGTAACGAAATGGATAATTTAATGTTATTAATAAGATTTAAAAATGAAAAATATTAATGAATATAAAACATAAGTTCAAAAGTCATCAAATTTAAAGAATTTATAAATTATTTAAACAATAATATGAAATTATTCTTAAAAAAGTAGATTTTACTCTTCTTATTTTATTTTATTTTATACATTAACAATAAAAATTAAGCAACATATAATTCAGTTAATTCAATATTTTAATAACAATTATTGTAAATTACTTCCATTTCATCACCACCAATATCTCCATGTTCACCCAATTTCGTTCCTTCTTTTCGGAATCGATCACAAACTTCTTTTATCCAACTTTTATCTTGACTACATTTACATTCACTTATTCGAGTTGGAACTTTCATTATATCATGATAGAAATGTTCTATTGCTTTGATTGTCTCTCTCGCTGCACATAATTTATCACTATTCTTTATTCCAAATACAGCTTCACCTAACATTGCTAACTTTTCTTTCTTTTGTTCAATCTTATATTCAAATAATCGAGGTTGAACAATTGCCAATGTTACACCATGATCTAATCCTAAATTCGCTGTTATTTCATGACCAATATAATGTGTTGACCAATCAACTGGCACACCTAATGGTAATAAACCATATAACGCTTGATTCGCTGCCCATTCTACATTCGCACGAGCTGTATAGTTTTCTCTTTCTTTCATTACTATTTCACCATTCTTTATTAAAGCTTTCATTAATCCTTCACAATATCGATCTTGACAATCAGCATCACATGGCCATGTCACATATTGTTCACAAACATGAACAAAGGCATCTACTACACCATTCGCTGTTTGATTATCAGGTAAAGTATAAGATAAAACAGGATCTAATACACTCACTACTGGCAATAATTCATGATGTTGAAGGGCTACTTTTCGATGTAGTTTTCGTCTAGATATTACACCTCCTTCATCACTTTCACTTCCAGTGGCTGGTAAAGTCAACACTACAGAGATTGGAACTGCTTTACTAATTGGAGCATGCTTCAATAATAAATCTTCCCAAGGATCACCTTCGAAATAAGAAGCTGCAGCGATAAATTTACAACCATCAGCTACAGAACCACCACCTACAGCTAATAAAAAGCATTTATCTACACCAATTTCTTTTATTCTATTTACACATTTCATTAAAGTGTCAAAGTCTGGATTTGCTTCGATTCCACCAAAATCTTCCACTGTTCTCTTTCCTAACGCTTTTTTAACTGCATCATATGTTCCAAATTTTTTTATACTACCTCCACCATAACATAAGATAAAATGTTTATCTTCTGGTAAGTATTGAGGTAATTCTTTTATGGTGTCTTTACCAAACAGGATTCTAGTTGTATTTTGGAAGTTGAAGTTACCGATTGGCATTTGGTTACTGATTAAAGACTAAAGAAAAATGAAAAGATTTTTAAAATGAAGTGTTTTTTGTAAAGTAATGTGTTTTTCAAGATTGTTTAAATGGTATATTTGTAACGAAATGGATAATTTAATGTTATTAATAAGATTTAAAAATGAAAAATATTAATGAATATAAAACATAAGTTCAAAAGTCATCAAATTTAAAGAATTTATAAAATTATTTAAACAATAATATGAAATTATTCTTAAAAAAGTAGATTTTACTCTTCTTATTTTATTTTATTTTATACATTAACAATAAAAATTAAGCAACATATAATTCAGTTAATTCAATATTTTAATAACAATTATTGTAAATTACTTCCATTTCATCACCACCAATATCTCCATGTTCACCCAATTTCGTTCCTTCTTTTCGGAATCGATCACAAACTTCTTTTATCCAACTTTTATCTTGACTACATTTACATTCACTTATTCGAGTTGGAACTTTCATTATATCATGATAGAAATGTTCTATTGCTTTGATTGTCTCTCTCGCTGCACATAATTTATCACTATTCTTTATTCCAAATACAGCTTCACCTAACATTGCTAACTTTTCTTTCTTTTGTTCAATCTTATATTCAAATAATCGAGGTTGAACAATTGCCAATGTTACACCATGATCTAATCCTAAATTCGCTGTTATTTCATGACCAATATAATGTGTTGACCAATCAACTGGCACACCTAATGGTAATAAACCATATAACGCTTGATTCGCTGCCCATTCTACATTCGCACGAGCTGTATAGTTTTCTCTTTCTTTCATTACTATTTCACCATTCTTTATTAAAGCTTTCATTAATCCTTCACAATATCGATCTTGACAATCAGCATCACATGGCCATGTCACATATTGTTCACAAACATGAACAAAGGCATCTACTACACCATTCGCTGTTTGATTATCAGGTAAAGTATAAGATAAAACAGGATCTAATACACTCACTACTGGCAATAATTCATGATGTTGAAGGGCTACTTTTCGATGTAGTTTTCGTCTAGATATTACACCTCCTTCATCACTTTCACTTCCAGTGGCTGGTAAAGTCAACACTACAGAGATTGGAACTGCTTTACTAATTGGAGCATGCTTCAATAATAAATCTTCCCAAGGATCACCTTCGAAATAAGAAGCTGCAGCGATAAATTTACAACCATCAGCTACAGAACCACCACCTACAGCTAATAAAAAGCATTTATCTACACCAATTTCTTTTATTCTATTTACACATTTCATTAAAGTGTCAAAGTCTGGATTTGCTTCGATTCCACCAAAATCTTCCACTGTTCTCTTTCCTAACGCTTTTTTAACTGCATCATATGTTCCAAATTTTTTTATACTACCTCCACCATAACATAAGATAAAATGTTTATCTTCTGGTAAGTATTGAGGTAATTCTTTTATGGTGTCTTTACCAAACAGGATTCTAGTTGTATTTTGGAAGTTGAAGTTACCGATTGGCATTTGGTTACTGATTAAAGACTAAAGAAAAATGAAAAGATTTTTAAAATGAAGTGTTTTTTGTAAAGTAATGTGTTTTTCAAGATTGTTTAAATGGTATATTTGTAACGAAATGGATAATTTAATGTTATTAATAAGATTTAAAAATGAAAAATATTAATGAATATAAAACATAAGTTCAAAAGTCATCAAATTTAAAGAATTTATAAAATTATTTAAACAATAATATGAAATTATTCTTAAAAAAGTAGATTTTACTCTTCTTATTTTATTTTATTTTATACATTAACAATAAAAATTAAGCAACATATAATTCAGTTAATTCAATATTTTAATAACAATTATTGTAAATTACTTCCATTTCATCACCACCAATATCTCCATGTTCACCCAATTTCGTTCCTTCTTTTCGGAATCGATCACAAACTTCTTTTATCCAACTTTTATCTTGACTACATTTACATTCACTTATTCGAGTTGGAACTTTCATTATATCATGATAGAAATGTTCTATTGCTTTGATTGTCTCTCTCGCTGCACATAATTTATCACTATTCTTTATTCCAAATACAGCTTCACCTAACATTGCTAACTTTTCTTTCTTTTGTTCAATCTTATATTCAAATAATCGAGGTTGAACAATTGCCAATGTTACACCATGATCTAATCCTAAATTCGCTGTTATTTCATGACCAATATAATGTGTTGACCAATCAACTGGCACACCTAATGGTAATAAACCATATAACGCTTGATTCGCTGCCCATTCTACATTCGCACGAGCTGTATAGTTTTCTCTTTCTTTCATTACTATTTCACCATTCTTTATTAAAGCTTTCATTAATCCTTCACAATATCGATCTTGACAATCAGCATCACATGGCCATGTCACATATTGTTCACAAACATGAACAAAGGCATCTACTACACCATTCGCTGTTTGATTATCAGGTAAAGTATAAGATAAAACAGGATCTAATACACTCACTACTGGCAATAATTCATGATGTTGAAGGGCTACTTTTCGATGTAGTTTTCGTCTAGATATTACACCTCCTTCATCACTTTCACTTCCAGTGGCTGGTAAAGTCAACACTACAGAGATTGGAACTGCTTTACTAATTGGAGCATGCTTCAATAATAAATCTTCCCAAGGATCACCTTCGAAATAAGAAGCTGCAGCGATAAATTTACAACCATCAGCTACAGAACCACCACCTACAGCTAATAAAAAGCATTTATCTACACCAATTTCTTTTATTCTATTTACACATTTCATTAAAGTGTCAAAGTCTGGATTTGCTTCGATTCCACCAAAATCTTCCACTGTTCTCTTTCCTAACGCTTTTTTAACTGCATCATATGTTCCAAATTTTTTTATACTACCTCCACCATAACATAAGATAAAATGTTTATCTTCTGGTAAGTATTGAGGTAATTCTTTTATGGTGTCTTTACCAAACAGGATTCTAGTTGTATTTTGGAAGTTGAAGTTACCGATTGGCATTTGGTTACTGATTAAAGACTAAAGAAAAATGAAAAGATTTTTAAAATGAAGTGTTTTTTGTAAAGTAATGTGTTTTTCAAGATTGTTTAAATGGTATATTTGTAACGAAATGGATAATTTAATGTTATTAATAAGATTTAAAAATGAAAAATATTAATGAATATAAAACATAAGTTCAAAAGTCATCAAATTTAAAGAATTTATAAAATTATTTAAACAATAATATGAAATTATTCTTAAAAAAGTAGATTTTACTCTTCTTATTTTATTTTATTTTATACATTAACAATAAAAATTAAGCAACATATAATTCAGTTAATTCAATATTTTAATAACAATTATTGTAAATTACTTCCATTTCATCACCACCAATATCTCCATGTTCACCCAATTTCGTTCCTTCTTTTCGGAATCGATCACAAACTTCTTTTATCCAACTTTTATCTTGACTACATTTACATTCACTTATTCGAGTTGGAACTTTCATTATATCATGATAGAAATGTTCTATTGCTTTGATTGTCTCTCTCGCTGCACATAATTTATCACTATTCTTTATTCCAAATACAGCTTCACCTAACATTGCTAACTTTTCTTTCTTTTGTTCAATCTTATATTCAAATAATCGAGGTTGAACAATTGCCAATGTTACACCATGATCTAATCCTAAATTCGCTGTTATTTCATGACCAATATAATGTGTTGACCAATCAACTGGCACACCTAATGGTAATAAACCATATAACGCTTGATTCGCTGCCCATTCTACATTCGCACGAGCTGTATAGTTTTCTCTTTCTTTCATTACTATTTCACCATTCTTTATTAAAGCTTTCATTAATCCTTCACAATATCGATCTTGACAATCAGCATCACATGGCCATGTCACATATTGTTCACAAACATGAACAAAGGCATCTACTACACCATTCGCTGTTTGATTATCAGGTAAAGTATAAGATAAAACAGGATCTAATACACTCACTACTGGCAATAATTCATGATGTTGAAGGGCTACTTTTCGATGTAGTTTTCGTCTAGATATTACACCTCCTTCATCACTTTCACTTCCAGTGGCTGGTAAAGTCAACACTACAGAGATTGGAACTGCTTTACTAATTGGAGCATGCTTCAATAATAAATCTTCCCAAGGATCACCTTCGAAATAAGAAGCTGCAGCGATAAATTTACAACCATCAGCTACAGAACCACCACCTACAGCTAATAAAAAGCATTTATCTACACCAATTTCTTTTATTCTATTTACACATTTCATTAAAGTGTCAAAGTCTGGATTTGCTTCGATTCCACCAAAATCTTCCACTGTTCTCTTTCCTAACGCTTTTTTAACTGCATCATATGTTCCAAATTTTTTTATACTACCTCCACCATAACATAAGATAAAATGTTTATCTTCTGGTAAGTATTGAGGTAATTCTTTTATGGTGTCTTTACCAAACAGGATTCTAGTTGTATTTTGGAAGTTGAAGTTACCGATTGGCATTTGGTTACTGATTAAAGACTAAAGAAAAATGAAAAGATTTTTAAAATGAAGTGTTTTTTGTAAAGTAATGTGTTTTTCAAGATTGTTTAAATGGTATATTTGTAACGAAATGGATAATTTAATGTTATTAATAAGATTTAAAAATGAAAAATATTAATGAATATAAAACATAAGTTCAAAAAGTTATTAAATCCCAAACAAACAACATATAAATTGGTACCAAACGTGTTATACCATTCAAATATTATATATATAGTTTAATCTGAATCAGAACTTGAACCTGAACTTGAGTCACTCTCAGATTCACTGGATGAAGATGATTGCTTCTTCTTTCCTTTGCCTTTTCCTTTCTTCGCTGGTTTAGATGATCCTTTCTTTGGTTTCTTTGCTCTTTCCTTTTCTCTCTCTTTTTCACGTTCTTTTCGTTCTTTTTCTCGTTGTGCTAATTTTTCTTTTCTTAACTTTTCCTTCTTCTTTTCTCTCTTTTCTCTTCGCTTTCTATCTTCTTCTTTCCCTACTTCTTCTTCAGGTATTGTAATTACTTCACCAGCTTTAGTTGCATATTCTTCAGATACAGCTCCTACATCAACCTTATCAATATCAGGCTTGAGTTCTTCAAACACTTGATTAAATTTTGCATTATAATCCATTTGTACAGCTACGAAGTTAAGAATTGTCTTTCTAAACTTTACCAATCTATCACTATTGAATCTCTTTAATTCTTCCTTTACTATGTTAGTAATACCTTCAATAGATTTAATTGCTTTTTGTACTTCCTTCTTACATCGTTTGATTTCACGATCTGATTCTCTCTTCTTACTAGATGGAGCACCAGCTGCTAATAACTTAGCATGGTTCACTTTGGCTTTGTGTAATTCTTCTCGAGATTGTTCGATGACTTGAGCTTTATCTTCTCTTTGTTTGATTGACTTCAAAGCAGCACCACACCACATGACATACTCTTTAAATGGCTCTAAGAATAAGACCTTTTCTTTAACAGCTCTTTCACGTTGTAAATCAGCAACTTTTCTTAAGGATTTACCTAATTTATGGAAGATTATACCAAACTTTTCATCTTCAATTTGTGATAATGCTTTGAAATCTTCAGCATAAGCTGCATAGGACATATATAACTCTTTTTGTCTTGAATTCATTACTTCAATAGCTTTATGAACATCAGATATTTGCATAGCAGCTGTATTGATTTGTTCAACTATGGATAAGAATTCCATATCATCTTCTGTAGCACTACTATCACTACGATTGGTTTGATTTTGTACCATTTGTACAGCTTGTTTTGTAACTGTCTTTAATCCTTTTCCAATTAATGACATTACCTTCATAGCACCATCAGCATCTAACTTTATCTTAGACTTATCTCTTTCACGACCAAATGCTGAATCACTAGCTGTTAAAAAGAATGCCAATTTCTTTGATTTTCTTAAGACATAGTGATTAGCTATGTTGTTCAAAAAGGATTCTAAACCTCTTCTACGACTTTCTACGAATTGTGGACTGAATCTTCCAATTGCCATCTTTTCTGGCATTGGTGGTACAATATAACCATAATCTTCTTTTAATAGTACTTCGTATAACCATACGAAATCACTGTACCTTCTTACTACTGAAGATGTTCCATATTGGTAGTTTGGAAGGTTTGTCTTGGTGTTGACTTTGTAGGTTACATAGGCTTTTACACCATCACCTTGCTTGGTTGGTTCTGTTACAGTAATATTCAAATAGTGTTCAGTATCAACTACATAAGGTTCTGGGCCTTTTGTAACATCAGTTCCTTCATCGTCACTTCCTCCATTGTCATCACTTCCACTATCTTCTTCTTCTTCTGAAGAAGAACTGGCTTTCTTGTGATGAGATTTCTTAGACTTCTTTTCTGGCTATTAAATAATAATGAATGGTTTTTAAATACCTTCTTGTGAGACTTCTTGTGGGACTTTTTCTTCTTGTCTTCTTCTGAAGAATCATCTAAATATAATAAGCATAAAAATTCGTATAATCATACCATCACTATCTTCAGAATCAGAACGACGTTTTCTATCATCATCACTATCATCAGAACTTGAACTCATGAGGATTTTTGCTTTTTTTATAACTCAAAAGATATTATCCTATAATTAACTATTAATTACCTTTATTTTATGCCTCACTCAGCACAATACAATTAATACAATGTAATTCTGTATTGTATTTTTGTTTTTTTCAATTAAATGACTTTAGAGGTATTTTTAAATTGTGATTTTATTTTTAAAATAGGTTGAATCAACTGATGTTATCAAATTGATACTTCAATATTTGAAAGAAAACAATCTAAATGAATCTTTTCAAGTACTAAGCAAAGAAACAAAGTATTTAGTTGTATTAATTATTATTAATAGTGTTTCAATGAACACAGTTCCAGACCATACAATTTTTCTATCGAACATCACAAAAGGAAGGTGGAATTTAGTTTTAGAGCAAATATCAAAAATGTATATACCTAAAGAAAAACTAATTTTTCTCTATGAACAAATAATATATGAAATGGTAGAATTAAGAGAAATAGACACAGCAAAAGAATTATTTTCTACACCAATAATGAAAGAACTATTAGATACAGATCAACCACGTTACTTTCACATAAATGAAATAATAGAAAATCCATTTTTTGACTCAGCAAAAGTATATGAAGGAACATCCAAAGCAAAGCGAAGAACAACAATAATAAACTTACTATCCAATGAAATATCCAGTGAACCACCCAATAGATTAATGACAATAATAGGAGAATCATTAAAGTGGAGAAAATCAAATGGAAATTTACCTCCTAATGGTCCTTATAATTTGTTTGAAGGAAATACAAAACAAATGACAGCTGAAGATGAAAGAATACCAAAAAGAAATGTATAAAATATAATAATATAAAATTATTTATTATTATTATATATTTATAGACAGCTTGTATTAAAGTATTACCCGAAAACCGATTTGAATGTTGCATATTCTCACCAGATGGTCAATATCTAATAACAGGAAGTAAAGATGGATTTATTGAAGTATGGGATTATGAAACTTGCACTTTAAATACATCCTTAGAATATCAAAAGAATGATAAATTAATGAAACATGATACAACTATTTTATGTCTTTGTTATTCAAAAGATAATAAATATTTAGGTTCTGGTAGTAATGATGGTGCTTTAAAGATATGGGAAGTAAGTACAGGAAAGTGTATGAGAAAAATATTAGCCGCTCATTCTCAAGGTATAACAAGTGTTTCATTTTCAAAAGATAATTGGCAATTATTAACATCATCTTATGATACAACTGTTAGAATACATGGATTAAAATCAGGTAAAATGTTGAAAGAATTTAGAGGTCATAATTCCTATGTAAATCATGTAATTTATACGAATGATAATAAACAGATATTAAGTTGTTCGAGTGATAGTATAGTCAAAGTGTGGAATACACATACTACTGAATGTCTTTATACTTTTAGACCGATTAGTTATAATGCAGTAGCTGATACAAAAGTTAATTGCATATATCAGTTACCTCAGAATAATAATGAATTTATTGTATGTAATAGAACAAATAATTTAGAAATATGTCGAATTAATGGTGATATTATTAGATCTATAAATAATAAAAGAGAAGAAGATAGTAAAGAAAAAACTGATTTTATAAATTGTATTATTTCACCTAAAGGTAGGTTTGTCTATTGTGTTGGTGAAAATAATCATTTGTATAGTTTTGATTATCGTTCTGGAGATTTAGAGAGTGAAATTGAAGTATTAATTAATCATTATATTATGTATAGCTTGATGAAAGTGGAGTATTGGGAATAACACATCATCCAAATAAAAATATATTTGTTTCGTTTAGTGAGAATGGTATATTGAAGATATGGAAGGATAAATAAAGAATAATGTGTTTTATTTTTTAATTCCATTTTTTTGTGTATTTAAATATAAATATATATTTAAATTATTATGAAGCAAAAAATATCGTTACAAATATACCATTTCAAAAAATAAACAATCTTGAAACACAAGTTTACAAATTTGAATTAATTTCTATTGGTCAATTATCAATTCAAAAATCTTTCTATATTCACTCACTAACAAATGCCAATCGGTAACTTCAACTTCCAAAATACAACCAGAATCCTGTTTGGTAAAGACACCATAAAAGAATTACCTCAATACTTACCAGAAGATAAACATTTTATCTTATGTTATGGTGGAGGTAGTATAAAAAAATTTGGAACATATGATGCTGTTAAAAAAGCGTTAGGAAAGAGAACAGTGGAAGATTTTGGTGGAATCGAAGCAAATCCAGACTTTGACACTTTAATGAAATGTGTAAATAGAATAAAAGAAATTGGTGTAGATAAATGCTTTTTATTAGCTGTAGGTGGTGGTTCTGTAGCTGATGGTTGTAAATTTATCGCTGCAGCTTCTTATTTCGAAGGTGATCCTTGGGAAGATTTATTATTGAAGCATGCTCCAATTAGTAAAGCAGTTCCAATCTCTGTAGTGTTGACTTTACCAGCCACTGGAAGTGAAAGTGATGAAGGAGGTGTAATATCTAGACGAAAACTACATCGAAAAGTAGCCCTTCAACATCATGAATTATTGCCAGTAGTGAGTGTATTAGATCCTGTTTTATCTTATACTTTACCTGATAATCAAACAGCGAATGGTGTAGTAGATGCCTTTGTTCATGTTTGTGAACAATATGTGACATGGCCATGTGATGCTGATTGTCAAGATCGATATTGTGAAGGATTAATGAAAGCTTTAATAAAGAATGGTGAAATAGTAATGAAAGAAAGAGAAAACTATACAGCTCGTGCGAATGTAGAATGGGCAGCGAATCAAGCGTTATATGGTTTATTACCATTAGGTGTGCCAGTTGATTGGTCAACACATTATATTGGTCATGAAATAACAGCGAATTTAGGATTAGATCATGGTGTAACATTGGCAATTGTTCAACCTCGATTATTTGAATATAAGATTGAACAAAAGAAAGAAAAGTTAGCAATGTTAGGTGAAGCTGTATTTGGAATAAAGAATAGTGATAAATTATGTGCAGCGAGAGAGACAATCAAAGCAATAGAACATTTCTATCATGATATAATGAAAGTTCCAACTCGAATAAGTGAATGTAAATGTAGTCAAGATAAAAGTTGGATAAAAGAAGTTTGTGATCGATTCCGAAAAGAAGGAACGAAATTGGGTGAACATGGAGATATTGGTGGTGATGAAATGGAAGTAATTTACAATAATTGTTATTAAAATATTGAATTAACTGAATTTCATATTTTTTGTGTTTTATTGTTAATAATTGCAGAAATAATATATTTTCATACATAGAAAATTAATTAATGATTTCACATTGTTCTTTAAATTGTTTAATAAATTCTTCAGAATTATTAATACAATCTTTTATTTTATTTTGGAATATTCTAGAATCATCTAAACTCTTCAGTATTGGCTCTAATAGTTCATCAACTGAATAATATTTACATATTCTCTCTATTTGTTGATTTACTATAAATAATAATAAAAAGAAATATACTTGTTTCTGTATTTTCTACTACATTATTCATACTATCAAAATTCAAATTGTTGTTAAACTCATCAATATCGTTACATATTGATTCAGTTGTGTTATTATTTTTATCTAAACTATATTCCTGTATTACATCACTTATTTTATCTATTGAATTTGTATTTGTGATTATTATTTCTTTTGTTTCTATTGTTGATAGTTCTGATTGTAAATGATTTAATATTTTGTCTATTAATTCACTTTGATCTATTTCTATTGTTTTTCTTAACTTCTTTTGAGCTTTATTGTATGTTACAACTTGTCCTGAATTCAAATCTTCCAATTCTTTTTTAATATTTTCATTTGCTGTGTTTATTAAGTTGATATTCATTTGATGATATTTTTATGACTTTCCTTTAGTTTTATTAATCTATTTTGAAAATTGTCATACATTTGTTTGTATGTTTTATTTACCACTTCGATTAATTCATCACATTTTGTTACTATAAAATCAGTTGAATATGTGACATCGTTTAAATCTTTATCCATTATATTTTTGATTCTTTCACTCATTTTTTCAACATTATTTTTCAATTTGTTTATTTTTTCATATATTTTATTGATGTTACTCAGTATGTGCTTTGATCTAGTTAATTGACAATTGTTTATTATTTCATTAATATAACCATTAAATAGATTTTGAAGGTTTTGTAACGACTATTTATTTTATATTAAATGAAATATAATAATATACAGCTTTTTGACATTCAAAGAACAGTTTAATTTGAGTATTAATCCTCTCTTTATGTTCATATTGACAATGTCTTACATTCTCAATAGAATATTGAAATGTTTTAATACTATTAAGATAATAAATAAATAAATAAATAAATTATAAAAAAAATATATATAAAATACTTTTGTGACATATTTTCAAATAGTTTTTGTCTTATTTCATGATTCGTATTATCTATTTGTTTATGTCTTTCAATATTCACTAATAGTTTATCTATTTCTTCCATTGAATTCTTAATTTTCATTAATAATGACTGCGATTCGTTGTATAATCGCCTTTCTTTCTCTTTTTCTTCATCTAATTCATTTTCTCTTATTTTTGCTTGATTTTGAATCTCATTTAAATCACTGTCAATTAAATTCAATTCATTTTCTAATGATTCTAATTCGTTGGCTTTTCTCATTAAGTCTTCATCTTGTAGTTTTATTCTTTCTAACATTTTATTATATTCATCTTCAGGGATTCTCATTCCAGATGATTTTACTTGTCTCTCAAGCTCTTTCTCAAGCTCTCTCATTTCTTTCTCTAGTTTCAACACTTCTGCTTTTCTGTTTAATTTTTGGTTAAGACTTGGTTGATTCTTTATTGACTTAGCTCTTGTTGCATATTCTAATGTAGATGTAGTCTCATCCCTTGCATTATATGATGGAGAGAATGTTGCTATAATGCAAGACATATTTTTACCACCTAGTGATTCTTGTAATAAACGTGTTAACTTACTATCTCTATATGGAACATACGGTTGTGCATCTACTAATGCTGTAATTACTCTACCTAAAGTTAATAATGATTGGTTAATCTTCTTCGCTTCAGAAGCTCTAGCAGAATCTGCCATTGTTTTACCTTGACATTCACTACCAGCTAAATCTACTAAATTCAATTTCCCAGTTCGAATTAAATCTCCTTCTACCACAGTTTGTTTTACAACCACTGTTATTGTAAATATTGCATGTGATCTACTACTATGTTCGTTCATTCTAGTTGCTGCTGTTTTACGTTTGGAGGAGGCTTGATCTAAATAGTTATAAACATCGTATGGGTTATCCACCGTGATTTCTGTAAGATCTTGAACTATAATCCCTTTGTTTTTATCTTCATATATTTTTAAGTCTTCAGTTTTATTAGATAATAGATCATTTACCATCTATTAAAAATATTAAAAATATATACATACTTCTTTATATATTTCAAGATAAGATATACTAACACTATATTCACAATCTATTTCGTAGAGTCTTTCAAATATATATTGTATTGATCGTGGTATCACACCATTCTCTTCTTTATTTTCTAAATTACCTTCCATCGTGTATGTTTTGCCTGTTCCTGTTTGACCATATGCAAATACAGTGCAATTATATCCGCCTAATACTTCGTCTAATATATTCTGAATACATTCATCAAAAACCTCAGCTTGTGTGGATGTTTGTGAAAATACTTTATCAAATTTGTATGTTCTAAGAGCTTGTGAATCTCTTCCTCGTTTATATGAAACTGTGACAAGATTTCTAAATTCATCACACTGAACAGATGATAAACTACCTTCTTCTTTAGTAAGAGGCCTATTAAAATAGATAAATATAATACCTGCATCTAGCGATAACCTGAATATTCTTTTCTGGCATTTTTAAAAAACAAAATTTTAAATTTTGAAACGACTAATTTTGTTATAATTATTTTTTTCATGATACAAAGAGAGTATACCAAACAAAAACAATAAAAAATACATATAGTTATACAAACAAGAAAATAATAATAATAACATATGTCATTGACACTAATTTATCTTTTTTCTTTCTTATCAAAAACACCAAGGCAGAATAATATTCTTTTCACACTTTCATAGGTTCCCCAAGATAAACCAACTGCAGGAAAATTAAATAAAGCTCTAGGTCCAACACCTCTGAAAAATGATAGAAGTCCTTCATTTTTCTAATCATAATATCTTATAAATAAGTATATATACAAATATCTTATAGGATGTATCAATCAAACCATAGTACATCCTATTATCATGAATTTCAGCCATAACTCTACCTTTATAATTCAAATGTGCTTTAACGTGATGTACTGGATCTGGTAACATTCTTCTCTTCCTTTCTCTCTTCACTTTATGGTATAATGCATGAATCTCTTTTCTAGATTTCCCTTTTAACTCACCTAACTCAATACCATATTCAGACTCTAATACTTTATAAAAGTCTTTATGTAATTCAACATTAATTTCAGTTTTATTTTGCCAAACTTCATGTTTCTTCACATGTTGAGTTTGTAATCTTGTTTTCACTACATCAAGTGGACAAGTCAATGCAGCGGCTGCAGAACCTGCAATTCCACCACTTAAGAAGAAGACTACTGGGTTTAACTTACCACTAGGATTCATTTTCTTTTTTAACCATTCGTTGATTGGTAACATTATTGCTGAATAAGGTACTCCCAGAATTAAGGTGGTTGGATAACTTCTGAAGAGTGTACCGACTCCTTCTACTTTGAATATTTGATGGAATGCCTTACTTATTCTACCATTATATTCACCTATTTGTAATCTTTGCTTGATTACATCGAATGGAGTCATGCATAGATCATGAAGGGCTGTTGCACCTACACCTGCACAACTGATTGCTAGTGATTCATGTCTAGTTTTATTAATTAAAAATACATAAATATATTGCTAATTAAAAAAAGATATCCGGCATTTTTGATGTGAAATATGATTTAAATTGTTCATATACAGTAAAATACACAGCATGAGATGGAATACAAGCAAGCAAAACAGTTGAAACACCTTTCCACAGTCTAATAAACCCTTTTTGTTTAACCATCTTATAAGCCAATTTAAAAGCATTATCTTTAATACCTTCAGCATTTGATACTTGGTAGTGCGTCTAAATAAAAATAAATAACTTTCAATACCTTCAATGTATCAACTGGGAACATAACAGCATGCTCAGTCACTCCACCAGATATACCGGATATCATATGCACATAGAATGGAACGGATTTCGGATCCCATTCTTCCCAATTCTCATTAACTTCTATATCCATTTTTAAAATTTGTTCGTTTTACACATTCTTTTTAACAAAAAAACAAACTAATTCCACCCAAAATTCTATTGGTAATTAATTTTTGTCCTACTGTATAAAAACACTGTTATTTTTATGGTTGTATATCTATCTGTAGAACTTGTGTTTGAGTGGATTTACTTTATTTTTTATAAAAATTTTAAAATTGCTATTGTTTAAACACATTATATATGATTATCATTTTCTGAGTTTGTTTACTATCTGTATTAGTTTTTTCATAAAAGAAATAACGAATATAATTTATTTGTCCCAATTTTATTGTTTGATTTTTTTCATGTCTAAGACAGTTTGCAAGTATTAACTTTATTTGTTCATTTATTAGATATTGTAATTTACCATATTATAATATTAATGAACATCTTCAACTTGTATATCATAATATATTTTTGTAGTGTTCAAAAGCACCTCAAAATTGTCCAACAGATAATTCTACTGATCAATTAGTTTTAGATGAAGTGACAAAACGTAAACTTGTAGGAAACCCTATATCAAATATTACTCCAAGTGAAAGATTAAATTTGTTGTCAAGACTCCAAAAAAGGACTGGTTATTCTGCTACCCCTGATGAAATACCTCAAGACTTGTTTCAATTACATCCTTTAGAAACTGTTGATTATAACTACCTAGATACAAGTAGTATAAAACAATTAGAAGATAGAAAAAACGAACTAGAGAAGATGGAAAGAGATTTTCTTCAGAAAATATCCGTTATTGAGTATATTTATTAAATCTTATAATTATCTTAGAGATGAATGTTCTAAGTTCTATTACCAAGAAGACGACGAATGAGTAATATAATTTAATAGTTAATTACTTGATTATATGATTTAAATACAATAACGAGTTTACAATAGTAATTTTAGTATTTTAAAAACTAAATTGAGATATAATATATGTTCTTAAAGTCCAGAAGAAGTATATGGATAAGAATACAGCAAATATAGTGTCGTATGGTCAATTGGATGTAAATTATTCTATGAATAGAAGATTAAAATACTCATAGAAAATTTAATGACAAATGGAATACTAGAGAAGAAATGTAAATGAGAATTTAATTTCTCTTCTAATGTTTCACTTCTCATTAAATTATTTTATGAGCTGTTTAAAACTCCATTCAATATAATATACATTCAATTGATCGTTAGACATTACTTTCTAATCCATTTAAAACTTCAGGACTTTCCAAACATATACTATACATTTTCTGAATTCAGTTTCTTAAAGCCTAAAATCATTGCCTTAATATGTCTACAACTCGTTATTGTCTGATTAAAGTAGAAATTTCTAAATCTAATAATTTCTCATGTATAATGCATGGTGAGTATTGAATTATCTATAAAATATAAATATTTGAATATTTAATAAATTTGGCATTCTTTTGCCCACTAATAACTATAATTAGTTAAAACTGAGGATAGAGAAAGCAGTATATAACACTGAATAAGAACAATTAACAACTTAAACAACTAATCATTCGTGCAACAGTGTATTTTTATAATTAGATTGAGTTTATAGTAATATATACCTCTATTACTTCCACAATTTTATTATTACAATCCATTTAATAAGTTTATTTCAATTAATTTCATTTTCATTGCATTTTTACTTCAGCATGATGAGAAAAGTGAAATGCAAATCTTATAAAATGTAATTATTCAAGCCACATGTTCAAGCTTTTATTTTATTTTTCAAAAAATAATTTCACAAAATAAAAATTACAAAGTTAGTTCCATACTTTAATAACACCATCTCTACTACCAGACAAAATAAATCTTGATAATGTCAAATTCGAAGAAGCACTGGGTGTATAAGCTGTTAATAACTCCATTGTCTTAATGGAATCCAAATGTGATACTGGTGGCAATAATATACCTCTTCCTTCCATTTCAGGGAATGATCTTCCACTTATAGGTAGAGATAATGGTCCTTGTGACAATGTAAATGAAGATGTAATAGAAGTAAATGTAGGATGACCATCTCCTGGATTAACACCAGAAATCAAGTAACTGTTATTCCCAGAGAGTAAATTCCAATACGTAATTCTTCTATCATCACCAGCAGATATAACATAATTATTATTTGACCCTTCTGGTATTAGAATACTGTTAATTTGCGGATCGTTGTTATTCTGGTAGATTGTATTGCTTAAATTGTTAGTATCTTCATCAGGGTTGAATTCTTCAACAGCAGGACGAGGTGATGGTTGTACATTCAATAAACTGTCTAATTAATTAATATATATATATAAATATAATATACTTGTGTCATATAAAGCTGTATTAAGTGATTGTTCAATCAAAGATGACTTTCTCTTCGCCATACTCTCATTAATATTATTCGGTAAAACTCTTAAAGTGTGTAATAATTCACCTGTATTTAAGTTAAAGCAATCTAATTCATTATGTCCACTAGCCACCCAACATACTGGATTATAAGGTGGATTTCTCCATACTACTGGTTTCAATTGATTGATTCTCTGTTTATCATTATGTCTCCACAATTTCAATAATAAATTATATCTCAAATCCCATAATCCAATATAACCTTTGCTTGTTCCTACCACACACCAAGTTTGATCATTACCTACACCAATTGTAGTAATTGTACCTAATTCAGCAGGTAATGTGAGAAAACTATCACTTAGATTGTTTCTAATATCTAATAAATGGATTTTTGAGCTTTGTGTACCATATAATAACACTGTAGTAGAGTTAGTAGTGAATTGATTCATTGTATAAATTGCACCTTCACCTGATCCAGTTCTATGAATGGAAGTTGCACTATTTACACTGTAATTATCACCTTGTGAAACTCCTTCAACTTTTGTGGGTAAATATTCAACTCTGCAGATATGAATTGAACCTTGATCACTTGAACTAGCGAATGTGTGACTATTATCTAAGAATAATATATCAGTAATTCTTCCACCTTGACTTTTATCTGTTAGTTTGGATTTATAACCTACATCACGTTCTAATCCTCTTGTTTCCCATATTTTCACTGTTCCATCATCACTACAACTGCTGAAGAAGTTCATATCTTGACTTACAGCTATTTTGTTAATACTATTGGTATGTTCTTTGATAGTGGTAATTAAGTTACCTTTAGGAAACCAATCACTGAATTTGATATTACCAAACGGGTTTGAAATGTACTTTTTGTATTCTTTACCTTGGACAGTTCGTAATGTACCGAGATCTTGAGGTAACTTGGGGAGATTTAATGAAATAATACGTTTCTAATATAATAATGTGATAAAAATAATAATAAAATGATATAAGAAAAGAAAAAAAATAACACAAATAAGTTAAACAGTATTATATATATATATATATATATATACCTCTAATAATGGTGTATTTAATGTCATTATTACATCTTCCTTTGATATAACTGGTTTATTTGCTTCACCACCTTCTTCCTTTGGTGTATTGGGAGATTGTTTTCTAATTATTGTACCAACTTTATTAACGGATATTCCATATTCATTGAAGAGATAATTAGCATCTTCTACTTCAGTATATCTTCTACCAGTAGTTGGAGTATGATTGATTTTACGATATAAACTGCCTGTTTTCATACTGGGAATCTAAATAAAACATAAATCAGAAAAAAAAAGAGATATATATACATGAATTGTTTTGGGTTTTATATTTGTAATAATATTCAAATTATTACTATTCATCTCATTCGTAGCATTCAACAAATTATCCAATTCGAATGTATTTTGTCTTTTTGATAAATGATTATATAAAACAATCATTTCTTCACTCAGTGGTTGTGGGCTTTGAGGTATTGTTAATGTCATTGAATCTCTATTGGGCGTATTAGAACCTGTGGCTTCAGCACTTTGAATTATTTCAATACTTTCAAATTCTTCACGTTTTACTGGTGGGTTGATTATATCATCTAATATATCTTTTGTCCAGATATATCCATAGAGTGTTTTTCCTTTGATTAAATAACTTTCTAATGGTGTAATCATGTAATAGGAGGATAAGGCTGGTCCCCAGATATTGTAAGCAGCAATAATGACATTGAGAACGAGAGAACGTATATTTTTGGAGGGATATAGTAATAGTGGAATCTAAGAATATAATGATAAATATGTAAAAAATTAAGTAAAAAAAAAAAAGGAATAAAAATGATGAAATAATCAATATATATATATATATATATACTGTTTCTGTTATTAAGCTTAACATTGATTCATTACCAAATACTCCATTCTCAAATAACTTCTTCAAATTCTCCAAAGTTGTCATAATTACATATTCATTACTATCTATCAACAATGTGATCAAATTATTCAGAATTTCCTTCTTTATAACATCCTTTGGTAAAATAGAACATATCTTTGGTAGATGGGTGAGAAATTCAATCTTTATATCTGGATCACTGGTCTTTAATAATGACAAGAATTGACCTAATATTGAATCACCTAAATTACCTCCAAAGAAGTCAGAAAATAGTGATAAGTTCTTACATAATGCAATGTTAATTGTACTGTTATTTTGAGAGATTAATTTAGATATGATGGTTTGAACGGAGGCTTGAAGTAATCTTAAATCTAAATCATAATGACTAGTGGAAGATTCAGTTTTGGAATGCAAAAACATATTGTTTTCTAATAATAATTTGGATAAAACGGCTAGTTTTCCTAATACATGACTGATTGCTATTTTTACTATTTCATCAGTACTATTTATAAATAAAATAATTAAATTGAATTAAATATATACTTTTCATTTGTTAATGATGAAAATACAGGCAATATATAATCAATATATAATGACGATTCAGTAATTGGATAATTATCGATTGACTCCAATATATTCACTAGTAATTCAATAGCATGAATTCTGACAATGGCATTTTCTTCTTCAGTAATAATTGCTAATAAATATGGAACGAGTCTCTCTAATTTGATATTAATATAACAATAATGACAGAAATGGTTTAATATCTGAAAACACATGATTTTAGTTTGAGGGAGTTGTACTGAACGAATATGTGATAAAATTAACTCCATTGGAAATACAACTTGAGGAATTGCTATAAAATATATAAATATAAGAAGAAAAATGAAAGAAAAAGAAAATACAAAAAATACAACAATACAGTAATACAGTGTATAAGTGTATATATATATATACGTTCACCATAATCAAACACTATATTAGTATCATCTCTTGGCGGAATCATTGATAATGCTCTTTCTGACCTTCTATTACCTTCACTATTAATTTTCTCACATTCTTCCTTAATCTCATTCAATCTAGCCGTTTCACTTCCAGCTCCACTTTTGATATACCTTTTATTATTATTATCTTCACTATTTCTTTCATCAAATACAGGTAAATCACTGTACAATGAATTCTCTCGCTTTCTACCAAAATTTTTAGATTGATTTTGTTGATTAGGTGGTAATTCTTTTCCTAATATTTCTTTAAATATTTCACTCTGATTTTCTTGAATATAATACATTCTACTATCCGGTGAATTATATTTGGGTGATAATAACACCTTTAAGAAATCGAATAATTTCTGGAAATATTTAGGGAACAGAGTTTCTGAAAATTTTTGGATATAAGAAGAAGCGCTCAATCTTTTACAAGGGTCTAAATCAATCATGGACAAAATCAATTTTTTAATTTCACTATCTTCAATTCTTTTTTCCAATAACACTTCAGGATTAAGTTCTTTATTTCTAAACTTCAATAATGAGGTTAAATCGAACAAAGGTTCACCTTCAAAGAATAATTCTGCAATAACACAACCCATAGAGAAAATATCCATACTTGGTAATAGTCCTGTTGCAATTTTATTTTGATAATTTTTATCTGCTTCACCAAATTCAGTTGGTAATTCAATATTATTTATACTATATTACAATGTAAAATATTTTTTTATATTTATTATACTCTTTTCTGAATCGTTCTGGTGCTATATAACATCTTTCTCTTCCATGAGATTCAAAGAAATAGGAGAAATATAATGAAGCATTATCATCTGCTATATAGGTTGGTTTGTAACATGCAAAATCTGTTAAAAATAACCAGTTCCAACTAGTCACTAAAATATTCTCTGATTTTATATCACCATGACAATAATTTGCACTATGTAATTGTTCCAAAGACTTTAAACAGAGATATGCAATCCATAATTTCTCACAATGTGTGTAGAATGGTACAGTACTAAGATATTATATATTTAATAACTATAATTTATACTTTACTCTTCTATATAATGTGTTATATAACTTCTGTCTGATTAATAACGCTACATTGTATTTCTTACTATCATAAGTTGCAGAATACGGTAAAATATTGTGCTGAATGCTTGGATTCAAATTCAATGAATAATTATGGATTATATCCTGATATTGCTTCAGATCTTCATTTTCACTCTGCTTCGGATATACTTTGACAATAAAAAAGCCATCGTCACCTTCACACTCACAAGTCTTCATAAATTTACCTGCACTTACAGTATTCTATTATTATCAAATAAAATACAAAATTCATACTTTAAACACATAGGATGATATATCAGTAACAAAAGTATGAAGATCATTCTTCAATGTAACTCTTGTAGTTGGCACATTCCCCATTTTAAAATCTTTATGAAAAGATATCAAACCTACGGCTTGAATTTATTTTTTTATTGTGTTTTTTTTAAAACAATTGAAGTGTAATAATGCTAAACAATATTTACCATCAATACTATTCACTCTATTATTACAAACAAAACTATAAAATAAAATAGTTAAATTATGATTGTTGTGGAGCTTCAGGAATTGCATTTTCTTGTTCTCCTCCTGTTAGTTCGATTAGCAATTGCCAATCTGATGGATTATCTAATTTCACTGATTTCTTTAAACACTCTATTGCTTCTTTTTTCTCTACAAGAATTTATACATGATTAAATATACTATTAACAGCTATATATGTTCGAGCTAATACTTGGTAAGCATTATACTATTAAAAATAATTATTCTGTTCAATACATTTGTAGGATCATTATCTATAGCTTTTTTAAAACTATAAATTGCATAATTATATTTCTTTCTATTGTGAAATCCAACACCAGCTCTAAACCAACCTAGACTTGACTTTGGAAGCTATTAAATGATATAAAAACTCATATTTATACCATTCCTATTCTCTTCTTGATCCAAGTTTCAGTATCATCTAAATCATCTTCAATTGACATTTCTATTCCTCAAAAAATCTATTTTGAAACAAAAAACGGTTTGAGATAAATCAAGCTTTTATTTGATAGTTTGTTTTTAATATAGCAAGACTGGACGACCTTATAGATATAATAGAAGAATATTTGAATGGATTTGATGAAGATATAGAATTAGAAACTGTTTCTGTATCTCAATTCGAAGATTTGATAAAAAGAAAAGTAATATTACCATTAATTAATGTTGAAAATAACAAACAGGTATATGTACAAGATTTAATAACAATAGATATCAACACTTCAAAGACAATTCACTTTTTTTGACAAACTGCTTGAATTACCACCAGTAAATCAACTGCATCTATCTACATCATCCATATGTTATATAAATAAAATAATTAATATTTCAGAAAATTCAATCACAAAATTTAATATCTTCATATCTTCTCAATATTCAATCCATTTTTTTAATCAAATACTTATCCAATACAATTCATATCTTTCAATATTAATGAACAACTCAAATACAAAAATATCAACAGTAAAATGGAAAATGAATCAGATTTTAGTTATTCAAATAATAAGGTATTTCCTCCTAAATAAATCATCCAAAACCAAACTAGAAATATCGCAACAATCAAATTTCATTATTTATTTCCTTGTTTATAGATATAACTATATTCATTGGAATTTTAACAATGAAATTATGAATAAATACACAAAATGCAATTCTATATGTTATATATACAATATTTATAGAAATAATAACAATAATAGTAAATTAAATATTCCAATTGATTTATCAATGCTTTTTTACTATTTATTTTATAATAATAATAAAGATGATCGTAGTATTGATAAATGTATAAGTGATATAGATATTATAACGAAAGAATGTGAAGAGATAATAAGAGTGTATTGTAAAAGAATAGATACAAATTCATTGAAGATTGTTATTAATAGAAATATAGAAAATGAATTTATTCAAAATAATTCATTAGAATTTTGTAAGTTTATGAATGAGATATTAATGGATAATATTAAAACTAATAAATCTAATATAATAGCAAAGAAAGAAAACGTTAATATAATAATCAGTTTAATGTATAAATTCAAAGATCAACAACCAATTTTAGAAATGTTTATTCACTTTATTTTGCTATTAAATGAAAGTGATAAAGATATTTTGCAAATAATTTGGGAAATGATAAGAACAAAAGATGAAACAGACAATAATAATAATTTCACATTTCTATTGTTGGAATTATTCTATAATATAATAGTTTATACTCCTCTTCAACTATCAGTAGCAGTTACAGTGAATGAAAATGTTTTAAATAGAAAGTTATTGGGAGTTAAACAACCTGATAAGCCAGTTATTTATCATCCAAAATCTAAAATACTAATTAAGCAACAACAGCATATGAAAGCAGTTACTATCAATGATGTATGTGAGTTTATTAGAAATAAAGGTAAGGAGTTGTGTTCTGAGCAGTTGTTGAGTAAATATAATGAATTATTCAAATCTTATGGTTTAGAGGATGTTAAGTTATTTTCAAGTATAAGAAATGGAAGAAAATTAGATAATTTAAGAGTTAATGAAATTAAATGTTAATATTTTCTTGTAATTGTGACAAAAATTAGAAAAATGTAAATACCAAATGTAAATGACATGTTATAAAGTCAAAAATTTTTAATGTTCGTTATTGATATTTTTTTCATACTATACTGTTGTCTGTTAGTATTCACATTGTCGTCCACAATTAGATTAATTCAGATAGACCAAAATGAGGATAAGTGTCCCAAGATAATTAATAATGTGAATAGTCATGTTGTGGATCTGCCTGTATATACATCAATATTAACAGAACAATTCTATAAATCGTTTTTGGATGATATTAGTAGTGCAACTGCTTATTACACGTTACAAGCGTATATATTAGGATTAAATCAACCATTATTTAATGAATATATTCTAAACCAACAGCCAACCAAAGATTTTGAGCTACTAATCACAGAGAGTGATTATAGTTCATTAATCAGCCCTGTCACTTTAGACATACATTTATTATCTTCATCATTAATGTCAGCATCATTTAAAGAAGAAATGAAGAAAATGAACATAGATGAACAATCAAATTGTCTTCCTTCGTTTGCTGTTGGAGATGCAATAGTTTATAATAGAAATTTATTTTCGTTTATGTCATCTTCACCTCCCGATAGTTGGGCATCACTCACAACTAAATTGAAAGAAACTTATCGTAATTCACCAATAATTCCATTCGTTTTTCCAGGAGGAAATGCTTTATCGTTTATAAGATTAATTCTATCGTTAATGTATTCATTTGGAGGAGGTTATGACACTTCAAATACAAAGTTTAATTCTGAAGCGAATATAAATGCAATTAGTTTATTCAAACTATGGTTTGATTCATCATCAAAAGAAATAGCTTCCATGGAGAGTTTAGATTATACAGAGAAGGATATAATTGATTTATTATTAAGAGGAACAGGTAGTTATATAAGTTATATCTCCAATACTTATTTTGAAGATATTTTAAGTGATTCAAAATTTGATTATATTTTAGTACCAGGTAAAAAGTATTTAATTATATATATATATATATATATATATATATATTATTATTATTATTATTATTATTATAGTCATTATACTGCATATTCTGGTTATTGTTATACAATACATCCTAAAAGTTCAACCACCATTAATACAGGTGAAATATCAAAGATGTTGTTAGAGATGATTAAGAAAGATAGAGTTTGTAGTAATAATAAGATTATCCCAGTAGGTGTAAGATGTGAAAGAAGTTCATTAGTTTCTCCATCTCATAATATATACTGTATATATATTTATTTATATTTATTTATTAATATAAATAGTTAATGCTACTTCAATTCCTGTTTTACCACAATTTAAAAAGTATAAATACAAAGCAATTGAACTAATACATAACACTATCAGAAATATGATTAAAAAAAATGATGAAGTAACAGAAACAATGAATAAGTTAGAAAACTCATTGGAATTATTACTCAAAGCAGAACATGGAGATAATTCTATCAATATTAATGAAGTTGTACCATATACAATAGCTGAAACAAAATCTTCATTTAATATCATTCCATTTGTGATTGGTATAGCCAGTGGAATTGTTATTATAATAATAGTTATATTGTATTTATTTATTTATTTATGAATAGAATGATGAGATTTTTAATTCTTCCTTATTTATGTAAAAGTAAAAATATTTCATGTTTATGTATAAATGAAAAGAATTCTAAACAAATGGATCCTGAAATGTCACATGTCTCTGGTTTTATTGATCATGAAATACGTAACGTATTAACAGGCATAATTGGAATAGGTGATTATTTGGAAGAAAATGTAAATGATATTCATAAATCACTTATTGAAGATAATGATCTTAAAGCCACACAAAATGATGTAGAATTATTAGATAAAAACATAATGACATTAAATCATGCATGTGAATTATTAACAAGTATTGTCAATGATGGAATGGATATAAGAAAGTTAAGAGAAGGAGAATTATTACCAACATTAGTACCATATAGATTTAGTGACTTAGTAGAAAGAGTATTTCATATTTTACAACCTAAAATGGCAGAAGCAAAGGATGTAAAAATACAAACATCAGTATTTGATAAAAACGGTTATTATAAGTTTGATAAACATCGAGTTCAACAAGTATTAATGAATTTTCTAACAAATGCATTGAAATATACTGATAATGGAACAATTACTGTAAGAATAACAGAAGATGGCTATAATATAGTACGTATAGCTGTTGAAGATACAGGTCGAGGTATTCCAGAGAAACGAAGAGGAGTTGTTTTTGATAGTCCTTTCAAACAAATACAACTTACAGATGCAGAAAAACATGGAGGTTCAGGATTAGGGTTGTTTTTATGTAAAATAATAGTTCAAAATGTATTGAAAGGGAATGTTGGAGTTGATAGTTCAACAAGTAAAGAGAATCATGGATCAACGTTTTGGTTTAATTTTCCAACAGAAAAATGTCAAAGACCTGATGATCGAGGAGATGTGACTTATCAAACACTTACTACGATGGATATGACACGAAGACATGTGTTGATAATTGATGATTCAGAGTTATCTAGAAAGATTATTGTAAAGTATATATTCTCTTTCTCTTTCTCTTTCTCTTTCTCTTTCTCTTTCTCTTTCTCTTTCTCTTTCTCTTTCTCTTTCTCTTTCTCTTTCTCTTTCTCTTTCTCTTTCTCTTTCTCTTTCTCTATTCTCTATTCTCTATTCTCTATCTCTTTCTCTATTCTCTATTCTCTATTATTATTATTTTATCATTGTCTAGAGCATTGAAAATATGTCATGGAACTGGCGATGAAAGTGGAGATGGTCCAACTGCACTACGATTAGTTCAAAATGGTCATTATGACTCAATAATAATCGAATTAAACATACCACAAATGAGCGGTTATAGTTTAGGAACATTCTTACGTAAAGAGATGAATTATTTAGGTCCATTGATTGCAATAACGAGTGATAATCCTAAAGAAGTAGAAGAACAATGCAAATTAGCTGGTTTTGATGAAATTATAACAAAACCAATCCAACCAAGAGAATTAGTTCATGTTTTATTAGAATTAGGAACGAAATATGCTAGGAAAGGACCATATAGGATTAATAAACAAGCGAATTTAGATAAGTTTATTGCTGCTACTAGATATAGAGCTCAAGCTGATTATCAGAGTGGAAGATCATCGTCAAGAAGAAATGGCTCAACTGATAGTGAAAGAACAAATTCTATTCATTCAGTTCAATTATAATAATAAATAATAGGTTTTTACTTTTCAATTTATTTATTTTTTATTTTTTTATTTGTTGTTTGTGTTGTTTTTACTTTCAGGAATATAATAAACTAATAATATAGAAATATTACACTGACCAACATTGACCTATTCTTGTAATTTGATTTTATGATTTCCAATGAGTATTACTTTTATGTATTTTTGGCCTGATAAATTGATAACATAGATAAATTTCTGTATATTTTCTATCTTTCATCAACATTTTACTATTTGATGAAAATATATCATACAGGTAATTATGAATTCTATTAATTCTTCCTTCAATCCTACCATGCTTTTCAGTTTCTATTTTAACCTGCTGAGCTAATTGATAGTTATGCTGATATATCATATTTTCACCTTTATTCGTTTTATTGTTGGAGTTGTAAGGTTAGGTTTAATTAATGATTTATCAACCATTTCTGAATAACATAAACATTTCTTATCACTTATATTTCCTTCATAAATAATATTAAATGTATGATTATGATTTATCTTTATAATTTCACCAGCACAACTAATATATTCTATTTTATCATGAATATTGTATTGATTATTATCTAAATATAATGAATAGTTATTACCTCTTACATACTCTTCATTTAATATCCTTCTTTCTACTTCTCCTTTTTCATTTGTAAATAAAACATCATCATTCTTATAATAAAATGGATTATATTCATTATCATATAATCTTATATTCAATGGGTTAATTTCCTTTTCTTCTTTATTAGTATTATCATTAATTATTGTATATGTCTTACTATCATTTCCTTTAATTGTACCTTTTTCCCAACCATGAGATTTTAATTTATAAATCACTTTTACACCTTCTTCAAATGGTTTATTCTTATCTTCAACAAATGGTTTTATTTGCTCATTTTCTAAAGTGATGGGTTTTGCAGTTGAAAATAAATGAATAGAATATTTCCATTGGCCAAGATACTTTTCTATTTTTCCTTTTTCCCATTTCCCGTTATTCTTTACATCAACAAATACTATCTCATTAGATGAATATATTTTTTTAATATTATAAATTGGATAAGCATATGTATATAATTGACGAACTTCATAATTCTTTTTATCAACCTCTCTTATAATTCTGAAATACGTTTTTTGATTATGTTTATCATAAGCATATAAAACATCATTTATATGAATTTCACTTTCATCTTCCTTTGAAAAATATTCTTTTGGATATATTTCTAAATTAGTATAACCAATATAGCATTGCTCATTATTAGTATTATCTACATAACACTCAAATATACCATCAGTCCATTTTCCACCATCACAATATTTTATATTATCACCAGTTTTAAAGAATAAACCTTCTCCTCGCATTATATTATTCTCTAAATTCACATCTTCTTCATAATAATCAATATAATCAGCATCTTTTAGTTTATTCATTTTATAAATATTATATGTTCCATCAGGATTTTTACTATGAATTATTCCTATAGTTTTCTCAAATCCACCTTTTGGTATAAATTCAACTTCTTTTCCAATTGAATCAGATTTTATAACATAATTAGAATCATATGGATAAACATCATCTATTTCTACAATCATAACATCATTCTGTATTACAATATCATAATGTTGTTTATCATCATGTATTTTGGTAATAATTCCAATATTTCCATCTCTATTAATCACTCTATCTCCTATCACTAATTCTCTTTTCTATTATAAATAAATACTAACATATAGAAATACTGGAACTGCTTTTATTGCTTCTTTCAACTTATCCAATCTACTTTTATAATCTGATAATTTTCTTTCTTTTTGTTTATAATCATTTAACCATTTCTTTGTATAATAAAGTTGATCAACAGCATTTATTATCTCAATTGTTTTACTTAAATATTTCAATCTAAAATCATTTCTTTCACTATATTATATATGAACAAATATATCATACCATAAACTATTCATTTCTTTAATACAATCAACTGCTTCATCTAAGCTTTTAATAAAATCATCAACATCTACTTTCGTTTTAACTTCATTTAAATTATCTTTATTTATATTTATATTGAAATCTTCAACCCATTTACTAAATTTTTCATAATTCCTTTTATATTCTTCTAATTCATTCAAATGATATGCTCTTACTACTAGTTCTCTGTCTTTTCTATTTATATAACAATCATAAAACTATATACAATATTGAATCTATGTGTATTTTTATTTGTATTTTATCAATTACTTTCTAAAAAATATAAAAACATTATATATATACTTCTAATGCTTTACATTTTTCGACCATTTCCTTTTCTTTCTTTTTAAAATAATTAATTGGTTTATCTACATTCTTTTTTGCTTTAATATCATTAAGTATTCCAGAAAGTTCATTAGAAAGATCATTAAATTGGGTTAAACTGTATTTTGAAATTTTATCTTTATAAGCATATCTATTTTCACAATAAAATGAACAGTTAATACATCTTAGTTTCCATCTCATTCTTTAATGATGATATTTCTCTGTTATTCTTTTCGTTTGTTAGGATTTCTTCTTCATTATGCCATAATTCATCACAATATTTCACTAATAGATCATTCCTATCATTTTCAATTACTACTTTTCTTCCTCTTAATTCTATTTCTTATCATTATAACAAAAGATATACTGTTTCTTTCTTCATCATCATTTATTAATATTGGATTCTCTATTTCTTTCTTTATTTCTTCTATTTTTGGTCTTTTTTCTTTTGGATTAATAAAAATTTTGGATAGAAATGAATTATTTCTATCACCACATTTACCTTCCAATCTCTTAAAATTACAGTTCATTAAATTATATTGGATTTTTAAAATATTCTTTCCTTCAAATGGAGTATTTCCTGAAAGAATATAATACATTATACATCCAAAACTCCAAATGTCACTTTCTTGAGTAATTTTTTCTCCATATAACATCTCAGGACTTAAATATTGAACTGTTTCGAGATTTATTGATATTCCTAACGAACAATTTGAATATAATTCATTGCAACAATAATCACTTAATACATATTCTCTTTCATCATTGAAAAGAATGTTGGATGGTTTTATATTCCCATGAATTACTTCATTTTTATGAAGTATAGATATTCCATTACAAATACTACTCAGCATTATTGTTGCATCATTATCTTCAAAGTATTTCTTAACATTTATACTTGATAAAGAATTATTATATTTTGGCATTTTTAAATACAAACATTCATCTACTTGAGTAATGAACTCATATTTTACTAGATTATCACATTCTATACTGTTAATTAACTTCAATTTCTTTCTCAAAGAAGATAGTCCTGCTGCGGAATATAAATCTTCTGAGAACATTTTAATTAACCATTTTGTACCAGTTGTATTACTGTTACTCTCATATAATCGACTGTAAACACTACTTAGGAGTAAATTCTATTGAAATAAACAAAATATTATACAGTATTACCTTCATCTAAAATATCTGGCAGTTTGAAAGAAGATTTCATACCCTATCTCTTTCTTATATTATTAAAATTCAAAATACACTACAATGAAACGAATATATTTTACTATTTTGGGAAATTCATTAAAAAATAACATAACTTTTAAAAATCAATAATCAAATAAATTATTAATATTAGATTATTTACAATTCTGGCTTTTCTTCATTTCCAAACATCTCTTTCTGTTCTCTTGCTAATCTTTCGATACTGTTACTTTCTCTTTCTATCAATCTATCATCAATACTATGAGGGAAACAACTCTTCTTTGAATAAGGATTTTTCAATTTATGAACTATAATATATTTAATAACATATATATATATATATATATATACTAGAAGTCCATTCATTCATCAACTTTTTCTTTTTCTTATTGGATTTTGCTTCTTCATATTGATATGGAGGAATTATTGTATTCTTATAAGTAGCACCAGACGATAAATCAGGTGGAGTGTAATCAATAATGTGATTTATACTTTCCATAAATTCAATTGGTTCTTTTGGTTTCTTCTTTTTTACTCTTTCCACTTTTTTCAATATTTTATTTATACTTTTCTCTATATTAATTAAATAAATAACATTTATATTTATACTATCATTAACAGATGGCATATGTTCATAATCCATTTCTTCATCTCCAAAGATTCTCATCGATTCTTTTGGCGTTTGTGGACGAGGTGGTAAATATTTTGCCATTACATTCTTTCTAGCGATTTTGTTATGAATATATAAATTATCAGATGTTTTATTATTTGTTGCTTTGATGGATGCTAATGATATAATTTGTGGCTGTGGAGGTACATTCTTTCTACGACTTGTTTTATTCTTTAAAATGCTTTTTCTTATATATTCATAACTATCTTCATAATCTGGCTTATAAGTACCATCTTTTACTATTTATAAATAATAAATATAAATAAATAATATACCTCCAAATTTCTTCTTTAATCGTTTATATTCTTGTTTTTGTTCTTCTGTCATCTCTCTACACTTATATTTCTCTTCTTCTTCAGATTTCACTAATTTTTCAGATTTTACAGAATTATCTTTTCCTTCTTCTTCTTCTTCTTTATTCTCGTTATCTGAAATTAAACTTCCTTCTTCAACAATGTTATTTGTATTTATTTCTCCTTCGTCATTAACATTAGGTGGATTGATTAATGGCAATTCAGAATCAGTAGTTGTAGTTGTATTATTATTATCAGCTAATGGAGTTACAGTGTTATTATTATTATTATTTGCATTCTCTTCATTTCCATCTTCTTCACCATTGGTATTGTTATTATTTCCATCTGTTAAAACATTACTACTATTCTCACTAATTGTCTCTAAATCAATTTCATTCTTTAAAATTGAAGCAATTGGTTGGTTTGGACAAGTTGATGGTCTTTTACTAGAATAACTATTGGATTTACTAACATCAGTATAATAATCATTTCTTTTCTTCTTATTGATTGCATCGATATTGATTCTCAGCGGAGGAGGCCTATTCTCTGGTGTTGTGTATGGTCTAACTTTCTGTTTTTTATATAGTGGACCATGAGCAACTCTATTCTCAAATGTCTTTTTGTATTTTTCACTTAATTTGACTGATCTTTCTTCTAAATATTCTTGATACTTCTTTTCCTTTTCATCTCTATATAAAAATCAATTAAAATTAGAGAAAATACAGTTTTTGTAGTTCTTTTTGGCTTGCTTCAGCTATTTTCTTCAAGAATTCTTGTCTTGATTTGAATGCTTTCTTTGCTATAGCAATATTTATTCGATTAATAATCTCAAATATCAACTGATTGATTATTTCATCCTTCTCCATTTGTTCTCTCACTTCTTTTTTGTATTTTTGTTCTTTCATTTTTGCCATTCTGTCTACATACTGTTTTATTCCAGTTTTCAAATAAATATAGAATCTTACCCACCTTTGTAATCTCAATATGCCTTCTTTATAGGATAATTCTTTCTTTTGAAGACAAGAAGCAGCTGCTTCTGCATTATTATTGTATATTTCTGGCAAATCATCATTCCTCAATCCTTTATTCATTTTCTTTAAGAATTTTGGTTTTAAATGCTCTTTGTATTGTTTAATATGAATATAAATGTCACTTGTGATAAATCCTTTCATTACATTGATTTTATCTTCAAATTTTAAATTTACCAGTCGTTTCTTTAAATATTCAGTATAACCTCCTTCATAATCATTATCCCAAATTATTTCTTCATTTAATCTTTTTTCATATATTCTATTAATAATAACTAATAAAATATAAAATATACTTGTTTAAAACATCTTCATATCTTTCTTTTAGCTTTGGTGTAAGAATTGTATCATATTCTTTATAATTATAAACTTTCTTTTCCTTTTTACCTCCTCTTTTCCCTTTAATCTCCTAAAACAAAACATAACAATATATATAAATACATTCATTTGCTCTTCAATATAAGCATCTAATGCTTTTCCATGTAACTCTTTATTTCTCTTTATTTCTTCTTTTGTTTTATCATCTTTACTAATATACTTTGATTTGGGAGGAGTTTTTTTCCTTCCTACATCTTTTTTTGTAACAACATATTCTAATTCTCTTCTAAGATCTGATTTTTCTTTTTGTTGTTTGTATAGTTGTTTTACATGAACTTTCTTGAATAAATCCATCCATATCATTGCTCCTAACATTCCTCCTTTAATCAACTTTCTTCTTTGAGTATAAATGATCTATTTAAAATATAAATAATATAAATATAAATATATACACTATTTCCTCTTAAAAATGGTTTTCTATTCAAAGGAGATGGTTTTAACAAAGCAGAACTGCATTTATATGGATGATAAAACTTAGATCTTGATGTTAAATAACCATACGAATTATGATTCACTGGCTTTACTTCATTTACATTATACAGTGTAGATTCTTCTTCAGTATCATCCTTATTTACATAATCCAGTGACATTATATCAGCATATAATGGAGGAACATGTCTATAAACCAGAGAAGTTTCAAGAGTCTTCTTTTCTGATTCAGGTTGGCTTTCTTTCACTTTAATTGTGATTTTTGGATTAAATGCACGAACTTTAAAGAAGATAGAATATTCTAAAATATCTTCTTGTAGTTTACATTTTGATTTATCCAATTCTTCAAGATCTTCTGTTAATAAAACTTCATTCTTTGATACATCAGTTTCATCGTATGTTACATACTTTACAGATTCTTGTAGTTTTATATTATTTAATGTTTTATATTGTTCATCATCTGGTCTTTTTACATACAGTATTGATTCTCTTAATGATGGAATATTTGGATCATTTTCTGTGATTATTGATTCTTCCATTTCATTTTCATGATTAGTAGTGGAGAGCTTAAACCTTTTCGGTAGTGGAGTTATTGTGTTGGTTATTATAACTGATTTTCGTAATGGAGATAGTGATGGTGGTTCTTCATCTTCTGTATTAATATTAAATGAATATTCTTGACTTATAGATTCTCCTAAATAATTCTCTACTACTACTGATGAAAATGTGACAAATTCTGATGGTTGTTGTATTTGTGGCTTTTCTTCTTCTTCTGAATATTTATTACTTTTCTCATTATCTTTTTCTTCGTTATTTTCATTCGATACAACATCTTCATTTTCTTCATTCTCCATTCTTTCTTCTTCTACTTTGATTTGTTCTTCTATTAATCTTTCTCTTTCATCATTCTCGAATTCTTCATTTCCTTCTTCTTCTTCATCATCATTGTTTTCTTCAGTAAATGATGTTTTGAATGTATCTCCAAAGTTGGTAGATTCTTCATTATTCTCTTCTTCATCTGTTCTTCCAACAATTTCTTCACCATTCTCTTCCACATCCTCTTCAGTTTGTTGTTCATTAACTTCCTCAGTATTCTCTTCTCCATTCTCTTCATTAGCTTCTTCAACAACTTCTTTACTTTCTTCATTAAAATCAGTCTTAAATGTATCATCAAAGTTATTTTCCTCATTATCATCTTCTTTATTTTCTTCAGCGAATTCAGTAGTAAATGTATCATTAAAGTGATTTCCTTCTTCATTATTATCTTCAACATCAGCTTCTTCGTTTCTTTCATCTCTATTCTCACTTACTTCTTCATTAAAATCTGTATCATCAAAATCATTCCCTTCTTCTTTTTCTTCACTTATATTTTTCTCTTTATTATTATTATTATCTTCTTCTTCTTCCCAATTATCATCATAAATTTCTTCCTCTTGTTGTTGTTGTTCTTTACTATTTTCAACTTCTTCTTCATTTTCTTTGTCATTATTGTTATTTGGAGTTTCAGCAAAACTTGTACTAAAAGTATCACCAAATGAAGTTGACTCAACATTAACCAACATCAGATTCACTTCCTTATTCTCATTTTCATCTTCTTTTTTCTCTTCAACATCATTGTTATTATTATATATCATTGAAGATTCTAATTTATTATCATTGTCATCTTCAACAAAATTATCAAATGAATCAGCATAAGATTCTACATTCTCACTTATCATCATCACTTCATTATTATTGGTTTTATATATTACAGAATCTCGAGCAGATATTTTCTCATATTTACATTCATCCATTGAAGATTCTAACAACAATTCCGATTGATATTCGTTGATATTATAAATATTAGATATATAAACTTCAAATTCATTTAATTCATAGTCAAAATAGATAATTGTATTTTCGATTATTTCAGATTTTAAGTCTATATTTGGTAATCTCTTTGAGGTATGTTGTTGTTGTTGTTGTTGTTTTGGTGAATTGTTCTTTTTAAGTGTTAGCTTAGAGTAATTTTTGTCAAATACTATATATATTATATATTATATATTTAATATATACTCTCTTTTTTATCTTTATATTCATAATAAACTATTTTACTTTTCATCATTTCATCTTCGTCAATCTTTTTATTCTTTTTTATTAATCTTTTGTAATATGATGATTCTATATACAATATAATATATTATTATACCAAAATATCTACACACATCAGGTTCTTTTCTTTCATATGGATTTGTTGAAACATGAAATTCGGACATAAATGGTGGTCTATATTTTTTGACATGTTTCTTGCTATTTTTTGATGTTGATTTTGATTTTTTGCTCTTCTATAAAAGTAAAAACTACTAATTCAATACTTTTGGTTTTATTTTATTTGAATTCTCTGCTTCTTTAATGGATCTTAAAGGAGGAATTGAATTCTTACTATTTTCTTCACAGTTATTTTTCATCTCCCTTTTCTAGAGAATGATAATTCAATAAAATACCTTTTTGACAGTTCGTTTGGCAATAATTGTTCTGAAAAAACATTGAATTCTAACTACAGCATCTAAATCAAAAACATCGTTATTCATTTCTATTTTGACTAAATAGTCGTTTCATTTTATTAAATCATCATTTTATCATTAAATATGGATATGTTTAATAAATTTAGCTTTGGTATAGATTTAGGGACTAGTTATTGTTCATGTGGAACATTGATCAATGGAATGGCACAAATCATACCGCTTGACAAAACTGACCATCTTTTACCCTCATTCGTATATTATTCTCCAGAAGAAGCCACATTTACAGTTGGCAGTGAAGTTAAAATGAGTGATTTAATACCTTCACAGAAAATATATAATGCTAAATATTTATTAGGTTCATCTTATGCAAAAATATTAAAAGAGCAGAAAAGAAAGCATTGGCCGTTTAAAATAAGAGAGGAATATGGAAATCCAGTAATAGAGTTAGTTTACAACCAGAAAGTCTCTCATTTCACTCCAAATGATCTAATATCTGATTTATTCACGATAATCAAACAAAAAGTGGATGAGTTTCTACATCAAAATAATGAATTAACTACCAAAATAGTTTTAACAGTTCCATCACATTACACATATCAACAGAGGAAACAGATAAAGCAATCAGCTTCAATGGCTAATTTAGAAGTAATACAATTAATAAATGAACCAATAGCTGCAGTTATAGCATATATATATCAAAATATCGAAGAAAATAAAAATAATAGTGAAGAAATGGTAATGGTTTATGATTTTGGAGGAAGTAATTTTGAAGTTACAATAATATCCATAAATTATAGTAAAAAAGAAATAAGAGTTCTTGGAAACAATAGCAATAATCATTTAGGTGGCGAAGATATAGATAATAATATAGTTCAATTTTATTTAAACCAATATTCGTTAATAACAAATAAAGATATGGATGAAATATCAGATGAACAAAGATTAGAATTATTAATTGCATGTGAAAAAGCAAAAATTGAATTGAATAATAATAATAATAATAATAATAACACTGTATATTTAGATAGTCAAATTTGTTAAAGATAATAATATTGATTTACAATTAACAAATGAAATATTTGATGCTTTAAATACTGATATTTATAATCAAACTATTAATATAACAAATAATTTAATAAATGAAATAAAAATAGATAATAAAAACATTAATAAAATAATCTTAGTAGGAGGATCAAGTAAAATAAAAACAATTCAAAAAATGTTAAATGATTCATTTCCTTGTTCTGAATTATATGATGATATTGATCCACAAGAAATAATTACTTATGGATCAACAATTCTAACAAATAATAATAACAGTAATTTACAAAGTTTCAAAATCTATGAAATATTATCTAATAATCTATACACTGATATTGGAATAGATTCTATATGTTTAATGATTAAAAGAAATGTCAAATTACCAACTTATTTTACTCAAAGATTTACGAATATGAGTAATAATCAGAGTTATTTTGATATTAATATATATGAAGGACTAAGTAATGTAATGAAAAAGAATGATTTGGTTGGAAATTATAGATTTGAAGGAGTTGATTCACCTAATGAATCTGAGACTATACCTGTTGATGTAACTTTTGATGTAAATTGTTATGGATATTTGAAAATTACTGTTAGGAATAGAATTAATGGTAAATGTGAAGTATTACCTCCTATATCATTAATTCATTAATTAATAAATTTATATTCGTTTCATTGATTTTTTATTCTTTTCTTTCTGGGTTTGAATGGATTTAGAAGCAATTGCTAAAGCAATTTCTGAAGCTGTAGGTATATTTTTAATGTTTATAATTATAGGGAAGAAAGTGGTTTTAGAGAAATCAAGATCTTTAGGAGGAGGTAGTTTTGGTGGTGTATAATATTATTTAATAAGTTTATAAAATGAATAGACATCAAAATTGGTGGATTCATTAAATAATTGTGAATATTTTTGTAAATTCTGTGATAATCTTGATAATCTTAAAGTATATTTATTTATAATACATTAGACTGAATATACAAATTCCAAAACAATATTTGATAGTCATACAATTAAATGTCCTCAACCAATCTGTACTGAAACTCTTTGTATGAGATTCAATTATATATTTCAATAGCTTCACATCAAAATTTCTTAATAATGGAATATCTGGACATGAGTGGAAGATCATCAAAAGCTAATAACAGAGAATTAGGAAAGAAGCTTGCAGAAATGCATAGAATAGAATCACCAAACAAGAAATATGGATTTGAAATAGTATTAATGTTAAATATCATGCAAATAGAATAATTATTGTGGATTGACACCTCAAATCAATGATTGGAAAGATAATTGGTGTGATTTCTTTATAGAAAATAGATTAAAACCACAATTTATGATGGTAAGAAAGAACTGTGGTAAAATAAAAGAAGAAGAAATGGTTTTGGATAAATGTAAAGAAATATTGAAAGATCATAATCCACCAGCAAGTTTAGTGCATGGTGATTTATGGAATGGAAATGCTGCTTTCTTAAAAGATGGAACTCCAGTAATATTTGATCCTGCCACATATTATGGAGATAGAGAGACTGATCTAGCAATGACTGAAGTGTTTGGAGGATTTACTAATGATTTTTATGATGCTTATGATGAAGCATGGAAAATTGATGAAAATTATAAAATTAGGAAGAATATTTACTGTCTGTATCATGCACTAAATCATATGAATTTATTTGGAAATGGTTATAGAAGTATGGCGATGGGTTATATCAATAATATACTCATATGATTAAATTTATCAACTTATAACAACAACAACAACAGTATATAAATTCAACAATAATATAAACTAATTTTCATGCTTATTTTTATGTTGTTAAACTAACAGTTAGTTCATTTCTAGAAGTTGAATTAATTCTTTCTCCTTCAGCTTTTATACTAAGAAATCCTTCTGAATTAACACTATAAGTAATTGATACTATAATTTCTCTTTCCTTATTTGGTAAAGGCAAATTATCTAATTTATAATAACCTAATTTCACAACATTGTCATTGATTTTCATCTTCTTTGAATCTACTCTATCTCTTTCACCATCACCTTCATATACTGTAACATCTAAATAACTTTGATTATTTTCATAATTAGCAAACTGTTGAGTAAATGAACATGGAGTTGGTGTATTTCTTTTTATCATTTCATAACAATAATCTTCCTCAATATCAGTAGAAAGGGTATGACAAACTACATCAAACACTTTGAAGTTAAACTGCTCCATATTTGCTACAATAGTTGCACCATAAGCTACAACTTCATCAGGATTTATATCTTCACATAAATCTGCTGTTGGAAAAAATTCTCTTATCTTTTCTCTCACCTTTTTTATTTTACTTGAACCACCAACTAATACAACTCCATCAATTTTTGATGGATCTAAATTTGCATCTTTTAAAACACTATCAACAATTATCATTGTTCTATCAAATAACTTTTGATCTTTATCTTTTCCATTGTTCAAATCATTAAATTCTTCTAATGTTAATGTGGAATCTTCATCATCTATTAAAAAACTATCAATAAATATTTCTTCTGTTCCTTTAGCACTTAATAAGCACTTACCTTTTTCTAATTCTCTTCTTAACGACACAATCTTTTTCATTGTAATATCTTCACGCCTTTTGTGTTTCTTTTGACAATATTTATCAATATAGTAATTCACTAAATTTTCATCAATATCTTCACCTCCTAAATGAGAATCACCATCTGTAGCTAATACTCTCACTTCTTTCCTGTTAAAGTCAATTTTGATGATTGAAACATCAAATGTACCACCTCCAAAATCATAAATTAACAACATTGGATCGTATTTCGTTGGTTTTATTGTACCAGTGAGTCTTTGATAAGCATAGGCTATAGCTGCAGCTGTTGGTTCATTAATTATACTAATTACTTTTAAATTAGCTTTTTCAGCTGCTATTTTAGTATCCACTCTTTGTTGATGATTGAAATAAGCTGGAACTGTTATTACTGCTTTAGTTATTTCATTCAAATCCTTTCCCATATACTCATCAGCTGTTTTTTTGATAGACTTCAATATTTCTTTAGATATATCAGCTGCAGATAATTTTATATCTCTTCCATTATGTCTTACTAAGACCATAGGTATGGCTTCTCTATCAGATTTACTCTCATCATCTTTTACTACCTTAAAAGGCCAATTTTTAATCTCATGTTTTATTTGGCTGTACTTTTTCCCAATAAAACGCTTTGAATCATACACTGTAAAATTAACTGATCGAGGGTTGAATTTTACTGCAGATCCTACTGTGACATTCTCATTATCAGGATCAAAAAATACATGTGAAGGTATTGTACGGTTACTGTCGTTGTAAGTGATAATTTCTATTCTATTACTTTTATAGGTACCACAGCAAGAATATGTTGTACCTAAATCAATACCTATATTTTTTGATTGTATTGACATTTATTTAACCCTCTCTGTTTAACAGAAACAACAGAAAGTTTTTTTATAAAATATGGCCGTTTCAATAAGAATTTTAATGCAAAATTGGTTGTATCTGAATTCATAAAACATTAAATTGATATAGTTATGAAGAATAATTAAAATTAAATCGAAATAGAGAAGATCAAAAAAGAAAATCAATTACTTGGTTTATATTGCTTAACAATCTGTTCTGGCTTCTTCTTCACTATTGCTAATCAATCTCACTGAATTAATAACCTTCTCAATATTCGATTTCTGTTCTTCTAATCTTCCAGTTTTATCAAAAACAGCTCCAACAATTGCACTTTCTCCTTTCTCACCTAAACAATCTAACAACAGGATATAAAACTCTAAAAAAATAACAAAACAACTAAAATATAATACGTAATAATAAATCTTTATAATCTCTATTTTCACTGGATGTTAAATCAATATTTGTAACACTATTTACTATATCTGGATAGAATGGTAATATTGAATGAGGATCAGTATAAAGCAACATATTATATAATAAACAAACTGCATTCATTCGATCACTATACATATAAAACAATAAAAATATAATTAAATAACTATATATATATATATACTCAATATTTCCAGAAAGTAACAATCTTTCATCACTATCAATAAATGGCAATAATAATTTAATATAACTCGAAGATGATGTAAAATAACCAATCACATGACAAATTGTCAATATTTGATTATATAAAGACTTTATCCTGATTACTTTATTCAAAACATTAATTATTGAACTCATTTCTTGAGTAATTTGAACTTCACAAAATATTATCATAATCATCAATAATTTCACAGATCTAATTTGAATATCTTCTTTCCAAGACTGTAATTCTGATAATAAAGCAGGAATAAATCTCTTCGCATACTCTTGAACAAAATATCTCATTCCAATTGGTGGTCTACCATTGAAAGGATGAGGATATTGTAAAATATTTTTATTATGATTATGTTCAATAATACCATCAACTCCATATTGTTTCTTTTCAATTATATGTTCTGAATTATCTTCTTCATATAGTTTGCCTAATTCTGCTAATTTTTCATAAGCTTTAACTCTGATTTCTCCAACTTCGTCGATTAAACCACTTAGTATATAAGGACTCATATATGTCAAATAATCATATCTATCGGGTAATTTAATCATTATTTCACCTAAAAATGAGATAAAATGTAATCTAAGTTTTGGATTTTCATCTTGTATTAACAAAGCAAAATAATTATATGAATGTTCATCTGTATAGAATGCGGTTACTGGAATAATATTTGGATCTTGAAAACCAGCCATTTCTAGAATACATTCACTACCTGCTCCTTTTACTTTTTCATTATCTTTATACATTATCAGTTGTAATAAAGTTGATAAACATTCATATCTAACTTTGAATAAATGATGACTAATTGAAGGATATAATGATTTAATCAAAGCAACACAATAATATTTCAATTGCTATATATAAATAATAAAATAAAAATAAAAAAATAATACATTTGGTATATTTTGAAGCATAAAACTAATCATTTGAAATGATAATATTCTCACATTTGGATAAGGATCAACTGTTCCAGCTTGCACCAATAATATTGTATTATATAAATACGATGATAATAATGGAATACAAGATAATTCCACAATTCTATGATATAAATTATTAACTATATCAAGTAATAAATATCGGATTTCCTCTGATAGTTCTATTAACCTTATTCTTTCTAATTCATCTCTTTTAATGGCTCTTCCTCTTTTCATTTCTTCAAATTTTTCTTTGTTTCTTATAAAACTTTTAGTTTCTGCGTCAAAACTGAAATCTGAAGGAATTCTTTCCATTAAAGCAGGAAATAGATATGGTAAAATCGTTAAAAGTTCACTAGTGGTTTGGATATATTTTATAGTTATTTTCATCACTTTTTCTTTTACTACTTCTGAACTGTCACTGAATTTTCTTAAAATTGGTTTATATATGTTTAGAAATACATCTTCTAAGATTTTTGGTTCAAGAGGAGGAGTTTGTTCAAAAAACAACCAATATAAATATTCTGCAGATTTTCTAATAAATATTATAATAATAATTTGTTGTATTATACTTTCTAGTACCCACATTTTCGTCATTTAAACCATTAACATAGAGTTGAATATGTTTAACTATTTCATCTGCTGACTTCAGTATATTGGATGGTAATGGATCGTACTTTGAAACTTGAACTGTACTTGATGCTGATTTTTCAACTTTCTTTGCTATTATAGAAGATGAACCACCTTTTTTGTTCTTCCTTCTCTTCTCTTCTTCTTCTCTCTTCATCTGTTCCCATATATCATTGACATCTGCCATTATTTTGAATTTAAAAAACAGAAAAGCTTGATTATAGTTTGATAAATTTATTATGAAAAACATGAATGAGACTCAAATAGTGATAATTGTATTTGTTTGTTTGTATAATACACTTCCTTCACACCAATACAAAATACAATATTCATTAATTTTATATAGGTTAAATTTTATACAGTTTACTGTAATAATAGTTACTAATAAAAAATAAACAACCGGAATGACAACATATTTTTTCTTTTTTACATTAAGAAATACATTCTTTTGTGATAATAATTGTAACAGCATTTCTACTTCAATTCTTGTATTATCATCAACTTCAAATGAATATTTTAATGCTTCTTCAAGGGAATTTGATGCTTCAAAATCACTATTCTAGTAAATTTGTTATTATATTAATTTTATATTATTATACAAGAAAATAATAACACTTTCCCAAATTCGAATAAATTTCAAATCTTCTGCTATATTCTATCTCTGATTTGAAATCCAATGCTTTTTTATATTCTATTACGGCGTTATTCCAATTTTCCTACAAATAAATATATTCATTATACAATTGTAAAATATTGATCTGCTAAAGTCTGATGAATTTTACCCTCTATTTTATTTTTCTCTTTCAAACATAATTTTTTTGGCCGTTTTAAATGATTGCATTCTGTCAATATATTCACTTTCCCTGTCATTTTTTGATATATGTTGTAATACTTCTCTTAGCGATTCAGATACTTCATCATTATCTTCATCATTCACAAATTCATAAACTTTTGAATTATTACGTTTATTGTTTTTAGGACATTTAATTAAAGAAGTATTCACTTCAAATGCTATTTATATTATCATACATATTATTTTTATACAAATTCCATCAGATTCAGAAAAATCTCTCTTTGAACTCAACATTCGACAGGGATTTAAACAAAAACAACTGTTTGACTTTAATAACATACACTTTGATTGAAATGATACTCTTAATAATCGACCACTGTTTATTATCACTCTTCTTGATAACATTTTCAAATTATCGATTATGGAATCTTTTATGTAACGTCACTATAAGAAAGCTTGATCTACCTGGCTTGACTATTATATAGAGATTAGTATACAAGACGCAGATCGTGTTTTAAAATTTTGCGGTTTCTATGTTAGAGATTAAATAAAGATAAGATTTTTTGCATAACTATTGATCTTATGTTCTAGTTTGTATTGATCAAAAAATATTTTTGATGATTTTTTGAATGAAGTGAAGCATAAATTCTAACTAGATGAATAAAAAGTCCAGTACATATCGAGTAAAATTATATCATGAAATAAAACTTTCATACACAGTCTTAAAAAAATTAAAGCGTATAGTAATTTTTATTTCGCTGGACCTTCGCATAAATTATTATGGATTCTGAGTAGAGGTACATTACTATATTAAACTTATTATATTCATTGATCTAAGCCAATACAATATACTGAATCTATTATATATGCTATGTATGTGTTTTATAATAAATTTGTTCAAAAATTGAATAAGCATCTATTCTACATCCATTTATGAGTTATATCTCCTTAATTTAGTTTAATTCATACAAAAAAACAAGTAGATAGGTTGAATTAGCTGAGAAAACTGAAAAAAATAATGATGTAAAATACAAAAATGACATATTTTATGTAATTATTTACTAAAACGAATATAATTTATATTAAATACTTCTTTTTTATTTGTCTATATATATTATGAATTTTGTGGATATATTACTTGAGATATATCCAAATATAGGAGTAGATAATATCCAATTCGATAATTCTATCATGATAGTGGATAGCAGTTATATTCCATCAGCAAAATATCAGTTTATTAATGAAATAATATATATTAAGAAAAATTTTGATGAATTGATTCAAGAAAATTGTAATAAGAATATATTTGTTAATGTAAACAGTATATCTATAATAATTACTGCAATACATTATAATTTATTCATTATATGCAATAATATAACAATTAGTAGCAAAGTGATTTTATATTACATAAAAAATGAATTGATATATATTATAATTATTCAAATGAACAATATATAGATGATTTTTTATTTCTAGTGAATATCTATTATAATCATCTTTATGAGGATCCTTATTGTTGATTGTTTTGAAATTAAGGCTATTATAAATGTTTTTATACTTATTTTTTTTAAATCATAGTCAATTTTTATATCAATGTTTGATATAATTTGAAATAAACTGTTTTTAATAGAAAAATTGATTTGATTAACATATCTTCTCAGAGATTTGTATGTTCTTTTTATTTTCATCTCTTTAATACTTGGTAGTGAAATAATTTTTATCAAAAAATCATTTGCCTTTGCTTGAGAAATAGAATTACTAATAAATAACTCAAATATATAAATTGACAATTTTACACCATCTCCAACACAGTTTTCTTTCTCATCTTCATCTATATCTTCATAACCTATTTCATCATCACTATCAAAAAATATTCTTCTTCTTTCCGAAATTCGTATAGTATATTGTTATTATCCACATTATTATATTGTATAATATAATTTATATTTCCTTTTTCATCTTTTTTAATTCATTTTTAATTTTTAGAAACTTTTGAGTAATATTTATTGTGTTTTTATTCCCTCTGCAATTGTATGAATATGATAATATTTCTTCCACTTTCACTTTCTTTGTATAATACGGAAAATCCACATAAATATATTTCCCTATAATGCCTTTTAAATCTTCAATAGTTATTTTTCCTATGTTATAATTTTCATCGAGGAAGGGGTTTATATCATCAATTATACAATAATTGTTAAAATTATATAGACAAATGTCAATATTACTTACTGATCTAACATAATTAAAATCTATTTTCAGTATTTGTGATCTCACTTTTTTCTTCATTTTCTTCTTCTTCTTTTTCATCATCATCTTCTTCTTCCATATCTGCTAAATATTTAATGACAATTGTTAGTGAACTTAGAAATGACTTATACTTTATTTTTTTTAATTAAATTGTAGGATTTTATTAATGCTTTATATAAATGAACACTCTTTACTTTATTTGTTATTATGAATTCATTATAATAGATATTCACTAGAAATAAAAAATCATCTATATATTGTTCATTTGAATAATTATAATATATATCAATTCATTTTTTATGTAATATAAAATCACTTTGCTACTAATTGTTATATTATTGTATATAATGAATAAATTATAATGTATTGCAGTAATTATTATAGATATACTGTTTACATTAACAAATATATTCTTATTACAATTTTCTTGAATCAATTCATCAAAATTTTTCTTAATATATATTATTTCATTAATAAACTGATATTTTGCTGATGGAATATAACTGCTATCCACTATCATGATAGAATTATCGAATTGGATATTATCTACTCCTATATTTGGATATATCTCAAGTAATATATCCACAAAATTCATAATATATATAGACAAATAAAAAAGAAGTATTTAATATAAATTATATTCGTTTTAGTAAATAATTACATAAAATATGTCATTTTTGTATTTTACATCATTATTTTTTTCAGTTTTCTCAGCTAATTCAACCTATCTACTTGTTTTTTTGTATGAATTAAACTAAATTAAGGAGATATAACTCATAAATGGATGTAGAATAGATGCTTATTCAATTTTTGAACAAATTTATTATAAAACACATACATAGCATATATAATAGATTCAGTATATTGTATTGGCTTAGATCAATGAATATAATAAGTTTAATATAGTAATGTACCTCTACTCAGAATCCATAATAATTTATGCGAAGGTCCAGCGAAATAAAAATTACTATACGCTTTAATTTTTTTAAGACTGTGTATGAAAGTTTTATTTCATGATATAATTTTACTCGATATGTACTGGACTTTTTATTCATCTAGTTAGAATTTATGCTTCACTTCATTCAAAAAATCATCAAAAATATTTTTTGATCAATACAAACTAGAACATAAGATCAATAGTTATGCAAAAAATCTTATCTTTATTTAATCTCTAACATAGAAACCGCAAAATTTTAAAACACGATCTGCGTCTTGTATACTAATCTCTATATAATAGTCAAGCCAGGTAGATCAAGCTTTCTTATAGTGACGTTACATAAAAGATTCCATAATCGATAATTTGAAAATGTTATCAAGAAGAGTGATAATAAACAGTGGTCGATTATTAAGAGTATCATTTCAATCAAAGTGTATGTTATTAAAGTCAAACAGTTGTTTTTGTTTAAATCCCTGTCGAATGTTGAGTTCAAAGAGAGATTTTTCTGAATCTGCTAAGCAGTGTAAAGATAATGAACCAGAAAAAAGTGATGATGGCGAGAAGTCATTCAAGTGTAGTAATTCTTTACCATTTCAATATGTGACTAGAAAATATTTTTATTTAAATGTATATTTGCATGTATTTACATAAATAGGAGAAATATGATGAAATGGTGAAAACATCAAAAGAATTATTGAAAGATAATACAGATATTGATTATATAGCTAAATGTAATATTAACAGATATACTGGTTTATCATATTATAAATCTGTATATTAATGCTATTGATTGTGATTAGGGTAAATATAATGAAGCAATAGAATTATTGAATGAATCTTTGAAATATTCATCATTTCTTACAGATTCCATAAGTTATCTTCTTCATCAATTCAATGAAAACAACAATGTTGACAACGTATTGTATTAAAATATGTAGAATAGGGAAAAACTGGTGATTTAATAAAATACTTGAAAGAAAAATTAGAAGAAGCTGTAAAATGTTCATCAGAAATGGATAGAGGTGTGAATTGTGAAATTCACACTCATATCGGTCATTCATATTATAGACTTGTATGATATAATATATAAAATAATAATATTATGTAGGAGAAGTTTGATGAAGCAATAAAATCATATCATAAAGCATTAAAATATCCTGGCGGAATAGATAATTATACTAAAGGTGATATTTATCAAAATATTGGATTATCATATTATGGACTTGTATAAAGCTATAATAATTATAATAAATATGAATAGAAACAATATAATGAGTCAGTAATAGCATTTTGCCAAGCTCTGCAATATTGTGAGGATGACAAGAAAAAAAAATGTGAAATTTATAGTTACCTTGGATTAGCTTGTTTTTCATCAGTATAATAATAATTTAAGATACATATTGTAATAGGAAGAATATGATGAAACAATAAATGCATTTAACCAATTTCTTAAATGTAGTGATGGTATAGAAGCTAAAGATATATTTGAAGTACATAAATATGTTGGAATGTCACATTGGAGGATGGTATACTCATAAATTTAAAATATAGGGTGAATATGATAAAGCAGTAGAATCATTACAACAACCATTTAATAACTCATCAGGTTGTTTATCAGCAATAGAAGAATTATCAAAATGTAATGTTTATACATATATTGGATCATCATACTATAAACTTGTATATTTAATCAAATATTAATTATTAAATAGCAAAACTATGAAAAATCACTAGAATGGTTTACAGATGCATTAAAATATTCATCAAAATTAAATGGTTATGGAAAGTATGAAATTCATCGATATATAGGTGATTGTTATTCATTGTACTGTATGAATATTATATATGTATATAATAATAGAAAAAATATCATGAAGCAATAACAGCGTATAATGAAGCATTGAATTATTCATCTGAGATTGATAATAAATCCAAATGTCGTTTGTATATAGGTATTAGTAAATCGTATTATGATCTTGTATGAAAATATTATACATTATATCCATTGAAATAGAAACAATATCAAGATGCTATAGAATTATATCATAAAGCATCAACATATAATGATGGGTCTTATAGTAGAGAAATTAACGATGGAATTAAGAAATGCGAAAGGAAAAAGTAGATCAAATGATATCAAAGTATTGTTAATTCCATACATAATATTGTTAATGTTTTGATGGGGTTGCTTATATGAAAAATTTCATATATAATTATTACATTCATGTTTTACAAAATAAATTTATCAAACTATAATCAAGCTTTTCTGTTTTTTAAATTCAAAATAATGGCAGATATCAATGATATATGGGAACAGATGAAGAGAGAAAAAGAAGAGAAGAATATGGCAGAAGTTTTTGCCTATTCTACATATTTTAATACAATACGTTGTCAACATTGTTGTTTTCATTGAATTGATGAAGAAGATAACTTATGGAATCTGTAAGAAATGATGAATATTTCAAAGATTCATTCAATAATTCTATTGCTTCATTATATTTACCCTAATCACAATCAATAGCATTAATATACAGATTTATAATATGATAAACCAGTATATCTGTTAATATTACATTTAGCTATATAATCAATATCTGTATTATCTTTCAATAATTCTTTTGATGTTTTCACCATTTCATCATATTTCTCCTATTTATGTAAATACATGCAAATATACATTTAAATAAAAATATTTTCTAGTCACATATTGAAATGGTAAAGAATTACTACACTTGAATGACTTCTCGCCATCATCACTTTTTTCTGGTTCATTATCTTTACACTGCTTAGCAGATTCAGAAAAATCTCTCTTTGAACTCAACATTCGACAGGGATTTAAACAAAAACAACTGTTTGACTTTAATAACATACACTTTGATTGAAATGATACTCTTAATAATCGACCACTGTTTATTATCACTCTTCTTGATAACATTTTCAAATTATCGATTATGGAATCTTTTATGTAAATATTTTTTATTTGGAAACTGCAAATATATTCGTTACATAAATATTTTTACTCACTATGTAAATAGTGAATTGTAAACTTAACTCATTTTTGGAAAATTATATGCTTTAATTTTTAATCTGATATATAATAAATGTGAAACAAACTCAGTATTCACTTCTGTTGTTTATTTTACTATTTTCTTACAGTTTTCTTGAGCACCATACTACACTTATGTTATATACATTTTATCTCTTCAATACAAACATTGACTATAAAGAAAAGAACATTTTAAATTTTCAAAAAGCTTGATTATAGTTTGATAAATTTATTATGAAAAACATGAATGAGACTCAAATAGTGATAATTGTATTTGTGTGTTTTGCAGTTTACATTTATTTGAATATCGAAGAGCTTCCAGAGTATAGTGATCGTGAAAATTATTACAACAATAATGAAAATGCTCAAAACGGGAATCAAGATCAATACTTTTGCGATTTTAATGCTGATGGTTGTAAATCTGATAATATAACAGGAGATGTTTCTGTCAAGCTATTGCAGGGAGGTGAAAAAGTCGTAAATGCTCATTATTTCAAATATGAACCAGCTGTAGGTACTCAGGTTAGTGCTCCATTAATCATTAGTTTAGCCTATGGATATAGATGGGATAAGTTAAGAGTATTTGTTACATCAGCCAGAAAGTCAGGTTATGATGGTTCACTCTTCTTATTTGTAGATTTAAACTATACTAGAACAAATCTTACATATTATTTCAATAAGTACAATGTAACTCCGCTATTAGTAGAAGAGAATTGGCCATTTTATTCTACTTTGAACACTCAATATCCAATCGACAAAGAAATGTTAAATAAATGTATGAATCCAGATAGGGATTATTCACCATACAAGTGGGTAGTATACCGTGTATCATTGCTTACCTGTTTTTTAAAGCAATATCGAAAATTATTTTCTCATATTTTATATATGGATTGTCGAGATATATTATTTCAATGGAATCCATTCGCTTGGAATATTCAACCGAATTTATATTTAGTGGAAGAAACTGATGCTAATTATTGTATAGGAGTTGATCCTTTTGACAGTCAGTGGGTAAATCCTTATAAAGATGCTAGTCATGTGTATAATTGTAGAATATTGAATTCTGGTTCAATTTTTGGAAGTAGAAAATATTTTTTTAAATTTATTAAGAGATTTAATGCATTTATTAAACATGAATATATTTCTACAGCAGAACAAGGAACTTTAAATTTTGTATTTTATACTCAAAATTGGACTCATATTCCAATATTGATGAATAGAAATGGTTATGGTTTTGCCTTGACTTTAGCTGTTGATTTGGTGTACAGACCAGATGATTCATTTTTTCCACATTCTGATATGTATATTTATAATAAAGACGGAAGTAAACCTTGTTTTGTACATCAGTATGAAAGAAAAATGGAGAAATACAAAGAGTGGGAGAATTATAGAAGTGATCCTGATGAATATAAGAATGATAATGGATTTTAAATTATTTATAAAATATATACATATTATTATTGTGTATTATGTTATTATAAAAACACAAAAATAATTATTTTTAATATTCTTTTACAATTATTCTCCATTATATTTTAATGCTTTTTGAATTTAATACATTTATTATTCAAAAATAATTACAATAAAGTACACAAAGTCTCTACAATTCCAATAATAAAGATGATGATTGTAAACATATATGCAACAAATACTAAATAGGATACTCTTCCCATATTTAAAGTAATTCCTATACCAAGTCTTTTTGGCACAAATATTCGAGTATCTCTTGGGTTACAATAACACCATAAACAACAATAATCTTCATCTCTCATTATTGTCAGATTAGAATCTATAAATTGATCATCATTCATACTATATATTAATAAATAAATAAATAAATATACTATGGCTTAATAAAGAATCTTACAATAGGTATTGACACATAAAAGAACATATATATTACGAATATTATGAGTATAGTTATAATATCAATTTGATAATCACAATTCTCTTTAGTTGGATTTATATCTGTTGTTGTTGTTTTTATTTCATTATCATCATTTGATATACACTTGTAATTATAAAGGAATAGTGTATTAAACACATAGATAAGAAATACATCAACTAGTCCAGCTAAAAGAATCATGTAATTAGCTGTGTATGAGACAGTAAACTCTTCAAAGGTTGGAGACATCCAGATTTCACGATGAGGAACATTAAACTGACTTTTACATTTTGATAATATATCTATTTATTAGATTATATTAAAAGTTATATATACTTGCAATACCTACCAGCATTACTGTTAGGCCACATACTACACCAAGGTATGAAGCAATTAAACCTCCCTATATATATTTGAATAAAATATTTATATACTTTACTACAATTTCCATCTGGCTCACCAGTAAATGAAAAGTGACAAGCACAATTATCTGGTAATTTACTGCTAAAAACACTTGCATGAATTATTGAAAATATAACTAAAAATATGACAAGAATATATGATCTATTATAGATTGTAAAACTATTATCATTATACTGAGAGTATTTACCCCAATAAGAAGAGGAAACGAAGTGATTACTTTGCATTGTCACAGATTATTGTATATATAGAATCCTAATCCAGTATTTGAGAAATTGTATATCCAGATACCAAGATTTCTGGTAAAAAAGTGTTCAAGCCTTTTTAATCTTTCAAGCTTTTTCTCTTTTCTGTTTATTCTTTAAATACTTTGTTGAATTGTATTGTCTACAGTTAAAACAATTTTGTATATATAATGAATTAATTTTCTGCTGTTAATTATTTTATACTTTTTCAGATCACTTTAATTTATTGTTCATATTTGTCAATAATAATACAAAAGGAAAAATCTACATAAAATGATTATTGTTTAAACATTTATCGTTAAAATACACATGTTTGACGATTGGAAGAAGTGAATGGTTTGATTGGCTTGAGCTTAAAAAGAATCAGTTAGACATTTTATCTTAATTACATGCCAGCCACAAAAAGTGATTTTTTATTACCCCAGTTTTTGAAGAAAGTTGTCGCTATTCTACGAAATGAAGACCCAAGTATTGTTCATTGGGATGAACCAGGTGAATCAATTATTATTGAGAACATAGACACATTCTCAGATTCTATATTACCAAAATATTATAAGGCAACTAAATTTAACAGCTTCGTAAGGCAATTAAACTTCTATGGATTTAAGAAGATATCTTCAACTGCTTATCACGGAATTAAATCTTCTGAATTTAGTCATCCATATTTTAAAAGAGATCACGACGAGTTGTTACAGTATATCAAAAAGAAGAAAGTGACTGAAGTGGATGTTACACCATTAAATGAACCTACACATACTATTCAACCATTAGCCCCACAGCCACAAATAATGCAACCTCGAACACAGAATCTAGATTATTCTTCTTTAATTAACGTAATTGGGAATTTACAAACTCAAATCAATTCTTTACAAAACCAATTAAATGAAGCAAAAGCAGAAAATGAGGATCTAAGAAGCAAGTTAATGTGTTTAGATAAATCGAAATTGAATGGTAGTAATAGCAGTATTAACAGTTATAGAGCTATGAATGATTTACAAAATACCCAATCTCTCAGTTTAGACTCTCCAACTAGTGATGTTCACTATATGAATAGTATTTACAGTCCATCAGGTTTACCTTTTACTCCAATGAATAATTGTCAAAATATACCACCGAGTGTAAGATTTGGCGCAGGAACTGTTGATCCTTTGCAATATCCTCGATCCTTCACATTTGACTGTGCTCAAGAGTCCTCTGAGTTTACCCCAACTAAACCCTCTCCATTTTATTCATTGGAAAGTGGTGCTTCTTCATAGTTATTTATAAATTAAGAAAAATCGTGTTATATATGATTATAAATTATTCTTTTGTATATTTTATTTTTGTTGTGTAATATTAAACAATAATAATCACAATTAATATATATAAAAAAAAGACAACATAAGAAGATATATAAACGAAATTTATTCATCACCTGCTGATTCAATTGAGCCACCATCATCATCATTATATTCATCATCATCAACTTCTACAACACCATAATTCCTCTCTTCTGTACATATATCACAAATTGTGAATTGAGTTGGAATATCAAAGTCCTTGACTGGTTCAATACTTTCAATGGCAATATTATAGTCTTTTAAATATGATTCAGTGATATCAATCGTATCTTTAATTCGATTGAACATTTCGACATTGTAATTATTAAAATTTTCACAGTGTTTAGGATATAATTGGAAAATATCCCAATCTCCAAGTTTGGATTTAATCTCATCAACATTTGACAATACTATTAAATATAAATATATATTTATTTATACATTGTTTTCCTTGACTTTTAAATGCTTTTCCATCATGTAAATAAACATCGGTTCTATCTTTCATTGATTGTATTTGCTGTTGTATCTCAGTATGTTGATTTGTACCATTTGTACAATGAACAGTCATTTGGTGTTTTCTTGCTTCAATACACTTCTCTATTAATGCATAATAATTATCTATTTCATTATGAATTTTCTCTACTTCAGCAATATACTGTAATCTGAAACTTGCTACTTCTTCTTTATTAGCATATGATAATTTCAATCTTAATTGGACTATCTCATTTAATGCTTCTGTTTGAAGTTTTTCATAGTTTTGTAAATCATCGATTACTTTAGATTCAAATTCAGAATATGATTGTAAAATTGAATCTCTTTCTTTATCTAATAATTCTTGAAATTTCTCTCTTTTTTCTATAAACTTCTTCAATAAATCTTCAGTTATTTTAATCACTTCAACATCACATTTTTCTATAGCAACTCCAAACTTTTTATGACTTTCTTCTATCTCTCCTATTTGTTTTTCTATTGTAGAATTAATAGTATTAACCCACAATTCTAAGTCTTTTCTTCCTCTACTGATTCTACTTTCTATCTTCTTAATTCCTGTGTAAATTTCATCAGAATAATCTTTTACATCTTTACACACTAATCTTATAAATGAACTAACTTGAGATGATGTTTCATTAAGTATTTGACAGTGTTTAGCTACAAATTTCACTATATTTTGTTTAATTGCTTTAGATTGTTGTGAATGATAAGTTTGATATTCACTGATTGAATTATTCAAAGTTTTCAATTTATCTAAACATTCTTTCACATATTTATCTTTATTTTGAGCATTCTGTTCTTCAACTTGTAAACCATAATCTATCTTAGATCTTAAATCAATTTGATCTTCAATTGCCATATACAATGAACATCTTAATCGATCAGCAACTCTTCTAAACTCTCTATCGTTCTCAATATGTACATTTAAATGCATATTAATTCTTTCTAATTCCACAATCAACCATCTTAATTTTCCTTTACAATTATCTTCTTCCATTCTCTTTTGATCTATACTACTCTTTAAATCTAAAAATGTTTGAGTCTTATTATCTAAAGCATCTTTGATTTCATTATATTTCGATTGTTCTATTAGAATACCAGTATGATTCATTTGAGATTGAATTAATCTGAATATTTCTTCAATTCTTTTAGCATAATCTAAGATCATTGCTCTCATTGTGACCTTCTGATCAACAATTGGCTTATTTCTAATTGATTTGGCTCGAAATGCATATTCTAATGTAGAAATAGTCTCATCCATTGCCATCATAGATGGTGTAACAGTTGCAATTAAACATGTCTTTGCTTTACCACCTAATGATTCTTGTAATAAACGAGTTAACTTACTATCTCTATAAGGAACGTGAGGTGAACCATCTACTAATGCTGTAATAACCCTACCTAAAGTTAATAATGATTTATTAATATTCTTAGCTTCTCTTGCACGACTTTCTTTAGCACCTGATTTACCAATACATTCACTACCAGCTAAATCAACTAAATTCAATTTACCTGTTCTTATACATAATTCACCATCAGGGGTTGGCTCTTTACTATGTATTGCTAATGTAAATATTGAGTGAGATCTACTAGATTGTGCATTTAAATCAGTAGCAGCAGTTTGACGATGTTTGATTGCTTGTTTATATATTTTCATTGCTGTTTGTTCATCTTTCACTTCAATATCTGATAAATTCTGACAAACCACTCCTCTCTGTGGATCATCTAATAATTTAATCTCAGTACCAGGATTTAATAAGTCAGCTAATACTTCATTATATAACTCCATATATGATAAATGTACACTAAAATCAGCACCTCTATTCTTTAATACAGTAAATATCATATTCACTGATCGTGGAATAATACCTTTATTCGTTGCATCATCGACTATACCTTCCATTGTATGAGTTTTACCTGTACCAGTCTGACCATAAGCGAATATTGTGCAATTATAACCTGCTAATACATCATCTACTACCTCAAACGCAGAGTTTGAGAATAAATCAGCGTTGGTACTGTATGGGCCGAATACTTTATCGTATTTGTAAGATCTAGAGGTTGCTTTGTTTTTGACAGTTACTTCGTTTATCTCTTGATCGCAGAAAACACACATATTTTGACCTGAAGCTTTCTCTTTGGCATTGGGAGGACGACATCTTACAATAACTTTGATATTTTGAGAATAATCAATTGCTAAATAATTAATAATATAAATTAATATATACGACCATCTCTTTTAGCTTGTTGTTGTTGTTGTTGTTGTTGTTGTTCAGATTCACCTTCTTTATTTTCTTCAATTTCTCCTTCCTTTTGTTCTGATACTATTTCACCTCCTTCTGATTGATTTTCATTGGCTGATTGTTGATCATATTCTTCTTCTTCATTTGTTGGTGATGGTGTTTTAAGAACTGTTTCTTCATTTTCTGCTTGATCTTCGGGTTGATTTACATCTATTAATTCGTCATTTGCTATTGATTTTGCTATCTTTCGACCTGCTGCTGGTGTTGATGTTTTAGATTTTGTTCCAGCACTTTTTGTTATTTTGCTTACAGCAGTTACTTTTTTTACCGCTGATTTTAATGGTTTTGGAGGAACCATCGATACGCTTCTCTTTTTAGGAGGATCTGTTTTGGCGCTAGTTGTGCTTATCACTGATTGCTAAAATAAATAACATACCAAATTAATTATACTTTTCTACTATTCATAGCTGCTGTACCTGATGATCTAAAAATATATTGATACTACGTAATACATCTTTGGTTTAGTTGCTGACTTCTTCAAATTAACTTTTTTAACATCTGAGGAAGTTACAGATGACCTATGTGAGGTAGACATCTGGATCTAAAGAAAATAATCTTTTTCAAATTTTAAATTCTATTTTGATTTAATCAAAGTCAAAATACATTTCATCATCAAACAAATACAATTATCAACAAATAAACATTTAGAATGAATTAATTTATACAACATCGATATTATCTTAAGATTCAATATCTACTTTTACTTCATTAACTACATTCTCTGTTGTAGCATTTTCAACAATAATAGTATCATTTTTAATATCATCTGGTCTTGAAGGTCTTACTGGAATATTTACTTTATTATTATCTTCAACATCAGCAACTGGTGAGACAGGATATGGTCTAGGAGGTCTAGAAGGAATAGCTGGAGGAGTGCTAGGAGATGCTGATGAAGTTAATGATAATGGCTTTGGAGGTAAAGGAGGTGGAGTAGTTAAAGAAGCAGGTTTAGGAGGAAGAGGAGGAGGTGGTCCTTTGTTTAATAGATGAGGAGGTTTTGGAGGTAAAGGAGGAGGATTTGTAGATGAATAATTAGATAATAACGGTTGATTAATAGTATTTTTAGTAGTTTCTCTTTTCTTGAATATTACTTGACGGAAATAGATTACATCAAATATTATTGATATTAATGCAACTCCTGCTAATGGGTATATTGTATATAGATTAGGATGAGATGAAAGTGACCTCCACATTGGATAAGCAACAAATATTACTTCTACAACTTGTAATATTACAATTACTGTTAATACACTTATACAAGCAATAATTTTAGGTCTTCCTACAATTTTATCTTTAAAATAAACCATTAAACCAATCACAGCAAAAAGTATAATAAAATGAAAACCATACATACTTACCAAAAATATAATGAAATACACAAAACATGCTATTAAAATATGTTCAGGTATAAACAATAATAACTTCCACACAGGCATATCTGGAGTTACATCTCTTGGAAGTATATAATCAGTGCATTTACCCATATTTAATATTTAAAATTCCAATTAGCTAATTAGATCTTTTGTATTTTGAAAAATGAATAGAAACAAAGATTTGATCAAGTCAAATCAAACACAGAATCAAATTTGCTATTATTATGTTTTCTTTATTTAAACCCTTTAAACCATATTTAATTATAAAATGTAGTTTTAGTTCAAATACTGATATTATTCAAAACTCAAAACACTTACTACTATTGGATGGAACGAATTTAATCAATAAATGTTATTATACTTCCAGAAAAGTGGAGGTTTGTCCAGGTATTTATGTGTATCTTATATGGTATAGATCCAAAACATGCATTTGATCAAGCTACTGCTACTCTATACTATTTCTTACAAACATTAATGTATAGAGTTCTAGAATTTCCAGCAAAATATGTATAAAGCGTTATATATATATATAATATAGATGTGTGTATGTTTTGATGGAATTCATTCTTTTAGAAGAAATATTTGTGAAGATTATAAAAGCAATAAACATAGTGTTATTTTAGATAGTGTTGTTAGAGATTGTTATAAAGTATATATATATATATATACATAGATATACTATTATAGTATTCTGAAATGTTAGGAATTAAAAGTATTCAAATAGATCAATTTGATTCAGGTGATATAATAAACACATTGTCTTTTTCATATTATAAGGAATATATAATAACAATTCTGTCAAATAGTTATGAGTATTATCAATGTTTATACCCCAATGTAAGATGTAGAGGGTGGAGAGACAGTGATAAAATAATACAAAGCGAAGATGTTGATAAATTATTTGGAATTAGTTATGATAAATATGCAGATTATTTATGTTTGAAAGGAGATGATAAAATTGGAATTCCTGGTATTAAGAAGATAGGGAAAACAAAGGCAAGACAGTTAATTCAGAAATATAATTCTGTTGAGGAGATGATAAAGCAAAATGTATTTAATGATGAAACAGCAGCAAAAGCGAATGTGATGAAACAAATAACTCAATTTAAAAATGATGTTTTGTATAATTATTTATATATTTGTTAGTAAATCTGATTCAATTGATGAATACAAAAGAAGAAGTATGAATGATCAAATATATAAAGATTTAAAACAGCTAAGATTCAATCCTTTACTCAAATTTCTACAATTAAATTCAAATCTATTTTCTTTACCATAACTGTGTAATTTATGATTCATGTTAAAGTATTTTTGTGTGTTGCACTTATAAATATATCTCAACAGTCTAAAAAAAAGAATAACTGACTGAATTGAATGAAAAAAAGATTTTTATTTTCACACCCCTTTTTTATATCTTTTTTAATATCTTTGATTAAACAAGGTTCAAAATGTCTGGAATGTTATCAAAGTATAAAAAATCCAACATCCCATTTTTTATTTTCTAAAAATCTCTAAATATCATTATTTTTTCGAATGATTCTAATTCTTGTATAGGTTGGGTAAAAAGAAGACAGAAGTAGAAATGGCCGTTGATAGTGTCATTAATACAGAAAATTGGGGTACTTCAACTGCTGTATTCAATAAAATATGTGATTTAGCTAATGATTAGTATTTATGTAATTATAATATATTAGTAACAACTATTCATATGTACTAGACAGATGCATGAATACAATAGGAATGGCTCCAAAGAATTGGAAACTTATATTTAAAGTATTGTTTATTGTATTAATATATAAAAATAGGCTGCATCTTTACTTGAATATTTGTTAAAGAATGGTCCAGAAAGAATGATTGATGATATTAAATATCATTCAGCCAAAATCCAAGGATTAACGGAATTCAGTTTCAAAGAAGGTCAAATAGAAAGAGGAAGTGGTGTTCGTGATAAGAGTAAAATAATATTAGATTTAATAAATGATAAAAAGAGATGGAAAGAAGAAAGAAAAAAAGCAGCAGATATTCGAAAGAAGATGTCAGGTACAAATTCAATGAGTAGTGCAGATGCTGCAGCAAAGAAAGCTGACTTTAGTGATTCAGATTCAGATAATGATAAGAAGAAAAAGAATGGTAAGAAAGGTAAAGCAGCAGGTAAAAAGACTAAGAAAGGCAAAGTGTCAAGTTCAGATGATGATAGTGATTCTGATAGTGATTCTGACGATGATAAACCTAAAAAGAAACCAGCTAAAAAAGTACCAGCAAAGAAAGCACCAGCAAAGAAGGGAAAAGTGCAAGTATCTGATGATGATTCTGATTCTGAAGATGAAAAACCTAGAAAGAAGCCAGTGAAGAAAGCACCACCTCCAAAGAAAGCTCCAGCTAAGAAAGGTAAAGTACAAGTATCAGATGATGATGATGATGATGATGATGATGATGATTCAGAGGATGAGAAACCAAAGAAGAAACCAGTAAAGAAACCACCACCAAAGAAAGGTAAAGTGCAAGTATCAGATGATGATGATGATTCTGATTCTGAAGATGAAAAGCCTAGAAAGAAGCCAGTGAAGAAAGCACCACCTCCAAAGAAAGCTCCAGCTAAGAAAGGTAAAGTACAAGTATCTGATGATGATGATGATGATGAAGATTCAGATGAAGATGAAAAGCCTAAAAAGAAAGGAGGTAAGAAAGCAGCACCACCTCCAAAGAAAGTAAAGAAACCAGTTGTATCAGATGATGAGGAAGAAGAAGAAGAGGAGGAGGAAGAGGAAGAAGAAGTAAAACCAAAGAAGAAAGGAGGAAAGAAAGCACCACCAGCACCAGCAGCAGATGATGATTTTGGATCTTCTGATTTTGGTGATTCAGATTTCAGTGCTTCACCAACACATGAAGCTTTAGAATCAAATCAATCATTTGGTTTTGATTCTCCTGCAGCAGCAGCACCAGCAGCTCCAGCTCAAGATATGTTTGGTGGAGGTGGTGATATGATGATGGGTGGAAATGATATGATGTTGGGTGGAGGAGGTGATATGTTTGGAGGAGGAGGTGGTATGCAATCAGCTCCAGCTGCTCCTAGTGTTGATGATATGTTCGGATCTGCTCCATCTGCACCAACTGGTGGTATGGGCGGAGGTATGGATGATATGTTTGGTGGAGGTGGTAGTAGTAGTAAGCCAGCTAAATCAATGGACTTTGATATGGGAGGTTTAGTAGATTTAGGATCATTAAGTTTGAATTCTGATGAACCACCACCAAAACCAAAACAACAACAACAACAACAACAGCAACAACAACAACAACAGATGATGCCAGGTATGATGGGTGGAATGCAAGGAATGAACCCAATGATGGGTGGTGGTATGATGGGAGGAGGCATGCCAGGTATGAATCCAATGATGGGAGGTGGTATGCCTGGAATGAATCCTATGATGGGACAAATGGGAGGTATGGGAAGAGGAATGCCAGGAATGAACCCGATGATGGGACAGATGGGTGGAATGCCACAACAACAACAACAAATGGGTGGTGCTGGCTTTTTCTAAATTGTAGAAATATGTAATTACGATTTAATACTCCATAAAATTTATTGTGTAATATTATACAGCTTATATATATTTAAGTTTTATTATTTGTTTGTTGGAATGATTTAAACACTTTTTAATAATAATTAAGAATTAAATTAAATATTTTTACCTACTTGAATTGTCCTGTTTATTTGACAAAGTAAATGTTTATTAGTCTGTATCATCATTTGAATTTTTGCATTTAACTGTTCAGCTTGATGAAAACAAGCTGATGATTCTTTTTTAAAATGTTCTTTTTCTTTCTATATAATATATTATATTTATATATTATACTGTTAATGCTTGATAATCTAATCGAAGATGTTGCAGTTTTATTCTATTGTCATGTAAAAGAGATTTTTCTTTAGATAATTGGTTGTGAATGTTGTTTATATTTTTTTGTAAGAATAATACTCTTTTTGATTCCTATGACAACTTAATAGATGACTGAAATAAATACATCGGCTAAATCAGTTTTTACTTTTTCTTTCTCTTTTTCTATTGAATTTAGTTGTTCTTTCATTTCATCATATATTGATAAAATCGATAAATTATCTTTATGCCTAATATAATTTATTATTGAAGTGTATTATACAACACTTCTAATTTTGACCTGTAAGCTTCATTTCCTAAACGATATGCCTTTTCTTTATTTTTTAATTCTTGAATCAGATCTTGAAAATCTGATTTAAACTTCTTCTCAAGATCAAGATCCTATAACTATTATGTTCTATTTATACAGCACTATATTCGTTGTATTTTGTTCCCATATGAATTATTTCCGCTTTATCGATGTTCATTAGTATTATTCAGAATTTAAAATTTAAAAAATAACAAGCTTTTGTTTGAATTAACAAAAAACGACTTATGAAGAGATAATGCAACATACAATATGTCAGATTAACAATTAATGGAAGGGTATTACAAAAATGTTGAAACATAGAAATATCTAAAATTGAATATATAATTTCAATTTTACTGTTTCATAAAATTCTGAGCTAACAATTGTTATTCAAACACATTTGCAATATTGATTTACAAAATTCAAGTCAAACATGTATAAAATAGAATTACATCGGAATAGAAAACTAATATCATCATGATACCAACCACTACATAATATACTCATTTTCTACTTATATTCTACATAACATAATAAATATAATAAATTTCAAATTAGCATCATTTTCATAAAATATACTCAGAATATCATAAATATATGCTTTTTATAACAACACAATTACATTATAAAAATATATCATTCTATACATTCCAGTTGATAAACAGTACTGACAATAAAATAATTTGGTTTTTTAAGATTTTTATTAATTCAATGGTGTTATAAAATAATTATTTGTATTTGTACTAACAGAAACTTGAGGTATATATGATTGGTACAGCTAATAAGTAGTAGGATTCATATATTTTATATATTTTCATGGCAGTATTTATATTGTATATGTTCTCTCAAGTGTACCTTTATTATTTATCGCTCAAATACCCTTCTTTATGGTATAATAAAAACATCTATCAAGCAAAAAGATCTGGCTTGAGATCCAAAATTTAAGGGGGTCAGTTCTTAAAATCCAAATTAAATAGGGAATAAGTATATGATCCAGAAAAAGATAGATACTTATCTTTGAAGTATATTTTAAAGATGATAGTCTGGGTTTTAAGTTTATTAATTGCATCAAGTATATATATTTGCCATAATTTACTATACTGTAGGTATTGCTTCAGCCCCTCGTTGTGAAATTGATCGAGGTTACGTAGAGATGAACGTAGGTGAAACTATATCACTACGTTTCACATGTTCAATAGTTCCAACTCAGGTAGATGTATCACCTTTATTACCAGCTGGTATTAACAGAGATCTTAACGGTATTACTGGTAGTGCTCAAAGTCCATTGACTAATACTACTTATACTGTGTATTTCATTAATTCTGATGGATCTACATACAGACAATTCTCATTATTGGGTATAATTTAAACAATTATATTTTAAAAATAGTTTGGGGTACTGTTGGTGAATGTAGTTATGGTTTAGGAGATCGTAATCCAGTTGTAAGCTTTATGGTAGGTATGAGAAGTGCATTAAAACCACCAGAGTGTGATGTTGATGTAAAATCATTCGAAATTACTAGATTACCAGCAGGATTATCAATTGATTCAAGAACTGGTGTAATATCTGGTGTTGCCACAGCAGTAGCTGCAGAAAAGACATATATTGTAAGTGCAACAAATCCTTCAATGAGAACACCATTAGATTTTGTAATTAGAATCAGAGTTATTGCAAAATTACAGGAAAATATGAACAATGGTTTATTCTTACAATTTACAAAGGATAAAACAGCTTATGTTTGTCCATCAATAGCAGAATATCCATTAGAATGGAATAAATTCGATACAGAGTTTGAATATTTAACATCCAGAGTGAATGGATTTGGTGATTTAAAATCTGGAAAATGGTCACCAACTTCAGTTTCTAATTATTATTATACACGTTTAACTACTTTCTTAAGAGTACCATTGGCTGGTGTATATAACTTCACTGTAACTGGTGATGATTGTCTTGGTGTATTTATTGATGATTTTACTAAGCCAATATCAGTAGTTGAGAAAACTACTGATACTGTTAAATTTGGAATGACATTAACACCTGGTTTACATCAGTTAGGTATTTTACATGAGAATAAAGAAGGAAATGCAACTATTCAATTATATTGGAGAAATCAAGCATTAGGAATTAATAAAGATACATTGATTGCAAATGAATATCTATTTATTGCTGATGAACCAATTCAATTCTTCACATATTCATCTAATGATATTATATTACGTGTAGGTAGTTCAACAACCTATTATCCTCGTGTATCTGGTACAGTTTCTAAGTATTCAATATTACCAGAAAAATTACCAGTTGGTTTAAGATTTGATACAGCTTCTGGTCAATTATCAGGAGCTCCAACAACAGCAATGAAAAGAACCAATTTCACTATTACAGCTGAGAATAAGATGGGTAAAGTAGATTATACTTTATGGATTACTATTGCTGATATTAATATTGAATCAATGGCTCCAGGAATTGTTGCAACTTATATGAAATCATCAGTAATATTAGGTTGTAGAAATGGTGTTGATCCAGATACAGTTAATTATTATACTCAAGGATTTGTTAAAGTAGCTGAGAATTGCAGTTATCCACCAATGGTAGGTATTAGACCAGGTTTGACTAAAGAATATTACACTAATTATGCTATTAGTTCAAAAGGTTATCTTAATATTCCAGCTGATGGTCAATATCAGATTTATGTAGAAGGTTATTATACTGCTGATTATCTTACTGTTGGTACTAAGTCTGTAAATAATTCTGATGCAGGTTGTGTAGCAACTCAACGTAATAATGTGAATGGTAAATTCCAAAAAGGACCAAATTACCTTTGGGTATTAGCTACTCGTAATGATATTAAAGAAACTAATAATTTACCATCTGGTGTAAGATTATATTGGGCTGGTGGTCCAACTAATATGGAAATTCAGGAAGTACCTAGTTCAGCATTCTATCATATACCAACTCGTTCATTCTATTATACTGAAGCTACAACTAGTTACACTTATAATGTAGAAATTACTCCAAATAAGCCAAGTTTATATATGGGTAGTTTAGATGGATATACATTCAAAACTAATCCATCATTACCATCAGGTTTATTTTTAGATCCTGAAACAGGTATTATTACAGGTACTCCAGCTGTTTCTCAATCATTAAGAACTGAATATACAATTACTGCTAAACCATCAAATTCAAGAGATTCTACTTACACAACTGTTGTATCTATTGAAATTAACTCTGCTGATCCTCCAACTGATTTTATTTATAGAGAAGGTAAATCAGATGGACAAGTTGTTACTTCTGTTGATGGTAGAATTGGTGTAGCTATTACTAAATTAGTTCCTACAATTACCTTAATTGGTGATATTGGTGCAAGATTTACTTGTGATCCTCCAGTTCCATCTGGTTTATTATTGAATGAATCAACTGGTGAAGTTACTGGTACTCCAACTGAAACTGCTAAAGATTTAGTTGTGACATTCTATGCTACTCAAGTTGGTGCTCCAGTACAATATTCTATTACATTTAATATTCAAAGTTGTCAATTGGAAGATAAGAGTGAAGGTAAGTTACTTGAATGGTGGATTTACACCGAACAAACTCCAGTAAGTGCATCTGTTTATTTAAATAATGAATTAGTTATAAATTACCCAACTCCACCAGCTAATTCATATAGATCTGGTACTAAATGTGTTGCTACAATGGATGAATTAAAAGTGGAAGTTAATTCAACTGCTAAATATGGTCCACAATATTATATTTTTGGTGAAGGTCGTGCTTTAATTGCTTATGATAAATTAGATGATGGTGGTGATTCAAGATCAACAACTGTTAAAGGTGGTCCAACATCAGGTGGTGTTACATTCAGTTATAATAATGGAAATGAAATCAATATAATGAGTAATATGTATTTCAGAATGCCTCCAGTTATTAAGAATTTCCAACCTGTTGTTAGTTTCTCAATATCACCAACACCAGAAAATGGTGTAAGATTCAATACAACCACTGGTTTAATTAATGGTATATTCAGTTCAGTTGGAACAAAGACATTTACAATCACAGCAACACCAAAATCAGGTTCATCTGGAACAACAACTGTTACATTCAAAATAGGCAATTGTCCATCTGATCATGCTTCATTCTATGTTTCTATATATGGTAGTATTAATGCTAATCAATTGAATATTAGATTAAGAAGACAAGATGATGATACTGGTAAATATTTATTGAATTATGAAGGTTTACCAAAATTCAAACAACAAAAATGGACATTCTGTGAACCAATTGGTACATTTGAATTAACCACTGGTAAAAAACCTTGGACTGATGCTTCATATGTGTCTGTTGCATTATCACAAGGTTATGAATTAATTTACTTCAAACATACAACTAACGAATATTTCACTCAAACATTTACATTAAATAATGATGTATCACCTACTTCAGAATGGTCATATAAAGATAGTTATGAATCTGGTTGGAATACTCTTTCATATAATGATGATAGTTGGAGTAAAGCTCAACCTGGTTCATTCCCAGGTAGATCAGGAACTACAAGATATTACAGAATTAAATTCAGTACAACAACTAAATTATCAAATATTGCTATATTTGTATCTTCATTTACATATGATGCTGGTGTTATTGCTTATTTAAATGGTGTACAATTCTTAAAACGTAATTTACCTGCTCAAGTTGATTCAAATACAGTAGCTTCACAATTGTTAGCTGAAATTAAAGGACATAGAGCAAGTGGTCCAGTTAGTTTATTACAGGCAGAAAACGTATTAGCAATTGAAACACATAAAGCTGAATCATCATTAGCAGATGATCCATTCTCTGGATTCTTAGAATTATTACCAGCAAGTGGAAGTGATGGATGTTTAGTAAGAACAACAAACAAAATGTCTACAGCTGCTCAATTACAAATAACAGATGCTGATTCTTCTCCACAACAATTGACTGATGGTGATGCATCTACACGTTACAGAGTTAAATTAAATGAAGGTGAAAAAGGAACATGGGTTGATTTCTTGTTTGATGATGATGGTGCTGAATATTTCAATAGTTATTATGTAACAAGTTCAAATACTGTAAGAACAGAAGATCCATTATCTTGGGAAGTATATGGTACATCAGATAGTGGTAAGACATGGTCATTAATTCATACAGTTTCAAATAACTTCTTCAGTAGTAATAATCAATTAAAGAACTTCTATTTAGCAACTTCAACATATCAAAACTATGATGGTTATAGATGGAAAATCTTAAATCATGGATCACAAGATGAAACTGGTACTGGTTACTTTAGTGCAGCAGATTTCGTAGTTCGAACATGTAATTCAAAATATTGTCCAAGTTTAGATGATTGGGATGCTTGTCCAATGGGTCAAACTGTTACTCAAGCCTGTCCTCAATTTTATAAAGGTGAAAGACAGAGAACATGTTATGATATGGATGGTGAACCACAATGGGGTCCAGATCCAGGTATGGGTGCTTGTGAACAAAATGAACCAACTAGCTTCACATTAGAAAATAAACATGTAATTGCTTATGAAGGTTTTGCAGTTAAATCATATACTGCTATTTGTCAAGGAGCTGGTTTATTCTATGAAATCTATCCAGCTTCTAGTTTACCAAATGGTGTATTATTCAATACAAAGACAGGTGAATTAGCTGGTGTTCCAAGAGGAGGTGATAGAGATGTAAATAAAACTATTAATATAAACTGTGGAAATGATAAATCTGATTTAATTGAAACATTTACAATTATGTATGTAAGACCAACTTGTCCAGCAATCGCTGGTTATCCAGAAACAACTCAAGGTTTAATAGCTAAGAGAACATGCAGTAGTGGTGCTGGTTTTATATCTCGTAAATGTTCAGATGGTACTGAACCAGTATGGAATCCAGAAGAAGATCATTGTGAAACAGTAACAAATATAGTGAAAGAAAATGATACTGCAATTATCGTAGTTTCTGTAATAGCATTGGTTGTTATTACCATAGTGTTTTTCACTTGCTTCTACTTGAGATGCATTAAAGGAAGTCTTAATAAACAGAAACACGCTCGTGCTCTTGGTGGTCCAAAACATCATCGTCCTCAAACAACAATCCATGATGAAGGTAGTGCAGTTGATTCTAGTGGTGTAAGAGTAGATGGAGGTAATGGTGAAGTGAAAGATGTTGCAAATGATGGAGTAAGAGTTTAAAAATATAATAATTATGAAAGAAATTATTTTACAAGTATTATATACAAATATTTTGTTTTGTTTTTATGGGGGAAAATGTTATTATTCAATATTGTAGATATAAGCTAGATTTATAGATAAAATGATTTTTTAAATATTTGGGTATTCGAAATATTTTCAAAAACCAATGTATAACCGTTTTTAAAAAACAATGATATACTCAGATAAGTATGTAATTAATGTACATTTATATGGTTGCGAGTTAGAATTAGACAAAATAGATCTGATTAAAAGTCAATTTAGTTGCCGAATCCGATATTTAAGTGAAGTTTTGCTCAGTGATGTTGTTCGATGTAGTAATGGTAGATGTTGTATATCTATTATTTTTTAGTAATTATTTATAAATAGTATGGGATGATATATTCACTATTCCAATGAATGAAGCAAATTTTGAGACTTTTATTGAATTAGAGTTATTATTAAATAAATCAATGTCCACAAGTTCAGTTATTGGTAGTACAAAGTTCCCTTTAGCTTCTATTAGTGAAGGTGATATATTTGACGATTTTATAGAGTTATTAAACAATGAAAATAGTTATATAGGTCGAATAAAGATAAAAATGGAAATAGAATCACCACTTAGTCTATACAACGAAATATCCAAAAACGATTCAATAATACCACCAGAATATATTGTATTATATATCGACAAAGGTGAACGAATAATAGAAAAGCAATTATTTGGAAATCAAGAAGTATTTATAACAATCAAATTTCACGATAATGAGTATGAAACAAGGGAAATGTTAAGTAATAACGTCACAAACCCAGAATGGAAGGCTCGATTCGTCTTAAACATTCCGTTGAACGCCTATAATTTTATTGATGATTTCATAATCTTCGAATTATCAACATGCAATATTATTGGACCAACTACTTTAGGATCATTCAAGCTTCCTATCAAGCCTTATATTGATGGTTTATTATATAATGAAGAAATAATAATACGAAATAAAGAAGGTAAAATGAATGGTAAAATATATATTCGATTACAATGTATGTATAAAAAAACAGGAAAAATCAATCAAATATACAGAGAAGGCAATAAACATATAAAATGTAATAATTTATGTGATTTCTTAGGTGAGAGTTTAGAATATATAATCAATTGTAAAGATATATATTTAAGCCATAATAATAATAATGAAGAAGATAAAATGGATATCAGTGAATTAAGTAAAATAATTAGTGAGTTAGAGATTGATAAACCTAAAATTATTGAATATAGAGGTAATACTAAAGAATTATCATTTAAAGAATTCTTATTATGGTTTACTCAACTATCTATTATAGTATATAAATATATAAATATATATAAATATTATTAATAGAATAATACAAAAATTCCATTACTTAAACAACAACTTCCAACAGAAGTTAAATGTATTAACTGTCAAAATGTATAGATTATTATTTATTTATTAATAATAATTATATATATGTTAAAATAGATGACAACTATCTCACCTGATTCTTTATCTCAACACTGCAACAACTGTAATTCAATCATTTACAATCCAATAATGATATTAAGTCAAACATATTTAGATATATCTCTAGATCAAGGTTCTTTAATAACATGTCATAATCTATTAGATGAATGGTTTAAAACTATTGATACTTCTAACACTGGTTTTATGGATTCATTTGATGGTATAAGATTATTTACAGCACTTAATTTCCAACATCCAAATCAATGTTGGAAAGAATTAATAAAACACAGTAAAGATGAAAATATGATAAATAAAAAGGAATGGATTAATTATATGTATAAAATATTACCAAAAGATGAAACATTATATTTTCCAAACGATGAAACAATGAGAACAATTCGTAGAGAAATAAATAAATGCAAAAGACTGTTAGGAAGATGGAAATGTAATAATTGCAATAATTTGAACTATTACAGTGGATTTATATGTGGAAAATGTGATAATAGCAATATTCATATCCCTCATAATGTTGGTATATCATTTGAAGGAAAACTAAATACAAATAAACCAGATGTTGGAGTTTTATGGATAAAAATAGTATTGAGATTAGATAATAAGATGTATCATGGCGAATATCAATGTAGAACTATCAATGAGAATGAATTTACTACTCATTCTATTGGTGTGATAGGATATACGAATGAAAGCAATAATAATATTTTATTGAAAATATATGATGGTGAAGAAAATGTGATTTTTATAAATGGAGTATTTGTTGGTAGTAATGGTTTTAAAATATGTTATAATGATTTGAATGATTTGAGAGGTGATGGAACTTTACATTCTAATGAACGAGGTTTACCTGATAAGAATTACTCACTTGCTGGACATAAGTTAACAAGTTATACTAGCAATCGTAGTATCAATGATGATAATATGAATACGTCTCGTAATAGAAGAATGACTGTTGATGGAAGTGGTGTTAAGAGAGATGAATTTATGGGAAATAAGAACACAAGATCTGAATCTTGTATTTTTCAATAATATTTTAATTGAAATGTTTTATTATTGCTTGTTTTGGTTGCTTTTTATGCTAATTGAGAATGAATGATATTAAAAAACGGATATATTTTTCATACATTTTTAAAACTCAAAATCGTCTCAAATGAAAGCTATAATGAAGATATACTCTCAAAATTTGAAGTATTTAATATTATTCACTTTTTGTTTATACTACTAGATAAAAGAAAGAGTAGAAAAGAGTGTTAAAGAAGTAGATTTGGTAGTTCAAAACAAAAATGGTGTTAGAATGGTTAAGATACTTGATGTATCTGGGATAAAAAAAGAGAAGATATTGAAATTCTATGAGAACAACTCCTTATTGTCAGATTGTTGTTCATCCTTTATTTTATCTTCTAAAGCTATTCAGCTGAGTAATGGAAGTGAATATATGGTACTGGAGAGAGCTTATTATGTACAAGATTTGGAAGAGATAATTCGTAATAAATCCTTTTCAAGTGAAGATATCTGTAGTGTGATAAGTAAAATATGTGAGATATTGATGATATTAAGTGAATATGATATAGTAATAAGCAATGCGAAGAGTTCCAATATAATATATGAAAAAGATGGTGATGAAATAAAGCTATGTGATTTATGTTTGAATGAATTGAGAAAAGAAGAAGAAATGAGATTAAATGATATGTGTTTTAAATCTCCAGAAGAATTGAATGGGTTAGAATGTGATGAAAGAAGTGTGATTTGGTCAATTGGATGTATATTATATGAAATGATAAACAAGAAATTACCATTTAATGAAGATGAGAATATGAATAAAACAATGAATAATATTCTGAGATGTAAATATAGATTAGATATAGAACGTGATGATATGATGAAAGAGATGATAGAAAGAATGTTGAAAGTGAGGAGAGAAGATAGAATGAATTTAAAAGAGTTGAGAAAAGAAATGATTAAAATTAGTGAAATATTAAAAGATAAAGAAGATAATATGATGATATGTGAAGAAAGAAAAGAGACGTTATATAATAATGATTATGAAGCAATTATGACACTTCGAATAATATTTCCGTCAGAGTATTATGTTGAAAGTAAAATATGGGAAAAAATTCGAGATGTTTTTATTCAATTATATAATAATAAAGCTGATGAAAGACTACTGTCAATTCTATTGATGATGAAACATTACAAAAAAGATTATTCCATAAAAGATAAGTTAAAATTTCAAGTTCTTCACCAATGTAAAGAAAAAGAAAAAGAATGTTATTTGGATAAGATGATATTCAATGCTGATGGTATAAAAATAAGTTGCATTTGTTTATGTGAAGAAGGAATGAAATATTTCTTCAGAATATTGAAACTAATCAATTCAACAAGACTTATATTTGATAATTCTAATTATTTAGATAAAGTTGATATTCCAATCCTACATCAACCATTATTTGGATCCTTATTTTCACAACTATCAAATCTTGAGGAATTATATTTATACAGCTGTAGTTTTACTCGTCATTTTATTAAATCATTTGTTAAATCAATTCCATTAATGATTAAATTGAAATTTGTAGATTTTCATTGTATTTATTATTATTATTTTATTATATATTTTGAAATAGCAAATCCAATTGGTCCAGCAGGATTCAAATTATTACTTCCTTATTTGCATTTATTAATCAACAAAGATAATGAATTGGATGTTTCTGAAATGAATCTAAATAACGAATCAATGATATTATTATCAGAAGAATTATATAAATATCCAAATCTTGAGAAAATAGACGTTAGACAAAACAAGAATATTCATTATATTGGATTAAAAGCCTTATTCTCAAAGTTTCCTATTTCAAAGATTAAATTTGATTTTAATAAAAGTAAAGAATTATTAATTGATAAAGATATTCCAGAATTATTCAAATACATCATATTTTTTAATCTTAATGAATCAGAAATTGATGATGATTTTTTCAAATCATTCATTTCGTTAAGATCAAATGAATTAATTAAAATAGCAAGTTTAGATTTGAGTTGTATATATTGATATTCTTCTATTATTTAGATAATAAACTAACATATAAAAGTATGAAGTTATTGGTTAACAATTTATCTCTTTTTTCAAGATATGTTCGTTTTGCATTGCATGGAAATGAAATAGGAGATGAAGGAATGAAAATATTATCTCCTCATTCATATTTATTAATAAATGATGAAGGTTGTTTTAATATAATAAACTGCTCAAGTATTTTATTAACTATTTTTAATGTATAATAGAAATGGGATTATCTTCAATTGGATTGAAATATTTATTAGATAGTCTTAATAATAAAGATAACAGTAATAACAATGATGAAGTAGAAGAAGAAGAAGAAGAAGAAGAAGAAGAAGAAGAAGAAGAAGAAGATGATGATGATGATAGTGATGATGATGATGATGATGAGCAAGAAGATTACGATAGTTGTGATGAAGCAATCAGATTACTTAATATAAGTGATAATAATATAGATTCAGAAGGAATAGAATATTTGATGAATTATTTGAATGATAGTTATGGAACTAAGCAGTTATTTGTTTATAGTATATTTAATCTTTTTTTTTTAAATTGTTTATTGAATAGATAATCCAATTGGTAATAATGGATTTAAATTATTATCAAATAAATTGAAAATGTTAAAAGATGACGGTAATATAAATCTGAGTAATACATCAATTGATGATGAAAGTGTAGTATTATTAACAAATACATTAGATTCAATTAGAGATTGCAAAGAAATAGATCTGAAAGGAAATAATATCAGAATGAATGGATTAAAATCCTTATGTTCAAAATCATTAGAAAAAGAAGAATATCCATTTATAAAAATGAAAAATCCTTTATGGACAAATGAAGAAGTGGAATATTATTTGGATTATTGTGTTAAGAAGAAAAGAGGCTTTTATGGTAATAGAAGATTTGATTTTTCGAGTATAATAATAAGAAAATTTCTAATGATATAGATATGAATATTAATGATTCTTACATTACATCAATAAAACAGATTGATTATTGGAGAGTTGATTTATCTAGAAACAATATCAGTTATAAAGGGTTAAGAGAATTGGATCATACTTTATTGAAGCAATATTGTCCATATATTTCAATACATAATAATCCAGTTGGAGATGAAGGAATAGAGATAATATGTGAGTATTTGAATGGCTTTGTTGAAGAATATCCAACATCATTAAATATCTCAAGTATTTTACTTTATAATTATAATCTTTATAGATATTGGAATGAGTGAAAAAGGATTAAAGATGTTGATAGAAAGATTAAGAGATTATAAACCATTGAGAAAGATAGATTTATCAGGAAATGAATTAGATGAAAGTGAGTTGAGATTAATGAAAGAAAACAAAGAAGTGTTTGATTGTGTAGATGAATTATCAATAACAGTAAAAGATAATATAGATAAATCAGAGTTATTTTCTTTTTTAGAAACATTTACATCAATTGGAGCAATCAAATTAAATGGAATATCAGAAGAAGAAAAGAGAGAATTATCAAAAGAATTCTTCAATATAGCATGATTGATTATATCCATTCTATTATTGATGTATTGTATTGTGATTAATTTTATAAAACAAAAAGGCTTGACTTGAATAATTATATTGTAATTATAGTGTGTACATATAACATTGTTGATAATATATATCTATATCATCGTTCTAACATTTTTAAAATAATGAATCGAAAATTCTGCACCTCATTTTGTCAAATCAAGTCAAAAAAAGAAAAATTAAATAAACAACTAAATCTATAAATAATAGGTTCTGTACATCATATCCTTATAAATTATATTTATTCTTAATATAATACACTATCTTATTGATTTGGTTCTTCGATATTAACAAATCATTTATAATTTCTTCATTATAATAGGGATTATCTTCGTTTTCAAGTATTAATATTAAATCATTCAATTCATTTTCACATTCATAAAATGATCCAATCATTTCCCACTTCACACTTTTTTCCAACTTATTCTTCAATTGATTAGTTTGATTATTATTTAATATTCCATTTATACTAATCTTCAATTTATTCTCATTATCATAAATTGTTTCTTGCACTTTATACTTTAACTTCTTCATTATATTAAACATATTTTCACTATTAATTATATTATTATTATTATGATTTTCAATCTCTTTGACAATCTCTTCCTTCTTTAACAATAACTTGTATATTTCAGTTAAAAATAAGAAGAGATTATTATATAGCAATTCTATTTTCTTAATTATCCTTTTTTCTTCCTCCTCATCCTCATTCTTAACTTTATCTTCTCTTAATATTGATGGACTTATTTCTATTACACTTTTTCTAACAACAGGTTTACTACTGTTACAATTTACAATACTGTTTCTGTTTGTATTTGTTACTGTAACTGAATCACATAAGTCTATAACACTTTCATTCTCAGTTAGTGTACTATTCCTTTTACTTTTCATATTACCTTCACTACTATAATAACACTTTTGAAATTCATTATCTAATAAAACCGGATCATATTTATGGTTTAATATGGCTGTATCTCGAACAAATAATCTTAGAATAAGATCACTAACAAGAGTTGCAACTCCAAATAATCCAACACCAGAACCAATAGCTATCATAGTTGTAATAAAATCAAATGTTCGACCTTCACCAGTTATTGTGATGATTATTTTCATTCCATAGATCTTCCATAAATCACGATATAATGTTCCATTACTGTTTCGATAACGATCGATTGTTCGAAAATTATAAAAATATATTAAGAAAATTTCATTTATTATATATAAAATATGAAATAAATAAAAATAAAAATAAAAAGATACAAATCCACTTGAAAATGAAGAATTATCTATTCGCCATAAGGAGATTATTGGATCACATTTCTTTATATCTCTGTCTAAATTACATTGGAAATCAAAACTGATCATTATAATTTGACCTTTTTCGATGGTTTTATCAAAATATGATAAATCTAATCTGTCAGGTGGAGAAACACTTTGAACCAATGGATTTCCATCCATTTGACCTGCAGCACTTAGATCACTAACTCTGAATAGATTCTTATTATAAACCATTGAATTGTCAGTGTTTGATGCAGGTGTATTTGGTCTGCTTGGAAATTTACCATCAACTCGAACAAATATTGTGAAATTTGCAGTCTATAATTAAAACAATAGTAATATATATATTTATACATGTGGCAAAATATTAGTTCTTCCTGTATTATCATCTTCAATTGGACACCATGTGGTTATTTCACACATTGAAACATTCTTTGAATTCATTACACACTTTCCTGTTGATATTCCATTAGCTGTCATTCTATTAAGTTATATATAACAATTATTGTACTTTCCAGCTTCACATCTACCAGATTCTGGACATTTTTCACTGATTTCAGCTGGAGCGTTTCCCTTTGTATCTAGTCCAGTAGTATTACAAAATGTCTGTTCAGGTGTGTATGCATAATTAGTAGTAACAAAGGCAGCACCCATTTCCTACAAATTTCAATCAAAAAATGAAATACTTGTGGTGGTACAACCAAATCCATTGCATCAAAAAACTGACCACTGTCAGACATAGCATTCCCTTTTATTTTGATTGTAGCAGTGCCTAGTAGATAATTATATACTCAATACCATCAAAACTCTCTGTTCTTTGATAGCCTGCCTTAAAAACCATTTGGTAAAATATTATATATGCTAAGACAGTAATCTGAATTAATCTGTACAAAATTGCCTATGATGCTTGAATAGAATGATCATACAAGCTTTATATCCTTAACTAGCATCAGTTTATTTGTTTTATAAACCGTACAAGTACGGATAACACTTCCTTTCAGATCAAAATCAAAACCCATTTTGAAATGTTGGTATTTTTCTTGTATTATATATATTTCGGTTATACGAAGATTTATTCTAATTGCATAGCGTATATAATATAGAAATATATAATAGTTTTTATTTATGTTTTTGTTGCGCATCGTATAACTAACAAGCTGTTAAGCTAAGGTTAATTAAGATGAGTAAAATCTAGTAGCACTACTTTTGCATTATTGTGATATTATTCAATCAATTACTAATCAACACAAACTTTATTCTTAAAAAAAATTACAAATCATTAGTATCCCGATTTAGTAATCTGTAAATAACTTCTTTTCTTTAGATAGATGCAACACTTAGTAAATAATGAGATAATAAACAAAAATAAAATTTAAGGCGGATTTACGATAATTTGCTTAGTTTTAAACCTTATTCATTCTGCAATAATTAATATACGAGTTAATCTTCCATTTTAATCACCAAAAAAGTATTTCATAAATCATTCTAATAAAATAATAATTTGTAACGAATAGAATTCTTAATGCGACAATGATAGATTTTAAAGCTGTGTTTGTAAGGAACTTCTTTTTATACAGAACTTCTAAATTAGTTCTAGTACAAAGTCCGAAGCTGGTATTGAATTTATTTTAACCTTTTTAGGCATTTTTTTATAGATTTGTCCAACTGGGAGTTTTAGCCTATTTAATATTTTACCAGATGATTTATAAGACTGGCTACCAAAGGAGAGAACCTTTTTCAGGTATTCAACGTTTATTATTTACTAGGCACTGCTACAATCAAAATAAAAGGTAATGCTATGTCTGACAGTGGTCAGTTTTTTGATGCAATGGATTTGGTTGTACCACCACAAGTATTTCATTTTTTGATTGAAATTTGTAGGAAATGGGTGCTGCCTTTGTTACTACCAATTATGTTTATACTCCAGAACAGACATTTTGTAATACTACTGGACTAGATACAAAGGGAAACGCTCCAGCTGAAATCAGTGAAAAATGTCCAGAATCTGGTAGATGTGAAGCTGGAAAGTACAATAATTGTTATATATAACTTAATAGAATGACAGCTAATGGAATATCAACAGGAAAGTGTGTAATGAATTCAAAGAATGTTTCAATGTGTGAAATAACCACATGGTGTCCAATAGAGAATGATAATATAGGTAAATTGAATTTACTACCACATGTATAATAGGTTTTTAAAATACAATATCATATATAGACTGCAAATTTCACAATATTTGTTCGAGTTGATGGTAAATTTCCAAGTAGATCAAATAAACCCGTTTCTAATACAGATAATTCAATGGTTTATAATAAGAATCTATTCAGAGTTAGTGATCTAAGTGCTGCAGGTCAAATGGATGGAAATCCATTGGTTCAAAGTGTTTCTCCACCTGACAGATTAGATTTATCATATTTTGATAAAACCATCGAAAAAGGTCAAATTATAATGATCAGTTTTGATTTCCAATGTAATTTAGACAGAGATATAAAGAAATGTGATCCAATAATCTCCTTATGGCGAATAGATAATTCTTCATTTTCAAGTGGATTTGTATCTTTTTATTTTTTATTTATTTCATATTTTATATATAATAAATGAAATTTTCTTAATATATTTTTATAATTTTCGAACAATCGATCGTTATCGAAACAGTAATGGAACATTACATCGTGATTTATGGAAGATCTATGGAATGAAAATAATCATCACAATAACTGGTGAAGGTCGAACATTTGATTTTATTACAACTATGATAGCTATTGGTTCTGGTGTTGGATTATTCAGTGTAGCTACATTAGTTTGCGATTTAATACTTCGTTGGTTTATTAATGATAAAGACATACTGAAACAGAAATATGATCCAGTTTTATTAGACAATGAGTTTAGAGCAAGTTATTATTTATATGATGATAAAAAGACAAGAGAATCTCTGAAAAAGACTTCGAGAAGTAATAAAAAGCTTTCACTTGGTTCATTTAATAATAATTCACCATTAATGAGTCCAAATGACCAGTATGAGAGAAATAGACTCTTTTTTGATGATAATAATTGTAATAATAATAATAATAAACCAATATTGAAGAATAAAACTTCTATTCCTTCAGTTATAAGTAGTACAACTGCTAGAAATGAATTTATGATGGAAAATATAAATAATAATGTAAGAATAGAAAATGAAGATAAGATAATTATTAAGATATATCAATTATCAGAAAATTGGTTGAATTATTTATATGAAGTTATTCGTGAATTGGGATTACTGGGATCTATCAATTCCAATTTGAATAAAGAAATATATTCGTTTTATGAATATATCAGTTATGAAGTTTGTGAGATTGTTGAGGATTATAAGAAATGTATTTATTACAGATTATATAACAAAGAAAGTGAATTATTTTTAATTACAATTAATAAACAATTCTTATGGGAAATAACATCATGCTTGTACAAGAATAATGATAAAATGAATGAAATATTAGAATCTTTAAAAACTGGAAAATATAAAAAACAAAGTGTAAATTTAAATCAGACTGAAATAGATCCAGTAATTAAACATATAACTGACAGTAAGAAGCAATTAGAAAGAATAATTGAATATATATGTAAGAAGTATAACTTAAACAACAACAACAACAATAACACTAATAATAATAATAATAATAATAATAGGAATATCAACAATAGTATATCAGTTGGAACAATCAGTAGTGACAGTAGCGAAGGTAGAAACAGTACAGTTGAATATCCAGTAGTAATAACAAAGAAGAATATAATAAATCAATCTAAACATAATTCATTTAAGAAATCACCTCATCTAACTATTAGAATTGAAAATAGTAATATTATTACACCAAAGAATCCATATGAAGAAATTAATAATAATAATAATAATGAATCAATTGAAATGGTTCCTATACCTCCACCACCACCACTATCTCAACAATCTATTAAATCTCCTTTTCCTCAAACTCAACAACAACAACAACAACAATCTCAACCACCACCACAACCAATTGTTATTCAGAGACAACAAAGTGAATCATATGATAATGTATATATGATTCCTGAATCTAAATTGAATGAATTAATAGAGGATGAAAATAATGAAGAAGAAAAAGAAGGTAATGATGGAATGAATAATAGCACAATCAGAATTATGGGAAATACAATTCATAGAATTATCACTCCAATAAACCAAGCACAAAGAAAGAAAAATGAATTTGTTAATACTGCTAAACCATATTCATTATCATCCTATTCTTCTTCTCCTTCTTCCTCCTCCTCCTCCTCGTCTTCTACATCCTCACCTAAGAATGAAATTAATGAAAATGATTATAATTATGATATTTAAAAGAAGATGTAAATAGATTTATTTATTATAAGAACATATAGATTTTAATTTTATATTTAGTTTTTAGTTTGATAAAAGAACATTGTGGTTTTATATAATCGATGATATAATTTAAATAATACTGGATTATTTATTTTAATAATTACTAAATATTGTTATTAAAGAATAAATTGACTTAAATGTACAACAATTATCTGATAATTGTTATTACATCTCATATTATTCTATTTTGAATTTTAGAGCTTGAATGATTCAAACTTTATTTTCATTATTTTTTTTGAATTTACAAATCATATCAAACATAACAATGTAATTTAGTTATACTATATTAAAAAATTCTTTTGATAATTCTTTCTTTTCTTCTTCTGATATTCCATTCAGGTAGATTACTCCAATTAAAGAAAATGCTTCTAAAAATGATTTTAATACGGTTTTATCTATATTCTCTTTTACTGTTATTGATAAATCTTCAATGCATTCAAATATTTGTAGGCTTTCTTTCATTAATCTCAATTCATTTTCATTTAACTCATTTCCTGATATATTAATCTTTTTTAGAGGAATATAATCTTTCAGCTTTTCTATCAACATTGCAAGTCCTTTTTCGCTCATTCCAATACCTATTCATATAATAAATATGAATTATATTCATTAAATACTTGATAAATTTAATGAATTTGGTTTTCTATCTATATCTCTTTCTACAAACTTATCTATATATTTACATACTATTTCCACTCCTTCATCTCCAATATTATTGCTACATATTGATATATATTGTGAATTTCTTGGTAGAGAATCTGTTAATTCTTTCAATCCTTTATAGCTGATTTGATTATGAGATAAATCAAGTTTTTCATAACCAATCTGCATTATTAAAGCAATATGAGAATCTTTTAGATTTAGATCTATTTCACTATAAACATAGATTTAATACTCGAAAAATCATAGTTTCTATCATATTCACTCCTTTTCTTTTTAATACAATAATTTAAATAATACTCCAATTCTTCATTTGTCCATGATGAATATTTCATTTGAATAAATGGAGAATTATCAATATCTTGAGTTATTGAACATATTGATTTAAGGCCTTTCATTCTAATGTTGTTTCCATTTACATATATTTTATCACATACTCTCATTGAATCTATTCTATTTGCTAATAATATCACACTTTCATCATCAATTAATACATTATTTAGTTTCAATTCATATGGATATATAAAAACTTGTAAATTGTTAAGTAAAAATCTAAATCCATTATTACCAATTGGATTCTCTATTGAGTATATATGTATATTCGATGTTTATATATACTATTAATCAACAATGCTCGAATATTATTTCTTTCTTTCATATAATTCATTAATTGTTCAATACCTTCTGAATCTATGTTATTATCACTTATATCAAGTATGAACATTTCATTAACATTCTTTAAACCATCTAACAAATATTTTAATCCAACTGAAGATAATCCCATTTCTATTATTCAATATATAATAATAATAATTATACTTGAACAATCAATTCTATTACTATAATCTTCTAATAACTTTACATGTGGAGATAATAATTTCATTCCTTCATCACCAATTTCATTTCCACTCAAATGAAGTTTTCTTATTCTAGAAAAAGAAGATATATTGTTAACCAGTATCTCAACACTAAGATGAGTGAGTTTATTATCTTTCAAATATATCCTTTCTATTCTTCCTAATTCAGTTGATCGTACAGAAATGAATGATTTAATATAATCATCATCAACTCCTGATTCATTTAGGTTTAATTCATAGCCAATATTTTCCAATAATACTGGGAAATCTTTATCAATCAATAATTCTTTTCTTACATCACAACTTATGTTATGAAAAACAGAAAATAATATTTTCAAACCTCTATAGTGAATGTTCTTATTTTGTCTAACATCTATTTTGATTAAGTTTGGATATTTGTATAACTCTTCTGATAGTAATATCATTGATTCATCATTTAAATTCATTCTATACAGATCCAAATTATTTTCATTGTTGATTAATAAATGCAAATACGGAAGTAAAAATTTAAACCCATTTGCACCAATTCTATTATTACAAAGATCGACATATTTCAATTTCATAAATGGAATTGATTTAACAAATGATTCAACAAAATGAAAAGATACATCATAACATTTAAAATATAATTCTTGTAAATTTGATAATTGTCTAAAATATGATCCAAATAATGACTGATGTTTGATTGAACAATCTAAATGAATTAAAAATGATTAGAATATTATACAAAAAGAGATTTTAGTTGGATTTATTAATGCTAATATTCTGAAAAAATAATTAATACCTTCTTCACACAAACAAATACATCTTGTATCAATTTTGAGCAGTTCTTTTCCATTGTATTCAGTAGTACAATTAAATATCATTTCATCTAAATAACACTTTGATTTTTCTTTACATTGGTGATGGATTTGAAATTTGAGTTTGTTTGTTACTGAATTATCATCTTTATATAATTTCATCATCAGTAGAATTGAAAGTATTCTTTCATTTGGTTTGTTATTGTAAGATTTTATCAAATTATCTCGAATGTTTTCTCTTTTATCACTATTTAGATAATATTCTGATGGATATATTATTGGAAATGTAATTATTAAGTTATCACCATTATATAACACTTTCTTTCTTTCATTTAATATTATCATATTCTCATCATTATCTCTTATTATTTCACTCGTTTTTATCATTTCTTTTCTCAACTCTTTCAAACTCATTCTATCTTCACTCTTCACTTTCAACATTCTCTCTATCATTTCTTTTATAACTATATCATTACATTCATCTAAACTGTATTTGCATCTCATAATATTCTCTTTTGTTTTATTCATATTATCATCTTCATTAAATGGTAATTTCTTTAAAATCATTTCATATAAAATGCAACCAATTGACCAAATCACACTTCTCTCATCACATTCATATCCATTCAACTCTTCAGGGCTTTTGAAGCAGATATCATATATACTCATATCTTCTTCTTTTCTTAATTCATTCAAAAGTAAATCACATAACTTTATATTTCCATCTTCTTCATTTATCACATTACTACTCTTTAAATTACCAATCATTACATTATATTCACTTAATATCATTACCAAATTACATATACTGCATATTATACTACATACATCTTCATTTGATAGTGATTTACTTTGAATTAATTTCTCTAAATCTCTTATATAATATTTTCTTTCCAATATCATATATTCACTGTAATAACTAAGCTGAATCGCTTCGGAAGGATAAATAAAGGATCTACAAAAAACTAACAATAGCGAGTTATTCTCACGGAACTTCGATATGTTCTTCTCCTTCATATTGCTAACATTCAATATTTTTATTATTCTAATATCATTCTCATGCTGTATTACTAAATCTACTTCATTATCATTTCTTTCTACTCTGCTTTTTATCTAAAAATATAATTCAATTAAAATACTTTCACATGATAAGGTAATATTGATGATAGAACATCATTAACAAAAGAATTAAGCATTTTTTAATATTGTTTTAAAAATTTAGTCGTTTCAGTATTTATTTTCATTTTATTTCTCAAATAAATCATTATTTACGCTATCAATTCTCATTATCAATACTATTTCATCTTTACTGTTCGTTTAAATAAAGCAAACAAAACAAAAAAATCAATCTATAATAATAATCAGATATGTAGAGTTTTATATATATATATATGTCTTTATATATTTCACATTTAACCAATATGAGTAACAGCACTACGACCTTCTTCTTCCAACTCTTCTTTGGTAAACTCTTTATTAGCATCCATACAAAATGTATATTGATCTACAGTATGTTTAAATACATCATTTATAACTGGAATATCAAAACTCTTCAAATATTCAGCTATTTCTTTAGACATATGACTGAAACTTAAACTAATTTTTTTACTATAATATAACTTCAAAATATCAGCAAACATATTGACACTAGTTATATCCATAAACTTGACATTCTCAAAATCAAACACGTACTTATACTTTGGAGGATTTTTATTAAAAAGAGATAAGAATTTATTGAAGATAACTTCAATATTTAGATAATGTAAAGAACTTCTAAACTTTATTGTGGATGTATCACTGATATGATCATGATAAACATCAAATCCAAATAATCGAACTAATTCACGATAATAACTACCACCTGGTTCATGTGCTTCTTTTAATATTACAAATATTTGTGTTAATAAACAAAATCCAATACCTATATACAAACCTAATTCAGTATCTAAAGTAATAGTACAAATAAAAGCAACCCACCAGTGTAAAAATTCTAATTTACTTTTGAAGAATATTTTATAAGTATATATTATACTTACATAGATTTTATCAAAAGCACTTATTACTAATGCACCTAAAATGGCTTGTGGTAAATACTTCAATATTGGACCAATGAATAAAACAACTAATGTCAATAAGATGAATGAAACGACATTATATAATGGAGTAACATCTGCACCAAAACTACCTGCACAATAACTTCTACTAATTGAACCTGTTAATGGGAAACTTTCAGTGAAACCGCCTATTAATGAACCAAAACCAACTGCTCTTAATTCTTGATTTGGACGAACTCTATAACCGAATTGTCTACCTAAACTTTTACCACTACTAATTGCAATAACATAACCTATTAAAGCTAAGGGAATCGCCGAAGCTAAATAACCTCCAAAATGTTTAAAATGTGGTCCATGAAATGAAGGATAACCCTTTTTAATTTCACCTACAATTGCTACTCCTGCTTTACTTTCGAATTTTCCTACACCACTGATGAATGTATAAAATATAACAACAATTAATTCTAATGGAATTGTAATTTTAGGGTATGAACCTCTTATTGAGATATTTACCTAAAATCAGAATGATTAAAGCACTAAAACAAATACCAAAGGAAGCCCAATTGAAATGATCCCACTGTTCAAAAACATCAATTACATATTGGAAAAATGGGCCACCACTTTTGGCATATTTTTCGGCACCAAATAAATGCTTGAGTTGGCTTGCTGCTATATTATAAGCACTTCCTGCAGTGAATCCAGCTAATACGGAATCACTCAGCAATGCCAGTAATAGCTCCCAATCGAAATGTACCACACAAAATTAAGATTATTCCAACCATTATATTCAAATCAAACATTTGAGATAAATATTCATCTATATCTTGGGTAGGATCAACGTACTTTTGTACAGCTACCAGCTGACATAACAGACATTAAAGGAAAGACACCAATATTCAAATGGTAAGATGAACCAAAGATTGTGTACATAACTGCAGGAACCATACCAGTGTAAATTCCATACAGCGTCGGTGTCTTCGCTAAGTTAGCATTGGCCAAACCCTATTAATATAATTCAATCTCATTTTATATATATACATTCGAAATACAAACTATACCAACTGTTACTCCTGCCATAAGATCGGGCATTATATTTTTCTTTCCATATCTATTTTTTAAATGATATAATATATGGATTATACTTGGTAATCCAATCAATGATTGGAACATATAGTTTTAAAAGCCTCCAAAGTATATTACCTATTTCTTTCTTGGATGCTTTCACAGTTCCATCATCATTAATAACCTGCCTCAAAATTTCACCTTCTTCATCCTATAATGCTCATAATAAAAACAAAATTACTTCTAATTCAAGAAATGTAGTTAATCTTCTTCCTGCCATTTCATTAAATAGATGATCTAAGCAATTGCTTCTATGAAGATAAGATTTTGGATTTTAAAACCGCAAAAACTCAGATCTTAGATGAGGCTTATTTTATATTGAAACACTATTAAATATTATTTATCATTATTATTTAATTTTTGAGAGTAATGGAATTAATGTAACTAGCTGAAATTTAGGGTTTGGTAGTAGAATCATTATACGAATAGTATTTCTTCATAATAAACACATAAACACATAGTTGAAATTTGTTGTCCATCGCACTTATACGCTTTATAATTAGCAATGAAGAATTGTAAATTAATTGAGGAATTGTTTTTTATTCTTTATTTGTTGTGAATTGATTAATTAGTTCTAATAAACAACAAGTGAATATAATATATATATGCATTAATATAAATTAAATAATAATCAATTGAATCAAGTTACACAGTCTGTTTTTTACTACAAGCAGTACCATAATAATTCTTATCACATATACATCTTCCACTTACACTATCACATTTTCCTTTACTACTACACTCTGTTTGATGATGCACTGTAAAAGCGTCAGATCTTGTAGACAATTGACCAGTGCTAATTACAGAATTAGAACAAAGTGTAGCTAGATCAATCGGACTTTTAATAATACTATCACTTTTACCTGGATTTATTTTATACTTGCTATTTGAATAACATGTTATTTCAGTTCCAATTAATTTGATATGTCTCATTAACCATAAAGCATTAGGTGTAGAACCATCTATTTTACCATCACTATTAACACCATCTCTTATTGCTGTTGTTTTTTCTTCACTATTCTCTTTTAACACTTTAAACTCCATATCTTTTATTACATCAATATTCATATAATCTAATTTAATTATTACAGTCAAATATTTACCATCACTATAACCATTATCATTGTTTATTTTACCATCTGTACATTTCAATTCAATATTCAATATACTGAAATACGGAAACATACCAATCTTCTTAGATAATTCATCTTTAAACAATCTCATTTTTTCGATATCCAATTTACTTTTTTCACCACATATTCCTTCATATTTACTGATTACTGCTGATTTATATGTATAACCTCTATAATTAAATTCATAATAATGAGCAATAGTATTACCATTACCATCACCTTCAGTATTACTATCACTTAATAAAGTATAACCAAATATATAATCAGTAGTATAGATTGTTGGATCAAATCCATATTCACAATCCTTTTTATCACAAAACGTACCATTATATGGATAATAACAAACACATTTATAATTAAAATCTAAAGACCAATCATTTGTAACATCAACAAGAGGATCTGATAATTTTAAAACATCTTTTCCTCTTATACACATTCCATGGCCATTACACACTTTTTTATCTTTTGAGGAGGAGATACAGCCTTTTCTTTGACATGCGCTACCTTCATAACCATTGTTACATTTACATTTACCTGTCTTTCTATCACATTTACCTGCATTTGAACATTCTCGGTAGGGATGGTCAACTCCTGATCCTGATTCTCTTATTCCAAATCCCATTGGATACCATTCGGTTTTTACTCTTTTGTTTGTTATTATTCCATCATCATCTAGATCTCCATAAGGACTATCTGTTTCTGATATTCCATAAGGACAAGCTTCTATTAGAATTAAATAATATTAATAATCTATACTCTCTGTACAATTGGCTCCACCATATCCCATGTAACAAACACATTTATCTGCATTTAGCTGTCCATTAACACAAGTTACTCCTACACTTTGTGCTTGACAATTCATGATAAATATTAAACATATTAAAAAAATATAGATGTTGTTGTACATTATATTTCGAAAAAAGTATAGTGTAGGCTCGAATTACTGATTTGATTCATTTTCAAAAAAACATCAAAAAAGAATAATACATTAAAAATTACATTAAAAAGTGTGTGTGTTAAATTTCATTAAAACATACAAATCACTTACTTAGATAATAAACTCATACATCCACTACAAATTTTAGAAATCATTGTTTTAAATACAGTCAGCATCATCATACCACCAGGGAATGAAGCACATCCAAAATAAATTAACGTCGTAACCTGTACAACTGACATTAATACAGTAAATAAATAACTCTTCTTAATTACAGCTGCATAGAGTGTTAATATCATAGAAACAATATAAGTTGATGTAAACAACATTTTCTCTTTAGAAAACAATTTGTGGAATGCTACAGAGAAGCCATCATATACAGCAAAAGCTAACATAAACATTAATGATCCCATAGTGAAGCTAATAGCAAATTTGCCTGGTCGTAATAATATCATTGGTATTCCTACAACGAAGGCTAATAAAAAGAATATTGCTGACAAAAGGAGTAAAAGAAAGAATCCTTTATATCTGTCTGATCTATACAAAAAATAAGAATATTAATGATTAAAAATACCTTGATAATGTGGGTTGAGCATGTCCTAATAAGCTGTCAACAGTTCCTTCTTCTAAATCACGTTCTTGTTGGTTTGATTTCCAAAATTGCCAATTAAATGAATTGCTTTGTTCTTTTCTCTATAATATGATTAAAATATGATTTTTAGGAAAAGAAAAGAAAAGAATTATACGGAGTGTATGCTTACTTCTGCTGTTTTTGCTTTCTCTTTGTGCAGCCATTCCTCAAATGATGCGCTTGAGCTCATGCTAAGCTTGTTTCTTTCAAAAAATAAATGTGAAAGAAAAATATCAAGCTTGAATCAAGCCTCTTCAAATCCAATTTTTTTTAAATCGTTTTTTTCATTATGTTAACTCTTCAGAGAGCTGCTATAAAATCAACCAAGTCGTTGTTAAGATTGAGTGCATGCTCATTTTCAAAACTACCTAAAGAAACTGAACCACCACTTGATTTAGAACCAACAGCTGATGCTATGGCATTACGTCGTAGAAATTATAATCAATGTATATTTAAATATTTTTTTAATAATAGACACATCAAGAACAGAATCACTTATGCCAGATATGCCAGAACCACCAATTCCACCAGGTGAATTGGGAAAGTTAAATGGTTATCCATTAAATTACAAAGGCAGACATGCAGTAATATACCGTCGTCAAGAATCTCAACAATTCCCAGGTAAAAGACAGAGATATTGGTGTTTAAAGTTTGACAGTATTGGAGCTGAACCAATACCAGTTGATCCACTAACTGGCAATTCACAATTGACTGATCCACTCAGAACTGTAAATTTGAGATTCAACAGTGTTGAAGAAGCTGTAACTTTTTGTGTAAGAAATGGAATTGACCATGATGTTGATTTACCACCAACACAAATCGATGAAGTGAAAGATTATGGTTTTAGAGTATTTCCAAAGAGAGTTAGAGCAGAATTACAACTTGTATATATTTATCTGATTTTATATATATTTATATATTCTTGAATAGCTTGGTAAGAAGAAAGCTGCTTCATATTTTTACTATCCAGCTCCTTTCACAGATCATTGGATAAATCGTTATCATAATACATATGGACATGAAGAATGGCATGAATAACTTATATTAATACTAATTAACACTTTAGAAAATAATTATTATTTTTATATTTGTAATCTGAGAGGATAATATGATTCTATCTTGTTAGCATATCCTTTGGAGATATTTGAAGTGACTAATAGATCTTTAGCAAAGAATATATTGAATCATAAAAATAGAGTCGTTTCGAAATTTCATTAATTTAATTTCATCGAAAACAACCGCTAACAGTCGTTAAAATAAATGTCAGGAGAAGAAATTTTTAAGAAGCGAAAAAGAGATGAATATGAGGGTGTATAAGTTTCATATTTTACACCATTAGATTTCATGGACAAAAGAAAAGGGTACAATGATTCCAGCATTTTTACAAAAGACATATGAAATTATGCACAATCAAGAATATTCAAAATATGTTGCATGGAACTCTGACAAAGACGCAATTCATATTATTGATGTATAGACTATTATTTATGATTAAATATATCTTATCTTATCATAGCCTGTTAATTTTGCTAGAGAAGTATTACCTCGTTACTTCAAACACTCCAATTTTGCCTCATTTGTCCGACAGTTGAATATGTATGGATTTCACAAAACCAAACAAGATCCAGATTGGAGAGAATTTAAACATCAATACTTCAAATATGGTAGACCTGATTTATTACAATATATCAAACGTAAATCAAATTCAAGTATGTTAAAGACAATTCCACTACCAGATGACGATTTACCGACTCAAATGGCAGAATTACAAGATAGATTTGATACACTAGAACAAAAATATACAGATTTACAAAGTGTATTAATTAAATTTATATTATTTATATATATTTATTAATAGAAACATAGTATGTTATTATCTCGCATGCACAGTTATGAGATAAATGAACAGGATAGAGTGAATAAAGACATGATTACTAGAAATTGTCTTAAATTCTTATTAAACAATGCTGTAGAGAAAGGCGCTATTAGTAGAAATGCAGTACTTCAATTATTGAACTAACCCAAGACAAGATAATATGTTGACAAATGTTGATGGATTAAATATGAACAGTAATGGTCAAATTCCCTTAATAATGAATCAACCGTGTGATGCAAGATTACAAGGAATGACAATGCAACAGCAGCAGCAACAACAACATCAGAATCAACAAAATCAACAAATACCTCCTCCACAGATAATGCCACAACCTCGATCACCTACAGCACAAACAGGCAGCTTCACTATTGCAAAGTCAATCATTAGCATCAGCATTATCACCTATTTTAAATAATCCACAAGCTCAACTTCAACAACAACAGCAGCAGTTACAACAGATGCAGATGAATTATGGTATTGAACCACAGTCTGATGATATGGATCCATTTTATCCAGATTATTCATTCTCTACGGAGCATAATCCTAATTCAGCTTTTTCACAGCCTCCTTTACAAGTGGAAGAGTATTAATTATTTTCACTTAATATTATTTAATATAGGGTTTCGACTGTCACTCATTCTATCCCTAATACTCCACAATTAGATCCAATAGCTTCTCCTTATCTTGATTTTGACAAGCCGAGCGATCTGTAAATATTTATTATATTATTTTTGACATTTTAAATGATTATTCTTGAGTTATTTTTGAAAAATAAAAAAAACATTCCAAAAATCCATTCGTTACATTAATTCACATTTTAAAAATCTTTATGAAGTGTTTGTTAATAATTGCTTTATCACTTTCATTTGCTTTTGCATGTCAGAAGATGTGTAATGGACATGGTGAATGTGCCACTGGTGATAAGTGTGAATGTTATCCTGGTTATGGAGGTGCTGATTGTAGTGAGAGTATTATTTGTTATTTTCATTAAATAAATAGGAAGCTGTCCATACAGTGAAGCATTTGTTGATTTATTACCTGGTGATTTAGATCACAATGGAGCTGTTACCACAGCTACTGCTGTTAAGAATGAATGGTACCCTGTTGCAGGAACTCATGAAGATATTGGTGCTGTTATAACAACAGCAAAAAGAGCACATCGTTATGCAGAGTGTTCTAATGCTGGTATATGTGATAGAAATAGTGGTTTATGTAAATGTAACAGTGGATTTGAAGGTAGTGCCTGTCAACGTAGAAGTTGTCCAGCATCTGCTGATGGTTTAGTATGTAGTGGACATGGTATGTGTCTAAGCAGTGAAGCAAGTATAATAAAGAATAGTGCTACTCCAGCTGCTGCTAAATTACCAAGTGGTTGGGAATATCAGAAATTTGGTGTTTGTGAATGTGATAAAGGTTGGACTGGTATTAGTTGTGGAAGTAGAATATGTCCTAAAGGATTAGATCCAGTGAATGTTGGTAAAACTGAATATATATTTAGTGTTGGAAGTACAAGTGCGTGGCTGCATTTGATGCTAATAATGCAAAAGATACAAATGCTCATTATTATGTAATGGAATATGATGGTGTGACTTACACTACTCCAATAATACCAGCTAGAAAAGATGTATGTGGATCTGCTAGTGCAAAGAGTGAAGCTGCTGAAGATATTAGAAGAGCAATAGTGTCTATTCCGCCATTATCACAAGCTAAAGTATCAATACAATTGTGATTCTACATAATAAACAAATCACTTCAATTGAAATTACTACACCATATATTGAATTAGATTTAACCTGGAAGTTGTACATGCGTAGATAATAACCAGTCGTGATATTAGTGGTTCATCTAGTCCAAAAGATCAGTAAAATCACATCATTTACTGCTGATATAAAGATAGATAAATGCATACCAGACTGATGCAATTACATTAAACGTTGAAAGCATTCAGGAGCTATTACTGAAAAGGATAAATCTTTCATTTCTTGTAGTGGACGAGGTACTTGTGATGAAACTAGTGGATTATGTCAATGTTTTGACAATTACTCAGGTTTAGCTTGTGAAAAAACAAAGAACTAAATATACTATTTACAATATGTAAACTAAAATTGTATTATTTCATTAATCTATTATAAATAATCATATTTTAGGGATGAACTTTTCAGCATATATTTATTAATCACCACTAAATCCAATCATACTATTTTCATAAATCAAATACCTCTCTATTTATTTGTACAAAAATATCAAACCATACTCAAGCTTGTCAACAAAATTTTTAGTTTTTAAATAATTGTTTTTTAAAGTAGCTATGAATAATTTGACTTTCTTATTATTATTGCTACTGTATTTAGATGATATTTATTGTCATGATTGTATTCATGACCAAGTATAAGCTCAATTAACTAATATCGAATAGATGCAATCAAAAATGAATATAGTTGAGGTCAAGCAAGACTACAAAGAAATACCAAAAGGTAGACAGTTAGATGAACAGTTTTTACCCATCAGATTTCATTTAGACTATTCCTTCCTTGATTCGTATATTTCAAACCATATATTTGTAGTGATCCACAATTAATGTGTACAAAATCAGGTGAAACTGTATATCTATCAGGAGAACCAAAAACATACACTTGTAAATCAAGTGATATACTTACAAGTGCCAAAAGAAAATATATTGTAGAACAATTAATACCTATAGCTCAATCCTATTTCCAAAAAGCTCTTCAAGTTGTACATGTTGATGGAAATTTGAAATTATATAGAAGTAGTGATTTTGATGTAAAATTAAGGAATTACGCATGTTATAAAATCCCTAAAACATATACTGGTGAAGGTATAGGAAGTGCTGATTATGTCATTTTTGTAACTGCAAGACCAACTGAAGGCTCGACATTAGCTTGGGCACTTGCTTGTAATACTGACCAATATGGTAGACCCATTGCAGGTCAAGTAAACTTAGGACCAGCCAGATTAAGTGAAGATGATCCAAAATCCTTTAATGAGCAACTAGGAGTTACAATTCATGAAAGTATATACATATATATATTATTAATATATTTCATAGTTACACATGCTCTTGGTTTTTCAGGTAGTAATTTCCGAAATTTCAAAGAATACTTTGGTGGTCCACCTAGAGAGTACAATAGTGTAGTAAGTAAAGAAACAACATGGAAAACAATGACAAAAATCATTTCACCCAAAGTAGTACAAGTTGCAAAAGAACATTTCGGTTGTGACGATTGGCCAAATGCAGGTGTTGAATTAGAAGATTATGGAGGTAGTGGAACAGCAGGAAGTCATTGGGAAAAGAGAATTTTACATAATGAGTATATGACAGGTATTGCCTCTCGAAATCCCGTATATTCAAAATTCACATTAGCATTATTTGAAGATATGGGATATTATAAAGTCAACTTGGACAGTCGCAGAACCATTAAAATTCGGAAAAGGAAAAGGATGTACATTTGTCTTGAAACAATGCAGTATGTGGAGTAGTTATAGTGATTATTGGTGTACTAGTCAAACATGTTCGTATGATATGAAGGATAAATCCACTTGTCTTATCAAAAGTTATACAGAAGAATTAAATCCATCTTTTCAATATTATCCTGGAGAACCAAAGAAAGGAGGTTGGGAAGAAGCAGCTGATTATTGTCCAATCCCATATCCTGCTGGAGATGGAAATTGTCAAAATAGTGGTACAAAATCAGTAATTGTGATTGATGAAATAGGTGAAAGTGTTGGTTTTACTAGTCGATGTTATATGTCTGAAGGTAGATGGGGTAAAATACCATCCTGCTATAAATCAAGATGTAATAATAAAAACAAATTAGAATTATTTATAAAGAATGAATGGCATGAAATGAGTAATGATGATGGTGGTACTTATGTTTTTGAAGGTGATTTTGGTGCAGTTACAATCACTTATCCATCTGTAGAAGAAGTATGTCCTTATGTGAAGATATGTAGAGGAAGTGATTATGATAAGAATATTGTATGTAGTGGACATGGACATTGTTTGAATAGTGGAGTTTGCATGTATATATATATATATTAATATCTTTCTCTTCTTTTTTTTATTTTATTTTTTACTTTATTTTTTATCTTGTATAGATGTGAACAAGGTTATTCAGGTGAAGGTTGTGAAACATTACAATGTCCAAAAGGCTCTAATGGTATAGAATGTAGTGGTAGTGGTATATGTAATTCAGAAGGTAAATGTGCATGCAATGATGGATTTAGTGGTAATGCTTGTGAATTAAAAGGATGTCCAAATGAATGTACTTCAACTACACATGGTATTTGTGACACTTCCACTGGAAAATGTAAATGTATTGAACATTTTTATGGTGATGATTGTGCTGAAAGTTTTTGTCCTCCGTATTATAATGCGACTAACAGTTGCTACAGTAATAAAGAGCAAGGTGTTTGTGATAAGAAAATTGGTGTTTGTGCTTGTAATTTTAAATATGAAAATGTTAAAGATTATAATGATGAATATGTGAAGAAATTTAATGGTTATTATACTTCAAATGACTGTAGTATGTATAAACAAACTGAAATTAGCCAATATGAAAAAATTACTTTAAATGATTTCCAACACGCTTCTGATCCTGTAAGAATAACAAAAACTATTAAATACCATCAATATCAATACTTTGAAACTGAAATTACCAGTGCTTCATACTCTATTTACATTGTAATTGATAATATTAAACCAAATTATTATTTAGCTGCTTCTACTGAATCTCCATTACAATTATATGCTAGTTTCATTCATGATCCACCATCTGGTGTTTATAATCAATATATTGCCAATTACAATGCAAGTTCTTTGATTATAGAAATGGTTCCTGGTGTAGATAATTCACCATTTACTACCATTGGTACTGTTCGATTCAGTGTAATTGAATTAATAAAGAAAGAGAAAGATGATGATGAAGATTGTAGTTATGATATATATGTAATTCAAGATCCATGCCAAGATGAAAATTATAAGAAATGTAATGGAAATGGTGTTTGTAAAAACGGTAAATGTGAATGTAATAATGAAGCTTTTACTGGTAGTCAATGTAATATATTAAACTGTAATCCAGCTTGCTTACATGGAACTTGTGTTATAGATAGTAAAACTGATAAAAATTCTTCACAAATAACAGTAGATGATTTGAAATGTAATTGTGATGGTGGTTATAAAGGTGATAGTTGCTAATGAAGAAGATGAAGTATTTATGACACCTCCAATAAAGTTAGAATATAGTAGTAGCAGTTATGTAATACCATCTGAATTAGTAGATGTTGGTTATTATTCATTATTCCAATTCGAAGTAGGTGAAATAAATAAGATTATTATATTCAATATTGAATTTCCAGATATATTAACCATGGCTCCAATTATACTATTTAAATATAAGAAATATCCAAAAGTAGATGATTATGATATATTTAGTAGTAATGATTGGTCAGTTCCACATAAGAATGTGAAAAGTATTATTAGACGCCAATAAAGGATTAATCACAGGAACGTGGTACTTGTCAATTTATAACTCATTATATTCAACAACAAAGTTAAATTTCACTGTCAATATGTTTAGTCCCCAGACAGATGATGAATATAATACAATATGTGGTTCACATTATAATGCAGTTAATAAAGATAATGCAAATATGCCAACTTGTATATGTAGCTCTGATTATTTTTATATTTACACTGGTGACTTTTGTGAAGAAAGTATAAATGTAATAACTAGGAATGAACATGTGAAAGAATTTGATTTAGGAATTGGTGAATATTACTATATGAGATTAGATTTAAAAGATAATCCAAATAAATATAATTATTATACTATCAATATAACAAACAGTAAAGAGGACAGTGATGTATTACTATTAGTTTCAACTGAACAATTGCCACGATTAGATAAATCCGCATATTATGATGAATATTCGGTTAGCTTGAGTAGTTCAAGCCAAGAAGTGGTAATAAATACTGAATCTGCTGATTATTTGTATATCACTGTAACTAATAGAATAACAAGTAGAAAGAATGCTTCTATTTTCTGTAATATAAATGGAGATAAAACATTGACTTATTCTGAATATAATAATAAACTAAAATCTGTTACTCAACAGTTAGAAATTAAACAACAATTGATAGAGAAATTGAATAATTATATAGCAACTACAAATAATGATAATTATAATAATAATAGAAGAAGAAGAATAAAGAGAAAATATACTAAAACAATGAAGTTGAATAATAATTTTAACACTATTAAATCATCAATAGAACTATGTAATACTTCTGATACAACTTCACCATGTATTAAATATCATAAAGAATGTTATTATCGTGGTATTTATCAAGATAACCAATGTAATTGTTTAACCAATTGGAATGGAATACACTGTAATACACCTGTATTAAGAAGTATTCAAATGTTAATGTTTAGTGCTCAAAATATCAAAATGTTATGTAACAAATGTCAATTTAAATTGTATTTAAAAAGAGGATCATTTAATTTATATATAATTCCACTTCCTTTAAGAGAAACTGAACTAAATATAAATGTATTTGGAGTTGATAAAGATGGTAAATATACTGAATCTTTGAATAATGATGCTGATATTCTTATCTCTAATATTAACCCTCGAACTCTTTATGATTTCCATCAAATTATCGCTTATAATGGTAATAATGAAACATACAAAATAAACACTCAAGACTCAAACAATAAAGAAAATAACAAAATCTATTTAGCAGTATATGCTAATACGAATGGTTATTATAATATAAGTGTTAGTGTAAATGAAGATACAGCAGTAGATACAGGTGAAGAAATATTCAATGAGTTGGTTGATTGGGCAGGTAATAGTACAACTGGAATAGTATCTTTGGTATTTGTTATATTGTTTTTATTGCTTCCCATTTGTTGTTTATGTAATCCAATTTGTAGTAAAGATGAAATTATTAGATTAGATATGGGTAAGATAGTTCATGATTATATAACCAATAATACAAGTAATAATACCAACAACACTTTGGCTAAACAAAATAAGAAATTAGAGAATCAACATAGAAGAGAAGAATTGAGAAGAAAGAAGAAAGGTAAGAAAGGAAAGAAAGATGAAACTGTTGAAATAAAGACTGTGTTGATTGAAATGACTCCTTTTACATTTAATGATGGTGAATCTCCCGTTCCTTATTTATATATATTAAATGGTGAATATAGAGTAGTAAATCCTCCAAGATTGAGTTATTGAAGAATCCAATAGTATTGAAACAAGCTGATAATGCAATTATTTAAATTTATATATCTAAATTTTATTATTATAAATTAAAAATTAATTTCTTATTTTTTATTATTTTATTATTATATTTTTTTAAATAAAATATGGAATATGACATAATATAGTTCTTACTTTATTTTATTTTCATTCATTGATAATTCTTTTAAACTTTCAAAATCTTCATTCTTTTCTCTCATTAATCTCAATACATTTTCATTTAATTCATTTCCTGATATATTTATCCTCCATACTAGAACAATTTATAACTCTATAATCTTTCAATAAATGTAAATGAGGAGATAATATTTTCATTCCTTCATCTCCTATTTCATTACCATTTAACCAAACATCTACAAGTTCTGGAAATGATGGTAAAATATCAATCAACATCTCCACGCTTTTATATGTTAATTTATTATCTAAATAATAAAACTAATATAGATTATACTACTTAAATCTATTTTATATATATCACTTATTTCATTTGATCTTAAAGAAAAGAATGCTTTTAAAATATCATCATTAATTTCTGAATAACTCAGGTTCAATGAATAAAGGTCATAATTTTTAATGTATTTGATTAATTCTGGAATATCTGTATCAATTAGAAGTTCTTTACTTCCATTAAAATTAAATTTGATTTCTTTTATTGAAAATTTGGAGAATAAGGGTTTTAATCCCTTATAATGAATGTCTTGATTATATGTGATGAATATTTTATTGAGGTTTGGATATTTATATAATTCTTTTGATAACAATATCATTGATTCATCATCTAAATTCATTCCAAATAGATTTAACTCATTGGTTCTATTGATTAACAAATATAAATAAGGAAGCAGTAATTTAAAGCCTGCTGGACCAATTGGATTAACTATTCATAATATAAGAATAACTAATACATATTAAACTCATTAATTTCAATTTCATACATGGAATTAACTTTACTAATGATTCAACAAAGCTATGATTCAGATTACATAAATGTAAATCCAATATTTGAAGATTTGTTAATTGAGAAAGTAATGATGCAAATAATGATTGATTTTGAATTGGAATTAAAAATTCATTACCTATATAACTCAATAAGATTAAATATATACAAAAATAGATTTTTGTGGGATTAATCAGTTTCATTATTCTGAAGAAATAATTCATTCCTTCTTCACATAAACAAATACAGTTTGATTCAATACTAAAGACATCTTCACTATAAAAAAATGTCATTCTAAACATCATTTTATCTAAATTACATTCTCTTCCTTCTATACATTGGTGATGTTTTTGATATTTTAGTTTTTTACATATTGAATCATATTTATAATAGTCCATCATCATTAGTATTGACAATATTCTTTCATTAGGTTGATTATTATTATAATATTCTATTAAATTATCTCGAATTTTTTCCCATTTATCGCTTTCAACATAATATTTTAATGGATAATCTATTAGAAATGTAACTATATTTTTATCATTATTATAAAATATGTCTTTTCTTTCTTTACATATCATCATATAATCATCATCATCTCTCAACATTTCACTTATTTTCATCATCTCTTTTTTCAACTCTTTTAAACTCATTCTATCTTCATTCTTCACTTTTAATATCCTTTGAATCATATTATCACATTTTACATCACAACTGTATTCACATCTTATGATATTATTCAATGTTTTAAGCATATTATTATCTTCATTAAATGGTAATTTCTTACAAATCATTTCATATAAAATACAACCAACTGACCAAATCACACTTTTCTCATCACATTCATATCCATTCAACTCTTCAGGGCTTTTGTAGCACATATCATATAATCTCATATCTTCTTCTTTTCTCAATTCATTCAAGAATAAATCACATAACTTTACATTCTCATTCTCTATTATTATGTTTGAACTCTTTAGATTACCAACCACTATATCATATTCACTCAATATCATCAATATATCACATACTCTACTTATTATACTACATATATTATCACTTAAAATAGTTTCACTTTGAATTATCTCTTTTAAATCTAGCATATAGTATTCTCTCTCATATATCATCATATTATTCCCGAATATCTCTATTTTAAATGGTAATGTGAAAAATGAACAACAATCTAACAGAAAATTATTGCTGTCAGAAAAATGCAATAATTTATCATTTTCCACCCCTGTCACGTCAATGATTTTTATCATTTTATAATCACTCTCACTCTGTAATACTAAATTTACTTCACTATAACTCTTTTCTATCCGGCTTTTTATCTATAATATATAAACATCATTAATACTATCAAGTTCGGTAATTTCTTTGTTAATATCTCATCCATATCATGAATTTTATGTGAGTTTATCATTTTATGAAAATAGAGTCGTTTCAAAATCAGTTATTCATTTTTAATTATGAAAAACTAGAATTCATAAGGTGTAATAATTGTGTAATAAACTATATTTTACAAAAAATTTGCATAAAAGAATTTAATGCAAATAAGAATATCATCGCAACTCTTAATCTAGTATTATACAAAATATTCAAATATAAATAACTTCTAAATATTATATTTATAACTAATATTACAAATTCATTAAATATATATATATATATATTCTCACTTATCAACTACTTCGTTCATTATTACATGATGATGACTATTACTATTTGAGTTAAGACTGCTTCTCTTTCTTTTCATTTTACATTCACTTTTACTATCATTACAACATATCTGAACATTGCTATAATCAATCTAATAATAAATAATAATAATAATATAAATACAGGTTCAAAGGAAGATTTTGAATATCTATTATTTTCTCTATCTATTATTAATTTACTCATATTTTCATCTTTGCAACACAATAAAGGTGTTTTCATGGTTTTTAAACCACTTTCTAATTCACAAATTTCATTATTTTCATTGTTACCATTATCATCATCATTTATTATTCGTTTTATTTTAGATTTTCTATAATTTTTATTATTATTATTTGTATGATTATCAACATTTATTATTTCCTCACTTTTTGTAAAATCATTAATACAATTTCCTTCAGTTACTGGCTTTGTAGCTAATAAATATATAAATATATAAATATACAACTAAATATCAACCAAAAATAACTACAAAATGTTATTTTCTTCTGATTATTGACTGTAAAAATTGGATGTTTATAATAAACAACCAAAAGTGGAATTACGTATATAAATAACAGTGTACAGATGAATATAAAACATGTAAAAAATAGCAAAACAGTATCAAATCTTGTGTAGTAGTTATAATAAGCAGTTTGATTGAAAATACCATAAATCATCCAACCAAATTCGAATAAGATGAGTACAGCGTAAAATATGAGTGATTTGTCATACCATGCTATCTTAAATAGCTCTGTATACATCCTAGCATACCCAGAATTGGGATTAACAAACTCACTTGTTTTTATTACCATAGATAAATACATCAGAAATGGAGAGTGAAATATTTCTAATAAACCAAGAGTCTATGACAGTTGAAAATAGATTCTATTTATACTAAAACATGTATTGCTAATATTAGTGTGTCTTGTTTAACGAAATGCATAATTGCCAGAACTATACACGCCACACCTAAGAAAATATGAATAATGATTGAGGCGACAATTGTGGGGATTATACTACATATAAATGGTATATAAAATACGGTAGAACAACTAAATGATATTTATTTTTGCCCATCTATTCTGTAGAACGAGAAAAGAATTATTAAATGGTTGTGTTGAAACACTGAGGCTTTAAAAATGTAATTGTGATATAACACTTGAAATACTGGTATTTTTATACACCCTAAAGTGTCATCGTACATTGTTGTAACACATTAACAAAACAGTGCTAAAAATAACTTTACTGATGAAAGAAATAGGTAAATTTTTATATTATACAAAATTAGTATGATGAAAACTTATAAAAATGAATGGATAAATAAGTGAATAATACACTACAAAAAATAAGATTTAAAAGAATAGAATAATAATATAATTATATAAACAAATTAAACAAAGAAGAGCCGACATAGCCATTCGATTGACTAATTTTACTTTCACTATCATAAGAGATATCACCACAAAATAATCTATTTAGAATATCACTGGAGGTAACTTCATTTTCATTCTTAATTATAATCATCTGCATATTATCAATAAAGTTCTTTAGATCGAATAATTTATTGGAAGATTTAAATAATATTTGAAATATTGTATTTAAAATAGATTTATCAATCACAGCTTCATTTAAAATCTTTATTAATTCCTTTAATAATTCATCCAAGTTTTTCTTATCATAAATGTCATATTTATAAAATAATAATTGGCATTTTTCATAGATTTCTTCAACTTTGTTTATATTTACCATTTTAAACAGTGGAACAGACTATTTTATATACATAAAAATATTATATATATATATATATATACTTTATATTTACTTCCATTTATTAATAATGTTGAAATATACTCCATTGGAGATAAATTCAAACTATATCTTCTCGATAATACTTTTTCAAATGGTTTAAATATGTTATAAAGAGAAAATGGATAAAAAATATTAGGATTTAAATCACCATTATTTTTAAATAAATGTTCAAGAAATTCATAACTATCACAAATGAAGTTGTATTTATCTTCATCACCTTCACAAGAGCTTAAGCTTGACTCACGATTAAATCCACTAGCTGCAGCTACAACAGAAGGAGTGATTGGAGACTTAGGAAATTTTGAAGAAGAAGAAAATGAATTTGGTTTTGAAAAAGAATTTGATTTTTTGATTGTTTTAAATGAAGTAGAAAATGAATCTATGTTGGATGAAGATTCAACTGTTCTTTGATTGCTATAAATTGACATTTCAGGATCTGATCTAATCGCAACTATATTATTAAACCATATAATTCCAATGTATAAATAATTTTCTCTTAAAACGGTCAAAATTTCGGTTAAATTGGGATAGGGTAATTTTACATTCATTTTAATCATTCCTTTTTTATTTATTCTATTTCTATTCTCTTTGCAAAATAATATATAATTTTTGATCTCTTCTAATGATTTTTCTTCTTCATTTATATTTATATCTATCACTAAACATGGGCAGAAATTGTCACAATCCCTTATCCTATTCTTTATATCAATTTTATTATCTTCATTAAATCCATAAATTCCTAATAAATAATTCAAACTTCCTTCTAATATAATTCTACTATTTGCCATTAATTTTCTGATTCTTTTTATTTGGGTTAATATTTCATTGTTATTGCTATTATTGATGAGTTTTATTTCTGGTAATTTGACTAAATATCGAATATAAAATTTAGTGGAAAAAACGTGTCTTAAGTGAATAATTTCATTTAATATTTCATCATCATCTTTAATTGTTGGTTGATTATTGTCTTTTTGTTTCTTTTGAAGGTTGAAAGAGTATAATAAAGGAGTATTACAGGAGGAATATGTTAATCTAAAAATATAAGAAATTATATATATATATATATATACGTTAATAATGGTAATAATGAATTAATATTATAAAATATTGTATTATTATCTTCTTTTAATGTTCTTACATTCTTATTCTTTAACGGATTACTATCTATTCCATAGATACTCTTCTGATTCTGAATTTGTTGTTGTTGTTCAGTTAGTGTTGATGATAATGTTACAGTTGTATTAGTATTTGTACAATTACTATTATTGGAGGCTTGAATGTTTGTTTGAACTTGAAATGGTAATAATCGATTTTGATATCTTACTAACATTTTGAAATATTCACTATTTGAATTGATTCTATTTGATTATATAATAATAATAATATTATTATTATTATTTATAGTTATACAATATATCTTTGATATTGTGTCTATTACAAATAGTTCGATTATACACTTTTCCATTATATTCATAGATTATTGCTTGTTTCCAGTTGTAACTATCTAAACTATTCTCTTTTATACATTCTGTACATATATAGTAACTATAAAATAGGATTATGCCAATTTCTGATTTAATCTCCTTCTTTTCTATTTTGGCTAATTTATCAACTTCATCTTCTTTCTTTAACATTGAGCTCATTGTATTCTTAAAATGTACATCTATTTCAAAGAAATGACGAAATGAGCCACTTTTATAACAAATTCCTATTTCTATGAGTTTCTATGCATAAATATTACTTTGATTTTATACATTTACATATGTTTGGAATAGTTTCAACCGTTCATCACACAGCTTTGTCCGATTAAAGGCAAACAACACTTTGGGAGGAAAAGTTGGTAAATTGGGATATACATCATCCAACTATAAATATTCATAATTTTGAATTTATATATACACTATCATGAAGACTACTCAGAGAACTATATCTGTGATAAACAAACCATTTTACTCTAATATTAGATAGAAGATATATACTCCTTATCATCATCTTCATCACTATACACATTATTATTGTTCTTGATTTTCACTTCAAAAATATAATTCTGTGAAGAATTAATTATTATGTAGTATACAGCAACTCCATTCACCAACTTCCAATTTAAAACATCAATTGATATGCTATATCTTCTCAATAATCCTGCCATTTCATCAAAAAATCAATTTATGAAACGGATATATTTTAGCATTGTTCAAAAACAGCGTGTGGTTTAGAGGTTGTATATTGCAAGATTATACATTCATAAATGATATTTAGATAAAATTTACTATATGATATAAATGCATCATTTTAAAATTAAACAAGCTCGAAAAAAGCTTGAATTAAAAGAAAATAGAAATCTTCTTATTGTGAAAGATCTAAATGCTAAAGAAAGTCAGTGATAATATTACCTATGTCTACCGTCATAAGACATTGAAACTAGTTGATTCAAAAGATCCAGAGTATAGAATTTACTTTTATTTCTCATTTATAGATTTGATGAGCCATCTGAACATTTTGTAAAGACTATGGATAGTTTGCAAGCATTTGTATACATATATGGAATCATAATATAATCTAGTTGAGTGATGTTCAATCGTTTGTTAAGAAAATGGATGGTATAAAATATAATAATTCTATTGTACTAGCATTTGTTAAACAATTTAAGAGAATTGCTGAAACATTACAAAAATATGTGTTAGAAGAAGATACTGAAAAATTCAGAGTGATGGTAGAGTTATATAACCAAAAGATGGATAATTTCAATGATGATTTAATACCAGCATTAGTATATATATATATATAGAATTTATGTTTTTAGAAATTGAGAGTTGAAGAAGATATAGTAAAACCAATAAAAGAAAAAATAGTGAATATGAAATCCATAAAAGTATATTATTATATTCAATTATTATTTATTTATTTAGAAAGGATTAGATGATCGTACTAAATACAAAATGGATGTATTACACTATCAAAAGAAAGTCGATGATTTAAAATCAGATCCAAAAACAGATGCAGTTAAATTAATAAGGGTATTATTATTATTATTATAAATAGAATGAAGATAAATATTCAGCATCTGTAGACTTCTTAGAGTCAGTAGATGTCGTATTAAAACAACAAATGAACCACTATTTAGAAAATCACTCTGAAGTTTTAAGATTTGAATTTGGTCATTTTCGATGTATTCAAAAGTTGTTTTTTGACACTGGAAGTCAAATTGTAAGTGAATTCTTAAATATAGAACCTGGTACAAAGGGAAGCTTCCAAATTATTAATACAAGTGATATTGAAACGATTGTTAGAGAACATAGAAATAGATCAGCCAGAATTAATATGCCAAACTATGGCTTGACTCAAAATCCATCACAAACTGGTTTGAATCAACAACAACAACAACAACCAGGAATGTCACCTCAACAATCGTATTACAATCATCAACAACAACAACAACAACAACCTGGAATTTCACCTCAACAATCATATTATGGAACAGCTCCACCACAAATTCAACAACAACCACAACAACAACAACCAAATCCATTTGCATCTGTACCATCATATGCAAGTATATTTATATATATATATTGACAATAGTTCCTGCTAAAACTGTTGCTCCACCACCTCCAACTATTCTTCCACCTTCAGCACCAACTCCTCCACCAATTCCAGCAATGCCAGTTAATAGTATATATATATCATTATATATGTTTATATAGATCCAGTATTTATTTCTATTTCTTTATTATTGCTTTATTAGTATTCCAATTTACCACCTCCATCAGCTACATCATATCAACAACAACCACCTGCTTCACCTATTCAAGCTGCTCCAAAAGATGAATGTATAATTTAATTTTATATTTTATATTTTAAATAGTTGATATTGTATTTATATATATTTTTATTGTTGTAGTTTGGTAATGATAATCCAGTTCCAGTATTATCACAACCTCCACAACAACAACAACAACAACAACCAGTTGATGAAGTATATATAAAAGATCATATTTATTCTATATTATTTTAGTTTGATTTGTTTAATAGCATTCCATCTGGAAGTCTTGTTTCACCAACTTCTACATTTTCAACAAGTCCATCTTATTCTACATCGACTCCTGCTGCTCCTACTCCAAATCCAAATACTGTATAAATAATTATATATATATATTATATTTATAGTTTCCATACAAAGCTAGAGGTTTGTTTGAATTTCTTGCTGAAAATCCAGATGAACTAACAATCAGAGTTGGTGATATAGTTACAGTGATTAAAAGAGAGAATAGAGATTGGTTGTATGGTACAAAGACTACTGGAGAGAAAGGAATATTCCCTGAATCTTTCATTATAGCAATATAACTCTATTATAAATTTCCTTGTAATAAATTGTCTTAATAAACCAATTTAACATTTGATTCTCTTTACAGATGTTTCTATTGATCTAAAAACGATATTTTTCATTATAGATTTGAATAAATAATTTGAAGTAGTCAAGCTTTTTTTCATTGTTCAAAATATTATCTCTTATAGATCATATATGGCTTAATTATCATTTTTAATTATTTTTTTATGTATAATATTATGGATATAACACATCAATATAATCATATTTACTTATTCATTTCAAATATGTGATAAATTTATACAATATTATTGTTAAATTACTACTTACCCTATTTAATGCAGAATAATAAGTTTAATCCTTTTTTAAATTCATCAAGACTAATATCGCTATTGACCTGCAGTTCAAGTGAAATTAACACCGAAACAGTTATATTGCTGATATTACAATGTATTGCAATAATGAAATTGAGATTTCAAAAATTTATCATCTCAAATTACAGCTGATAGAATAAATGTGTTAATCAATATATAATCCATAGTGAAGCTAGTGCGTGATATTTGCTGTTCATAATTATAATTCTATGTGAAGAAATTAATGAAGTTTTGTAGGAAAAATCAAGCAAAGCTCGAATTCAACATTCTAAATTTCTTTCTTCTAATTCATTATCTGAAAGTATACATAACTTTATTGTTATTAATTTCTGATTATCTATAAATTCTATAGTCAATGATTCGTGAAATCCTTATTGATTTAATTAATTTTGGTTTAAATACTTTAATGCCAACAGATGGACTTGATGAAATCGAGCAAAAAGAACGTTCTGCCTATGTTTGTGCTATATCCCTCATATTTTGGGGTTTTATTCTCTGCGTCTGGATTAATTCAAAGAATTGTGTGAGTGAAGAAGGCGAAGAAAATGGGGATCAAGATGGAAAAGATGAATGTAACAATGATAAAAATAATGTAGAAGTATTACCAGTTGTGAATAATGAAAAACTAGTTGATTTTAACAAATTTACTCAAGACTTGCATATATCTTTTTTTATTCAATATATTTAGTGTTTTTCAATTCATTTGAAAGGTAATATGATGTTTGAACCTGTCAGAAATGATAATGTTACAGAATATTACTTAAAACGCTATAAGCCCAATAATGGATATATGATCAATAGCAATTATGAACCAATAACATTTGTATCAAGCGAAAACAACAAATTAAAGAGATTCATTTTAATTGATTAAATAAATATATCATAATACAAAATAACACCTTTTATTATTAACAATTACCCATTATATTACATTTTATTTGTTTTTGGCTTATTAACTACCAGTAGAACACACAGCTTGTAACATATTTAAACATTGTCTCATTAAATTGATATGCCACTATTCAAAAATATAATTTTTATAATACATACGTCTAATTCCTACTTGTCCTAGTGGGAACAATGCACATGTGAATAAAACCATCATAATTACTTGAAATACTGACAAAAACAGTGTTAAGGAGTAACTCTTTAAAAATAATGAGCTATAGAGTGTAGCTAATATAGTAAATGCATAAACTGCAGAATAAATGATTTTATCCTTATGAAAGAATCTAAAAAAGTAACTAGGATTGTATAATAGAAATGCAGCCATAAACAGCAATGTTCCCATTGTAAAACTAATAGCAAACTTCGCAGGTCTGATCATTATCAATGGAATACCTAGAATAAAAGCTAATAGGAAAAATATTGCAGAGAGTATAATTAATCCAAGAAAATATTTAAAACGATCCATTCTATTATTAATATAATTTAATTTGATAACAATACCTTGACAATTTAAAACTATCAAAATAACTACTTCTATGACCTAATTCTAAATCATCATCTACTTTTTCTTCCTTTGGAGTAGACCAAAATGCCCAACTTACTTCATTTTGCCTCTAAATTAAGTAAATAGTGTAATTATACCTGTCTTACTGATCCATCTGCTCCTTTGGCTTTTTCATTTTCTAACCATTCCTTAAAACTGGAACTATCTTGCATTACAATCTTAGATGAAAGGATAAATAAAAGAGGATTTATAATATAGGTTTGATATCTTTCTAAAAAGCTTGAATCTAAATTATCTCTTATACCTTATATATATGATAGAAACCATATCTAAAAATGGTTTATGAGTATTTGCTATTACTATAACCCTCTTATTCTATTTGTGTCTCACTTTTTTGTCAAACCTTTTGTCAAGCCACATTTTTGTTTTTGATGTGTGATAGATTCTCTGATCCATTATTGCCTTCTCCCTCACAATTAATTCGTGAGAAGAAGCATAACAACTTTTTATTGGGTGTAAATGTTGTTGTATTCTTGTTTTCTGGCTCTGGATCTCTTATTATGGGTAAATTATTGTATATTATTAGTTAATAAATTTTAGATATCAAATTGAAGGTGAAGGAAGACCAGGAACAGAAAAACATACATTTCAAAAACCTTGGTTTTCAAATTTGATGATGTTTATAGGAATGTTTTTCCTATTTATGGTTTATTTAGTATTTATAAAAATATTTATATATAAATAGATAAGAAAATGGTATAAAAATGAGAAAATCACCAGGTATATAAATAAATTATGAATTAATAGTAAAACAAATGCTCCATTATGGAAAATATATGTGTACTGCTTAGGTCCATCATTATGTGATTGTACTGCTTCATTTTTAATGTATTTTTAATAATAATTATATATTAACTAGGTTTTTGGGTTTATTATGGATAAGAGTATCAATTTGGCAAATGGTAAGAGGTTCGATCGTAATATTCGCTGGATTTATTAGATGGTGGGCCTTGAAAAAGAAATTAAGAATATCTTTTTAATTTTCCTTTCAAAATTTGTTAATTTTCTTTAATCGAATATTTAAAGACATGAATGGTTAGGAATAATCATAGTATTCATTGCACTTGTAGTAGTTGGTTGTTCTTCTTTAGGCAGTAATGATGATAATACAAATTCAAGTGTGTTGTTACAAATATTAGGTATATTTTTAGTAATGATTGCTCAAATCATTCAAGCTGGTCAAACTGTAATAGAAGAACATTTATTACAAGGAATTGAGATAGATTCTGACTTCATAGTTGGTTGTGAAGGATTGTGGGGTTTAATATACACTGGTTTAATATTTATGCCAATAGCTCAATATCTTCCAGGAGAAGAAGGCAAATCTCTTCATGAAGATACAATCGATTCTTTTTATATGTTATATCATAGTTTACCAATATTATTAATAAATATCTCTACAATATTTTTATTATTATTTTTAAACTATGGTTCAATGAATGTAACGAAATATAGCAACAGTGTTAGTCGAAATATATTAGAACCAGTTCGAACTTTCTTTGTTTGGATATTGGCAGTTATAATCTATTATATAAGTAATAAGAAATATTTAGAAGGATTGAATTATATGTCAATTGTTGAGTTACTTGGATTTATGTTTTTAGTTTGTGGATTGTTTGTTTATTATGGAGTAGTGAAGTTTAAATGGTCAGTTTATGAAGATGAAGAAGTATTAACACCTTAAATAATTTGTTTATTATGATAATTATTGAAATATATAAATATTATTCAATTTAGAGTATTTAAAATGATTTGATTTTTATTCTTCTTTACTACTTTTCCATCATCTAATTCTATCATATATTCTTCATTATCTAATACTTTTCTTACTATTCCATTAACATTTTCATCAATCACCCATACTGAACTTTTAATTTTGATTTCTTTTTTCTCTTTTGTCTTCTTTATTTGAATTGAAACTTTTAAGCTATAAGCAGTTTTTCATAAATAAAATATGGTGATTTCTTCTTAAATGCATTTATAGATATATGTAACACTTATTAAGTGAGATTGGTTAATCATAATTAATATTAGTAAATATTCCATAAAAAATATATAATAATCATAATTTTAGTAGTGTGTTATTTTAAATGACATGCTTTTTAATTTTGTCGAAACCTAACTCAGTTTTGAATTATCCTTTGTTATTCTTGATGATATAGAATTATATGTGTTTTTTATTATATTAATTTCTGTAGATTCTATTAATATGTTGTTATACTCTTTTGGTATTAACTATTAATACAGATATAGAATCATATACATCATAATATTCGCAGATTGACAAATTCTCTAGTTTATCCTGATCTATACTTTCATATAGCCTTCTTAACTTCTTTTTTATTTCAGAACTATACATATTTTCATTCACCAAATCTGATTCTATATTATCACTATAAAAATAGATTAATACAAATTTATACATTACTGGATTTATTCTTTCCTTCACAGTATTAATTACTGCTTCTTTCCTTTCATTTAACTCCTAATACTTATATACAAATACTATATACTTTTTCAAACCTATCTACTAATTCCTTTCTCTTCGTTTTATGTAATGCTTCTAATGAATCCTTCATAAATTGTTTAAAATCATTAAAAAATGGACAATCCATTTCTTTCATATTCTCATTTATTATTCTTTGATAATTATATCTATTATACAATAAACATTAATCATAATAATATACATTGATGATTCTAAATCATTTCTCTTCTTCATCACATTTCCATAATTTATATCATAATTATAAAACTCTATTTCAATTTCTCTACTTTTCTCTACTATATCATCTACATTTAATAATACTTCTATTTCATTATGAATGTAATTATAATTGTTTTCTATTATCTTAATCAGTCTATTTACGTTTTTACTCTTTGTTATTGGTTTAGATAGTATTATTTCAAACTGTTTAGATAAAACATACAGATTATATAATAATGGAGATATATCCTTTTCTTTTAAAAACAATTCACTATGTCAAAATAATGAACAACAATTATTATACATTCCTTCTATTCTCTTTTTCATTTCATCAACATTTACTTCTTCTCTATCAATAATACATTTCAATTTGTTCATTTCATCATTTATACAATCATCCATTTGTCTTATTAACTCTTTATTATCTTCTTTTATTTTCTTCCTTTTTATGTCCAACATTAAACAATTCAAACATCTTAATTGCATTTCATTCTCTGATATGGGAATTGATATTATATTATTCATTACATCTTCATTATCTACATTTACTATTCTATATTTCCATTTACCTTCTTCAATTAAACCATAATAACTATTTCCATAACTGATATCTTCATCCATGTTTATTTTTCGATTGATTTTTATTTCATTTTCTATACTCTTCAAATATTCTTCTATTGCTGATTGTAATAACGGAATTCTTAAACTTCCACCTACTATTACTACTTCAATTAATCTCTTTTCTTCATTAGATATTTTACTCTCATCTAATACTGCTTTTATTCCTTCTTTTAGTTCTTTGTCTATTTCATTCTTCTTTAGTAAATCACTTAATTCATTTACACTGAATGTTGAGTCAAAATCATCATCTCCAAAATCAATTGAAACATTTATCTAATAAATATAAATTAATATTTATATATCTTATATTTATACATCACTAGCTCCTTGAGCACTTAGTTTTTCTTTCATCTTTATTATCTCATTCTTCACTTTTATATAATTCTTTTCTTTTCCTACTTCAAATATATCTATTTTCATCTCATTTTCAATTAATTCTCTAAAATGATTTATTAATATATTATCTATTCTCATTCCACCTAAATCATTTATGGTTTTAGTTTGGATTATTTTTACTTCATTCTTTCCATATTCATTTAAACAAATATTTGTTTTTAAATAACCCATATCTACAAATAATACTTTCTTTTTACTTTCTTCATCAACAAATTTCGAATCATTCTCATATCCAAAGCATAAACTACATGATAAATATTCGGGAATTATTTCTACTTTCTTAAATCCATTTGATTCGAATATTCTTCTCAATAATTCGATTTGATAGTTGTTATAATCACATGGAACTGATAATATGCAGTTGATTTTATCCACATTATTCCCTTCTTTTATATATTCATATATGTGATTTGCATAACTACTGTATATATCATTCACATTTAATATCTTTTCACCCAATCCTATATTATTGATTTTAAATCCTATCTCATCATTTTCTAATTCTATTATTGATTCAGGATATTGACAGCGACTATTAAGAATTTCACTAATTTCACTGAATTTCTTTCCAAATAAGTCTTTGATTGTAGTTATTACATTCTTGAAATTCTTAATTGCCTAGTAACAATATATATAAGTTGATATAGAATAGAATAGAATATACAGTGGTACTTTTACCAAATAATCGATTATTTGTCATATCAATGAATAATCTATTTAATAATAAACATGAATATAGATAATACTTAGTTTTCTTTTGACTGTAAACATCTTTTATAATTTTTGGAAGTTTTGGTTCAATTCTATTATCATAACCTGTAATAACATAGTAGTTTCCTCCAAAATCTATCCCAATAGTAAATGAATTGTCAATATCCGACATGAAAATGACAAAAATAGCTTTTGAAAGCTTGATAGGTTTGATGATATTTTCAACAATTCAATGGAAATATAAAAGTAATAATTAAGTGAGTATATTATATAGAGAAAAATAAATAAAAACAATATATAAAAATATTATAGATTAAATTATTCTTCAGGAAAAGGTTGACATACATATTGTATATTCTGTTCATCTAAACTAGTTTTAACTGATTCAGGTAAAGAACCTGAAACAACGACAGCATAACAACCAGGTTTATATCTTGCTAAATAAACATAAATAAATACAACTATTATACCAATTCTTTGCCTTCTAGCAGCCCAACTTCTCTGTGGATTCATCATTGCGATTAATCTACTAATTAAATAAATTAGCATACCCATCAAAGAATGGACTTACTAAATCTCCAGAACTATCATCCGTCACATCCTTACAATTATCACAACCATGCTCTTCAAACTATACATTATTTAGTTCAATATACTTGTTCTCTTGTTTTAACCAAACCACATATTTTACATGCTACTAAACTCTTATTAGAATCAGAAATTTCTGCCACATCGATTGCTTGCATGTTAGATCAAGAGAAATAAAGAAATATAATTTTTGTAAACTTGACTGAATATTACATAAATTCTGTAATTTACACTCTTTTAATCGTTTTTCATTTTAAAGTGTATAAACCCTCTATATATCCTTTAATATCCTAGAATATAATTACTACATTTTTATTTCAAGCATATTTGTTTGTATTAGGTAATATGAATCGTTATTAGAGATGGATTCTAAAGAATTGGTATATATCGATGATTATAGTTTTGTGCATAGGCTGAATTTATAAGAGCTAACAATCTCAACAGTCTTTCTGTAAAATTTGCGAAATACTTTTACTGTATTGAATGTTTTTATATTATCATAGTAAAAAAATCTGATATCAATTGTTTGTCATATGTATATGGATTGATAAAAGAGTATAAATATATACATTATAATTTTTTTAATATAGTACACAATTACAATACGTAAAGCTGAATGATTTACTGAAGTACATTAAATATGAAAGAAATTCTTTGTCACAAAAGCTCGAATTCATTTATAGTATGATTATCAAAAATTTATGTTTTCTTTAGATGATCATTTACATTGGAACGACTTTTATCAGTTCGTAATACTCCATACATTAGTTCCAGAGCAAGAATTAATAACAGTTTACCTAATATTTTTCGGATTACCAACAAAGCATATTTCCATAGCAGATTGCCAATGTTTATTATCTAATATAAATTCTCATTACACTGTAACAGGAGATGATCCACTCAGTGAGAATTATCATAAATTAGCAGTAACATGTCCAAATGGTATTAGTTCTAATGATGTAGCACATATGATAACACTCTGTCCAAAAGCATTCGAACCATTAATACGATTCAGAGAGAATTGTACAAAATTCATTTTTTCTAATCGAAGATTGGAGAGTATAAAGATGAGAAACGTTCAGTTAGACTCAATAATGATCTATAGAAGTCAACACAATAATAACTTTCCCACTGGCAGTTGTTGTGAGTATATCTCAAATTTACTCAAATATCACTCAAACCCTTATGTATATGATTTTGGACCTGATCATAACGATGATTTGATCAATATAAGGAATTTAGTATATCAAATCAAATATGTTTCCAATATACTCTGTAATGGAGGAATTGGATTTACATTTAGTAGTAATATAAAGAAGTTAAAAAGTGATAGTATTAATAAAAGGATAGATCGATTAAAATATGAAAGTGAAGTTTATACTAGACCTCTCTCTTTGAGTAGTTCATCCAATATGCAATTGAACAATCCAAATCAACTTCAATTGAATTATTCAAGACAATCAACTCGTTCTAAATACTTCAATAATTCACTTCATGCTAATAATACTGTCGCTACTGGTGGTAATTGTAATGTTAGAACTTCACTAAGTAATAACAGTATATCCACTAACGTTATTACCAGTACTGCTAATGGTAATAATAATAATAATAATAATGGTTTACAATACTCACAGATTAATCCGCCAAAAAAACATTCATTAACACCACGTCAAGTAACTCCATCAAATACAAATGTTGTAACTACAACTACAATTGGTGGAAGAATTACTGCTACAAAATCAGCAACCACTGCTTCCAATACAACGAAATCTTCCAATACTACAGTTACATCTAATACATCCAATATTAATAATTATAATATTAATAATGGAAATGGTTTTGCTATAGGTAGTACCTTTTCAAGCTCAAAGAGAGGTAATAGTAAAATTGCTGTTACTCCATTGCACTCTGGTGGTACAGTTGTGAGAGCAGGAAGTGATAGTACTGCTACAGGTAGTAGTAATAATGGAAATGCATTTTCCCCAACAGAAATAAATTTACCTAATTCATTAGATTCTTTTGAAGATACTAATGGTAAAATAGTGCCGTACAAACATCCTTTATCTCCAGCAACTGCTATAGAAAAAGAATAATTTAATTCTATACTTTTTGGTTATTTATTAAATTAGTAGATATTTCTTTATATCTTGTTTGGTGGGATAAATACTAATAATACGATCAGTTTCTACTCTTTGCCATATTATGAAGACATATAGATGATGAATAAACATGGTTGATGTAAAAAAGAAAGTCGAGCCAAGTTTATTCTATCTTTTATTTTTATTGAAATGACAGATCAATTGTCACTATTTTCTCCTGAAAATATTTCATCGGATTACCCTATTCAAATACATCCAGTATAAACCATTTAAACTTACTTTAATCATTTAATAGTTGGTTTTCTTGAATATATCCGATCATATCACTAGAAATAGATTGAGTGGCCAAGAAGATTTACGTGTACTAGGTATAATGATATTAGTTATTCAATATAGGTGTGATAATGGGAAAAGTAACAGAATCAAGAGAAAGTATAGAAATAACCAGTTCATTTGAGCTACAAGAGTATTTAGTACCTGGTACAAAAGTAAACAACGAGTCAATGAAAGTATGGAGTGATTTAATAGGACAAGTGAATCCTGGCTCTATTGTAATGGGATGGTATACCGTCGACAATGATAAATGCAATTTAGATGATGAAATTGCATTTAATGAAGAAATGAGAAGTTATATACAAGAAATGACAGATCCAATCTATTTAAAAGTAGATATAAAATCTGCGACCAATCAAAACACTACAAATATACCAGTAAAAGTTCAAATGTTGCAATTAGAAGGAGGCAGATACAGTGTAAGAGATTTAAATTACACAATTTTAGCAAATGAACAAGAAAAAATAGTAAGTGAATATTTGAATGAAAGTATAATGTTGGACAAAAATGAGAGTGTTGGAAAACACTTCTGTAAGAGTGAAACTGACAGTTTATTGAAATTGAAAGAAAAAATAGATGGTTTGAAAGAAGGCTTGATTAAAATGAAGAAAAACAATAAGTATAATTATAAAGTAATAAATGAAATTAATAAAGTATTAAACTTAATGCCAGTAAACCAAAATGAAGACTTGAAACTAAAATTAGACGAAATCAACAATGAAAGCGATTTAATCAGTCTATTACACAACGAATTGAACAATTCAATAAATATGATGAATGTCATAACAAGTTGTAATGAATGTAATCGAAAATTAAGTGATTATGCACCAAAGCAAGAATTAATGCATTCTTGGGGTGGTGGTAGCGGATTTAGTGGACCATATGATGATTATGATGATGACGATTATCATAGAGGAGGAATGAGTGGTAGACGAAGCAATCGTAGAAGTGGAGGAGGTAGTGGTAGTAAAAGTGGTGGTAGTGGAGGTGGTGGTATGTTTAGTGGATTTGGAAAAGGATTTTTGAATAAAGGAAAAAAATAGAATGAAAAGTTATTTTTATTATTATTATTGATTTAATGATTGTTGTTGTATTTTGATATATATATAGAGTGAAAAAAAAAGTAGTAATATAAGTATGAATATTTATATTAATATATACTTTTTACTCCAATCTGATATTTAGTTGATTAAACACAAACTTTACTTCTCTTGGGATAGTAATGGTTCTATCATCTCTAAATACTTTACCACAACTGAAACTCAATTTTCTAAATGAATTAATTCCATAAAATGTTTTAACACTCAAACAGGCTTGATAAAATACATTCACATTTGCAGAGTTGTTTAAGAACAATTTTTGTGTTTTATCTCTTATTCTTACTATACCGCCATTAATAGAATAGTCTATTCCCATTTCACTGAATATAGCAACAAGAATCATTTCTAAATGCTTCATGGCAGTGTCATTTCTTTTAAATTCAGCTATTACATCTTCAGAACAATTTTCATTGAATGGAAGTAATTTCTATTAATCAGATGGATAAAAATAGTAAATAATACAGTATTTTTATGAAGTGTTGATAAGACAGCAGCTTTCTTTACTAAACCAGGAATCTTAGTTGGACTAGAATAATATGAAACAATCTAATTCAACATAGATAAAAAAAAATCAATACATTTTCTGTATCTTCAATCTTAGTGGGAGATGAAGCAGCTGATGATGTTTTCTTAGGAGATCCTTTCTTTGCATCAGGTAATGCTGTTCCAGAACTTTCTAGAAAATAATAGAAAATAATATATTTATTAATACTAATTGAAGGTGCTTTTGGTGCTGGATGATGATCCTTTACCAGATAATAATTCATTCACTTTATACTTCTTAATTTCAGCCTTCACTTTACTGTTATTATCTTTATCCAAAGTAGAAATAAATGAATTTATTGCTGTTATTTCCTCTTCAGTAAGTGATTCAACAGATTGTAAAGTAGAAATAAACATTTCTATTCCATCTAATTCGATTATTGTATTCATTGAAAAATCTATTAATTTAAACAAATATTTAATAATAATTATTATTATTATACTATCATTTAAAAATGATATTAAACTCATTGGGAAGTTGTTCTTTATAAAATTATCTTTTTCAATTTTGCTGTAATCATTCAAGATTTTAAATAATAGTTTTGATTTTATAGATTTATCAACTATTCAAATAATAATAATAATAATAATAATATAGACAAATATATATATTAATAAATACTTGTAAATATTTCCATTTTTTCTAAAACAATTAATACAACAATAATCAGTTTCAAATTTTCTTGTTGTTCTTCATTACTCAATAAATCATTCAGTTTACTTCCTAACTTTTCTTTCTTTAATTTTTCTATATCTTCTTTCTCTATATTAATTTTATCATCTTGACAATAATATTTTATTATAATTTCATCCAAAGTTTTATTTCCACTTTTTACATCTGGAGAATATTTTCTTAGAATTTCTTTTCCTTTCGAACTTTCTTTTATCATTTTATCAATAATATCTTCACCTATTGCATTTTTTATATTTTCTGATATTTTGTTTTTTTCAATCCTTAACCAGTTTATTTTGGTTAATAATTCGTTCCATTTGTCTTCTTTCTTTTCACTTGCTTTCTTGGTAATGTTTTTACTTATATATGTTGAAACGACAGTCAATACTTTTAATTCACTTTTTACTATAACACCTGGTGTTGATAGAATATATAACAAACTTTCTATGGAATAGTCATTTATTTCACCACTTTCAAATAATTTATATGCATTGGTTATTATGTAATTATCAACCTTTGATTTGACTTCAGGGATTTTGGAGCAATTCTGACTTCCTACTATTGGTATCAGCTGTTTTATTAACTTTTCACTGCAATATTCCAACACATAGTCATTGGCTGGCTTGATTAAAGCATTTTCTTTGAAATACAAACCTGCTTCAAGAACAGATAGTATATTTTTGTCAGTAATAGACACTTCACCACCACCAAAGTATCTTAAAGCTAAATCCAAACTGTTCTTAGATATCACACCAGGAAGTGTAAAAGATGATCCAAAATTCAGGCTTTTCAATAACTTATCGCATTCTGGATTTGCTTCGCATAAGACTCCCTTAATAGCAGACATCTCAAAACCTAATCCACAGAGTGTAATATCACCATAACCTTTTTCACATGCCTTTACGATCAATCTATTATATAAATTGAACAAAATATACCCAGCTGTATCAATATCCCTTTTAATACTCATTATATAAGTGTAACTGAAAGATACTTTAAAATTTTATCGTTTCTATTATATTTATTTTGCTCAAACCTACCAAATCAATTAGATCGTTTCATAAAAAAACAATCGAAAATACATTGATGGTATTGTTTATACCGTGTAATTCTTTAGGAGGAATCTATTAGAAAATATGGCCTTAATGAATTCAGTGTTAAAATGTGTAAAGTATTTCATCGTATAATTTTTCTGCTCTATTTATTAATTAGTCCAATATGAAGAAGTAGAAAATTTGTGTATATTATTTTCACAGATAAGATCGTATAATTTTTCATGTTATTACATTTTAAACAGACCTGAAAGAAATCATCTTCAAAATGCTGAACTACTAAAGCAGATACATTTAAATGAGTGTCAATTCACCAAAGCATATTTTAATAGGATTCGTATAAGTATATTTCCAATATTCTATAGCATTTCCGTTATTTGAGTGGAATAATTTCTTTCAATCAACACTATTAAACTGTCTAACACCATTCACAGCATTTGTTGACTGTATCATATCTATTCTTTAAAATAATTATAGATTATTTGGCATTTTTTGGTTTTCCATCCAGTTCAATAACAAGAGATGAATTATTAACATTTATAAATTTAATCAATGATGAATTGAAAGAAGAAGACACAGAATTACTTAATACAACATTTGGAGAAACAAAATCACACACAATTCATTTACCTGAGGTAGTACAGATAATGAGAAAAATCAACAGACCCTTTGAACCACTAGTAAAATTCAGAAAAAATTGTCAAGAATATCTTTTAGGAACAAAAACATGTGAATTAATTCAATTTAGACTTGATAATTTAGAAATGATAAAATCTTATAGAATGAATCATAATAATACATTTCCTGACGTTTCATGCTGTACAAAAACGTTTTGGAAGTACCACAAAAACCCATATCGATTTGATTTTGAACCAACTATTAGTGATAATGATTTATCATTATTTTCTATAATTAACAATTACAAACAAGACTTCTATGGAAGAAGAAGATCTCATCCATCTATTAAACGAGTTATTTCAGATGGTGAGAGTTATACAAACATGGCATTTGGAGGTTATAATCGTAAGAAATCAACTTGTTCCAACAGAAGTTCTGCAAGAAGTGTAGTTGTATCTGCAAGAGTAATTCAAGTAACTTCCAATGTAAATCCAAATACAACTAGCAATATGACAGCTAATTCATCTTCAATTCCTACACCATATCAAATGAATAATATTAATGGATTTAATAATAATAATAATAATAATAATAATAATAAAGTGAGTGGTGGAGGTGGATTTATGGTTAGTTCTTCTACCACTCCTAATACGAAATATAATAATTCACTATTTGGTGCAACTTCTAATCATATAATAGGGAATCAGAGGAAATCTCCATCACAAGCTATTATTATAAAGTCACCTAAATCACCTACTTTGTCTGATACTATTAATTATTCGAATAATAATTACAATTATAATAATACTTCAGGATTACAACCACCACCTACTTTGATTATAAGTACAACAGATCATACTAATAGTGGTTGAGTAGTAGTGATAATTGTAAAATTATAATAAAACAGTATAATAAATTATTTATTTATGAATGTAACTATTTTTGTTTAACATCATGTAAAAATCATGTAAAAATTCCTATTAATTTAAAACGGTAAAAATGAGATTTATTATACTCTATTTCATTATCTGTTTTGCAATCGCTGAACTTATCACTAATATAACCGTTGAAATATATTATGACACACTTGGACAAGTCTATTTGAGTTATGAAAAAGGTTATATAAATAGAATCTTAAATCCCGATAATTTCCAACTTTCAGCTGGAACTGGTAAAGTTACATTTCATATAAAGAATCATGACATAATATTGATGAATTACATTCCTCAACACCATCTGTCAGTTAAAGCAAGTGAAGATTATTATTCCCCAATTTTTATTAATACCATCTATATAGGAATATTTCGAGGTGCTAATAGAAGAGATAAGACAAAGTGCACAACAATAGCTAAAGCTAAAGAATATGTGAGATATGTGGAGTTAAGTATGAGACTATGGTCAGGAAATCAAGTACGAATAGCTCAAAATGAAGATTTATACATCAGTTCACAATGTTTAGTAATTGATGAGTCAATTTATGTTGAAGGTAATCGAGTTACAATTAACAACGCATTATACGCAGAAGCAAAAAAAATTGATAATGTTCCAGATGTTGCATCAAGATGGTTTATAAATGATGATTATATCAGGAGGATGGTTGGGTTTAGCAGTTATTGGTAGTCCAATGGGTGTAGCAAATAGAAATTCAAATTATTGGTTAATATGCAAATATAATCCATCCGTTGAAGATCCTACAAACTCAAAACTAGTAATAATAGTTCATGAATTTGGTCACAATTGCGGTTTTGGTCACGGAGGTACACAAGGCACAGCAACAACTGGAACATTTGTCACATTTAATGAAGTTGATAATTATAATGATGCAGCTAATTTTATGGGAGTTTATACTACATGGCGACATCCAATTATTGCATCTCAATATAGACATGTAGTTGTTGGAGGTAAACCTGAACCATGGTTATTTAAAGATTTAGAAGAAGGATTCCACAAATATAGAATATATGCGATTGATCATCCGTATACAAGACATTTCTTAGGTGTTAAAGAAGCATATCATAGTGATGATGAAGTATTTGGTGGAATTTCATTTAAATATAATTGTATGGCAATAAGGATATTTATAAATAAGACTATGACCAGTAAGTATAATGGTACAGATGGAACATCTGGTTCAATAATGTTAGAATATCGATATGATCCTTTAGGTCAACAAGGACCTCAAGAGTTTGGTGTAAGAATAACATATGGTTTTGGTGCGAAAGGTAATTTATTAATGGCTAATATTGATTATTTGCAGTCTTGGGGAGATAGTGAAATAATAATAGGAAATGATTATTATCCTCGTGATTTTGACACCGGTACTTTGAAAGTGAGAATAACTAAAATTCATAAGACTGTATTAAGAGAATCAATTGAAAAAGAAATAATAAAAGATAATAGAAGAAATTATGATGAGCCAGCCTATGCAGAATTAGAAATAGAATTTTTACCAAACAGCAAACCACCAACATTATCACCTCCAAAAGATTTACCTAATTTTATATTTTCACCAAGTTATCATAATTGCTTTAAATTGGATGATGGTAGTGGTTATAATTGTTCTATATCCACTACAAATAGTGGATGGTATTACTTTGTAAATAATGGAAGTAGAACAAAGAATATTCCAAGAATATATAACAATAAGAATGGATTTATAAAAGGTAGAAATTCTCTTCGTTCTTATAATGGTTTGGACTTTTCTTTTACTAAAGTTTGTTATGGTGATAATGGTTTTAAATGTATAAATGTGAGTATTAATCTAGTTGATTATCCTGATTTGTCCAGCTATTATTATTTTAATACAAATGTTACTAGAATTAAAATAGGTGATAATAGTCAAAAAGTAGAATATTTAGGAATAAAAAATGTAATATATGGTGATAATATTGAAATTCCAGAAGGAGGAAGAGTTTATATAACTGATTTATTTGGTAATGAGAAGGATATAAAAATTAATAACAAAGATTTTGTCCAGTTTTTTCCAACGTTAGAAACAGATGGATTTGCTGAAGGAGCTGTAGTAGTAAAAGATAAAAGTGGAAAAGTAACATATTATGACAGTTTTACTGTTTATCATCAAGAAAATGGAAATAGAGTTGCAATAGAGTATGAAGATGATGGAAAGTTTATACTATCTCCAGCAGTAATGCCAGATGATGAACATTCTACTACTACATCAATGTTATATCCAGTGACATTCAAAGCTAATAATTGGTATAATTATCCAATCCTAAGATTGGATTATAATGATTATGTGTTTGTAGATTTTCGAGGAAATGTTCCTTATGATTTAAAAATTGCAATAGAAACAGATATGGGAGAATATAGTCGAGATTTAAACGCTATGGGTGGATTAAGTAGTGTGTCTTATAAACTAACATTTAAAGAGCTGAATAGAGCAACAAGTGGATGGGCAGAAATAGATAGAATAAAATTCAATAAAGATGTTGAAATTCAAAATATAAGACCAATATATCTTAACAAAATAGGAAATCAAATGGAGTCTGTTTATGCTAAAACAAATTCATTCGATTATGATGGATATAAATATACATTTGATTGTCCATACTACAGAAAATATTATATTTATAATAAAGTGAGTATTGATATAAATGGATATACTTTTTCATTTAATACGACAACATCTAAATACATTGTGGATAGTTTAGTATATCCTACTATTCATCCAACAACAACATTAAAACCAACTACTTTATCTCCAACTTCATTACCTACATCAACATCAATAGATCCTACTTTTACTCAACCAACGAACTTCCAACCATCTGATAATAATGATTATACCGATTCTAGTAATTATGATACTAATCCTTCTAATCCTCATAATTCTTCTGATTCAAATGGTAATTCTGATTCAGATGGTAATACTGGTTCAAAAGAATTTGATATGACAATTTTTTAATTGGTGTAGCAGTTGGTGTAGTAGTTGTTTTATTGGTTATATTATTAATTGGATGTATAATATATAGAATGAAAGCAGTGAAAAGAGCAACATCAAAGGAAGTTTCAGTGAAAACTACTATTAAATATAATGTATGATATATTCAAATTGACTATTGAGGTTATATTTATTTTCATACTCTTTAATTAACATACTTCCAAAAAATAATTTATATACATTATACTAAATGATTTATTTATAAATATGTATATATCATAATTATTTACATTAAATATCTAACACAAACAGAATCTAAGCAAAGAATTCTGTGTCTATATCATTCACACAGCTTTCATCTTCTTCCTCTTTCTTCATCATCATTTTAATATGACTTGAATACATCAATCTCTTGGGAGAAACTGTATCACTTTTATTATACACAATAGAAGGCTTTTTCACTAAATTATTGTTCAATTCAAATGAACTTTTATTATTTAAATAACTACCATTATTCTTTAACACGTTTGATTTTTGCTGTTTATTCTCATTATATTCTTTCAATTCTCTTTCTTTTTCTTTAAAGGAATCTGCATTAATTATTACTCCAGGAAGTGTATCTTGTTGAATTTCTTGAGCATTGTTATTATTATTGTATATCTTTGAATAAATTTGACTTCTATTTTGTTGTTGTTGTTGTTGTTGTTGTTTTATGGATGATTTTTTTGTTTTTGAATGAGTTGAGAATGTAGAAGTTTCATTACTTTCTTTATAATCATTATTTAATGAAGTCATATGAATATTTTGATTATTATTAATTGACATTTGATTATTATTATTATTTTGAGATAAAGGAGTAACATAAGTTGATTTATCACTTAATAACCATGAAGAATAATCTTTAGTTGTTGTATTTTCACTACTTTCAAAATTCCTGCCATTTCTTCCACTAGAGGAATAATCAGTATCATCATCATCATCATCATCTTCATCTTCATCATTATTATTATTTTCACTCGTTCCATCTGTTTTATTACTACTCTCTGTAGAAGATGGATATATTTTATTATTGTGCTTTTTATTACGAAGTTTTGAATTGGATGATTCACTTTCTGTTGTTTTTCTGTTCTTATTCTTTTCATCATTATTATTAATATCTTTATTATCAGCTTTATTAGTTTTATTATTATTATCACTTCCTACTTTATCTTTTTTCTCATTTTTCTTATCTTTACCTTCTTCTTCTTCTTCTTCTTCTTCTTCTTCTTCTTTTACTACATTCAATGTCTTTTTATGATGTTTAGAAGTATTATTATTCGTGTGATTCGTATGTGAACTAAATCTACTTCTTCTATGATTTGTACTGTTTTCATTATTATTTATCCTTGCAATTTCCTTAAATCTTTGTTTTACTACACTTACTAATGAATATAATGATATATTCTTATCTTCTGGAGTGATTTCAAAATCATAATAATATGGGTTTGACTTAAGAAATAATTGATTTCTAATATACTCAACACAACTGCCATGGGGAAATAATCCATTGTGACATAATCTATATAAACGAATTTCACCTATATTCCTTAGACGGATGGATATTGACTTGGAGATTTCGAAGGTTAAAAGATATCTTTGACAATGTCTTCGAAATTCTAATAATGGTGAGAAAGGACGAGGGATTTGTTGAATTAATTCACTTAAATCTGTTACATTCAACATATTGGAGTTGTTCCTATGAAGTTTAAAATTATTCAATTATAATTTATACATATCAAGTCTTTTAAAGCAAATTGAAATTGCTTCTTCTTTGGAATATTGCTCTGATGGTTTATTTATAGAAAAGATAAATGCATAAATATCAATAAGGGATAATGAAGAGCCAAAACCAAAGAGGGTTAAGTAAAGATCTATAAATACGGTAATTGGTGTGGCTCCATTGATTAAAGTTAATATAAAAAAGTCATTCCAGCTAAATAACTCAGTTTCTAAGATTTATATAAATACTGTAGAAAATACTATAATAGGATTTAAGTCTTGCTGAAAAACGATTAACTGGTAATTTTATAAAGTTCAAAAAGGTAACTATATTAAAAGGTTTATTATTTGACATTCTACAATATAACATAGAAGAAAAATACACCATAAGGTTTAAATAAGCATATCTAATTCGTTTAATCTCCTCATATTGTACTAGCAATATAAACCAAAATAATATACAATGAAAAACTTTGGCATATGCTACACTCTCACTAGATAATTCATATTCTTTGATAAAGTCATTCTAATGCAATAAACAACAATATAATCTATACTGACATAAAAAAAATTGATTTAAATAATAACGATTTAAAACGGGTGTGTGAAAAAATGATTTTTGAAAAGACTGTATTATTGAATGTATTTCTGTTGTTCAAGAAACAGAAGGGATGAAATAACAGCTTCATATGCATGATTACACCCAAATAAACTACAATACAATATATTTAAATTAAAAGAACGAAAATAATTCTTATTTTTTTAAAGAAAACAGTAAAAATAGTAAAAATGGAAAATTAATATACATAAACATTTATATTAGAAGAATATACTAACCTAATCACTTTTTATTCATAATCAAACCTTCAAGCTTATTTTTTATAAAATGAGTGATTATTCATCATTGCTGCCTTCAGATAAAATAAAAGATTATGAAAATGAATACTATATATACCATAGTGTTCAATCACATATTAGTACAATTGATGAAAGAGGTAGAGCAACAGAGAAGCTAAATATGGGTATGCCTGATATGCTGTATGGTAAGAATGAATTATCAATAAAAAGTAAAACAAAAGATTTTGAATTAAATGTATAATATTTAATAATTGAAAAGATTACCTCAATCTAATAATTTTATAGTTTAATCCATATGATGCATTAGACAAATGTCACGAATATTTTGAGAAATATCCAGAAGTCAAAGTAATTGAAGCAGAAAGTTGGAAAATAGCAAAACAGAATTTCAAAGAACTTCCACACAACTACGATTGGACCTATTCAACCACCTATTTAGGAACATTTAAAGGAAGTTGTAAATATGAATTAATAGAAAATAGTGGAAGGTTACCTATGGATAAACTCACAGATACAACTGATAAAGTTGAGTTTTTTGATTCATTGTATTTATATGAAGATGAGTTATGTGATAATGGTGAAGTTACTTTAAATGTAAAAATTGTAAGTTTTTTATCACTAATTCTAAATAGAGAGTAATGTCAAGTTATATCTTCATATTACAGAGATATTTCATGCAGTTAAGAGATGTTATCATTAGAGTGATTGATACACGTTATTATATTATATCATTTTTGTTTAATTCAGTTAGATTTTCTTTAATTTTGCTGTTTTACCCATTTGAAGGAGATATTATTCGTGATGTTTGTATTAGAGAGAAGATTGTATGATTTTTTGATGTTATTTCTTGCATAGATAACCGGAAATCCATCTTATAGTCAATTAATCAAAGTGGATGAGAGATACCTTGAAATTGATCTTATTAGTGAAAAAACAGATACTATTCGTTTATTATAATATATAATTATGTGTTTTAATTGAGATTTGTGTGATTGTAATATTGAACTGTTGTTCTTCCTATAATTACATTTATGCAAGCAGCTTAAAGAGATTACAAAGTGTATATCAAGTAAATAAAGTCTGAATGATAGTGTAAAGTGTGTTTTAATCTTTTGCATTTTAGAATAAAAAATTAAATAGGAATTTTAGTATTTAAATTTCTCGAAACTACTAATCTGTTATTTTAAATAATTCAAAATTTCTTATGGATTTCTTAAAGAGAGGTATATTGATGGGTATAATATTAACTAGGTAAGCTTGATTTATTCCTTCCAGCTGCTTATTTTCAATTAGCTGCTAATGGTATAGATTTTATGAATTTATTATTATTTAGTCTTTATTGATGTTGAAAAAGGTAAGGGTAAAGAATTAACACCTGAGTTTTTCAGTAGTTTCTCAGCCATTGCCGCAGTGATTTTATTTGCAGTTGCTTTAGTTTACAATCTAATCTCTTATGTATTAGACATGAAGAAATTATTTTCAGATTTACAAGATCCCAAAGAAGTAAACAAATTCTTTTTAATTCCTTTATACTTAGGTTTATTCTCTCAGTACTTTCCTAAAACCAATTCATTTAAAGATGATTCAAAAAGTGGAATGGACACAATGAGAGCCATTTGTTATATTCATGTTATTTTCAGTTTGATAGTTTTATTGGTTTACTTATGGTTTTTCAGTTTGAAACATATCAATTTAACCATCGCAATTCCAGCCTATAGTTTTAAATCAATAGCAGGAGGAATAGATAGAATGGCTGCTGCTTGTACAGGAGATAATTCAAAATATGCAGCTGGATGGTATGATACAGGGTTTTTAATGGCAGGAATTGGTAATTTTGCATTGTTATTATATCTTGCCTTTGTAGTAGGTAAAGCAGTTCAAGGAGATGCTGAAGCATTAACACCAGTTTTAACATTCTCATCTTTAACCATTGTTACATACACAATGTTCCCAGGATTTGGATTTTTGGATAAATCTCAAGCTTACTATCTTGGTGCAATCTTCTGGTTATGCATTTTGGGTGATTTTAAGAAATATGCATTATTACAAATAATAATGAGAAGTTATTATCAATGGATGTGGATAGCTGCAGCAACTGGAATTAATATGTTACATGCATATAGATATGATGGTTTATCTCCTGATAGAAAAATGTACAAAGTAGTTGTACAAATCTTATTATACATTGGTTGGGGTATAGGCATAGTAATGATTGTGTTTATGGTTCTTCACATTTTATTTGCTAAGAAGCAGAACTTAGCTCAAAAATTCACTGCAGCTGCAACTACTTCAGTTTAGTCAGACTATGAATAATACACTTGAGTTTGAAATTGTTTATTAGGGTAAATGTGATTACATTGATATTGAAAGAATTTTTCAAATCAATACGAGTATTATATTATTCTAAATATTCATATATCACATTATATTATACTAATATCATCTGAATGATAGTGTAAAGTGTGTTTTAATCTTTTGCATTTTAGAATAAAAAATTAAATAGGAATTTTAGTATTTAAATTTCTCGAAACTACTAATCTGTTATTTTAAATAATTCAAAATTTCTTATGGATTTCTTAAAGAGAGGTATATTGATGGGTATAATATTAACTAGGTAAGCTTGATTTATTCCTTCCAGCTGCTTATTTTCAATTAGCTGCAAATGGTATGTTTTTATTTATAATTCATTAGTGTTCATTTACTCAGAGAAATACACAGTTGAGGATGGGAAAGGATTGGCTCCTGAATTTTTCAGTAGTTTCTCAGCCATTGCCGCAGTGATTTTATTTGCAGTTGCTTTAGTTTACAATCTAATCTCTTATGTATTAGACATGAAGAAATTATTTTCAGATTTACAAGATCCCAAAGAAGTAAACAAATTCTTTTTAATTCCTTTATACTTAGGTTTATTCTCTCAATACTATCCTCACACCGATTCATATAATGGTGATAGTGGAAAGAACATAATGAGTGCCATTTGTTATATTCATGTTATTTTCAGTTTGATAGTTTTATTGGTTTACTTATGGTTTTTCAGTTTGAAACATATCAATTTAACCATCGCAATTCCAGCCTATAGTTTTAAATCAATAGCAGGAGGAATAGTATATATGGCTGATAAAACAGATGATATTAAATATAGACCAGGTTGGGAAGATACTGGTTCATTAATGGCAGGAATTGGTAATTTTGCATTGTTATTATATCTTGCCTTTGTAGTAGGTAAAGCAGTTCAAGGAGATGCTGAAGCATTAACACCAGTTTTAACATTCTCATCTTTAACCATTGTTACATACACCATGTTAGGTGATCTAGGATTTTTAGGTAAAGATTTGTCATTTGGAGGTAAAGAGGTGGTAATATATGAAAATGGTACTAAATACTATTTAGCAGCAATTTTCTGGTTATGCATTTTGGGTGATTTTAAGAAATATGCATTATTACAAATAATAATGAGAAGTTATTATCAATGGATGTGGATAGCTACAGCAACTGGAATTAACATGTTACAAGTATATCACTATGTTAAAACAGGAATATTTTTAGAGAGAAAAATGTACAGAGTGGTTTGTCAGATATTATTATACGTTGGTTGGGTAATTGGAATAGTAATGATTGTGTTTATGGTTCTTCACATTTTATTTGCTAAGAAACAGAATTTAGCTCAAAAATTCACTGCAGCTGCATCGACCTCAGTATAATAAGCACTTTGAATAATACACTTGAGTTTAAAATTGTTTATTAAGTTAAATGTGATTATAATGAAATTGAAAGAATTTTTCAAATCAATATGAGTTTTTTATTATTCGAAATATTCATATATCACATTATATTATAAAAATAATGTCTGAATGTGTGTTTTAATCTGTTTTAGAATAAAAAACTTATAGTCCAAATTCTATTCAAGCTCATACACTTTTTTATACAAATAAATACCATATATATAGTTATTAAAGTCATATTTAGTAAGATTAGAATAATTTTTGAAATAATTCCATTCAACTTCAATTTGATATAAATACCCTCTTCCCTCAGTACTTGTGAGAAATTCTAGACATTTGTTGATTAAATAGGTGAACTACAACTTTACCATCTTTAAGTGTTTTTCTATCATTATATCATTAATTGTTGTTACACATTTGATGTAAGCTTAAGCAGTCATAGAAATTTTCAATTGCTACTACTCATTTTACTTTCAGATTGAAAGATAAATAACAATTCTAAAAAAAATTAGTTTTCATCAATTCTTTTAAAGTTGTCAGTTTAGAATTATTAAAACATCAAATCAGAGTTATATTCAAGTAAGTATACAGATAATATATTTTGATAGTCATTTAAAATGATGAATTTCTTGAAACGGCTAAATTTCTTATAAACCTGAGCTAAAGCTCTAAATTTTGACCATTGCCTTAGTATATAAATTTCTCGAATCTGTTATTTTAAATAATTCAAAATTTCTTATGGATTTCTTAAAGAGAGGTATATTGATGGGTATAATATTAACTAGGTAAGCTTGATTTATTCCTTCCAGCTGCTTATTTTCAATTAGCTGCTAATGGTATAGATTTTATGAATTTATTATTATTTAGTATTTATTTATGCTGAAAAGGATGAAGATTTGACACCTGAGTTTTTCAGTAGTTTCTCAGCCATTGCCGCAGTGATTTTATTTGCAGTTGCTTTAGTTTACAATCTAATCTCTTATGTATTAGACATGAAGAAATTATTTTCAGATTTACAAGATCCCAAAGAAGTAAACAAATTCTTTTTAATTCCTTTATACTTAGGTTTATTCTCTCAATATTACCCATTTACTGATTCATTTTATAAGAAAGGAGGAATGGATACAATGAGAGCCATTTGTTATATCCACATAATTTTCAGTTTGATAGTTTTATTCGTTTATTTATGGTTTTTCAGTTTGAAACATATCAATTTAACCATCGCAATTCCTGCCTACAGTTTTAAATCAATTGCTGGAGGTATTGTTGTGATGACAAGTGCTTCAGATGCAAAATATGCGACTGGTTGGGAAGATACTGGTTCATTAATGGCAGGAATTGGTAATTTTGCATTGTTATTATATCTTGCCTTTGTAGTAGGTAAAGCAGTTCAAGGAGATGCTGAATCATTAACACCAGTATTGACATTCTCATCTTTAACCATTGTTACATACACAATGTTCCCAGGATTTGGATTTTTGGATGAATCTCAAGCTTACTATCTTGGTGCAATTTTCTGGTTATGCATTTTGGGTGATTTTAAGAAATATGCATTATTACAAATAGTAATGAGAAGTTATTATCAATGGATGTGGATAGCTGCAGCAACTGGAATTAATATGTTACATGTTTATCACTACCTATATACAGCTGGATCTAATAGAAAAATGTACAAAGTGGTTGTACAAATCTTATTATACATTGGTTGGGGTATAGGTATAGTAATGATTGTGTTTATGGTTCTTCACATTTTATTTGCTAAGAAACAAAACTTAGCTCAAAAATTCACTGCAGCTGCATCGACCTCAGTATAATAAGCATTTTGAATAATACACCTGAGTTTGAAATTGTTTATTTGTTGATTAAAACAAATTAAAAAGAAATAATTATCAAGCAAAGCTTGAACCTAAAAATATTTTTGAAAATTTCAAAATGAATTTTTTGCAGAAGGGTATTGTTGTTTTCACTATATTTATAGGTGTTCTTGATCTATTTGTTCCAGGACTTTTTATGCAATATGCTGCTATAAGTATCACTTCTTAATTATCAACTAGTTTTTCAGCAAGCCGAAGATAAGGGGACAGAAGTAACAGAGCCATTTTTTTCATCATTTTGCGCTATTGTATCAGCTATATTTTCAATTGCTACTGTTTTGTTGATGATTTGCACTTATATAATGGATAAAAACGTATATATCAACAATATTAACATAAAATAGACATTACATCGTGATTTATTCACTACACAAGCAAACAAATTCTTCTATTTACCATTATACCTCGGTTTATTCTCTGTATATTACAAATTAACAGGAGATTCAAGAACAGATGATGGTAAACTTATTTTAAAAGGAATTTGTTATGTAACAATCCTGCTCAATTTATTAATGATTTTTACTTATCTAATGGCATTTAGTAGGAGAAACTTCAGTTTATCAATATCCATACCTGCATTAAGTATATTTAAATATATATAATATTGATAGGTTTTTATATGGTAAAAGATGCAATTAAAGCAGTTGTTAAAGATAGTAGTGATGAGTATAAACCAGGTTGGAATGATGCAGCTGATTGTATGAATGGAATTGGAATGTTTTTATTGGTTGTTTATATTGCAGTAATTGTCGCTCATATATTAAAAGAAGGTAGTGAAAAGAGTGATAATTTAACACTCCAAATTGCGAATAATGGAGTTGAAGAGATGAAAGTGATCAAACAACATCCTGTATATATATATATAATAAATATTATTTTTTCAATTTTTATAGTGTTTAATATTTTCATCGTTAACAATCACCACTTATCTTGCATTTGCTGATTTAGGAATATTCAATTTAATTCAATCATATTATTTATCATCTTTATTCACCATTTGTACAATTGGTACTTGCTATTCTTATTTTCTACATCATTATAAAACTAAGCAATTTAGATATACTGAATATATGTATATTTGTACAGCCATTGGAATGAATATGACACATTTATTCAATTATAAATTTTATAATCAAAAACATGAAAGGGAAATGTATAAAGTTATATGTCAAATATTAATCTATATTGGATTTATAATGGCAATAATCAACTGTATTTTATATATAGTTTATATCGCAATTGGAGAACCAATTGATTATGAAAAGAAAGAAATCGAAGAAGAAAAGAAAATGAAAATAATTAAACATGCAATTGTAGTAAGAAGAACTGTTGTTTCTGTGAATTATTCAGCTCAAAGAAGTCGACCAATTGCTATGTCTATAGGTTCTCAAGCTGGTGGCTTGCCTCCACAAAGAAGTCGTCCTGTGGCTGCTTCGATAGATGTGCCAAGACGTGGAAGACCAGTTGCTAATTCGATTGATGTTCCGAAAGTTAGTCATGGACCACAGCCTAAACGACCTAGACCACGTGTTGGAACTGTAGCATAACAACAAAGATAAAAAATAAACAATAAACAATAAATGTAATTAATTATTAAATTAAGTTATAAATATATATAATTTCTATTGAAGGAAAGTTTTATGATTATTTATATTGGTCTATTAGTTCATTTAATGCGTTTTTAAACATATCATTTATTTCACCTGAAAAAGGAAGTGGATTATTTGGATTGTATATCTTCACGGTGTGTTTATTTGGATCAGGAATAAAATCATCTAATTTCTTATCATCTGGATCATCATTTACTATTTTATCAATCACTTGTTCTAGTATTTCGACTTTTCTTTCTTCATCATCTTTTTCATTATTATTTTCTTTTTCATTAGTTGTAGATTGTGATTTATTAGTCTGACTCTTTGGTTCCGCTACTTTCAATTCTACACTTTGCCATTCATCTTCTTCTGTTTTCGGAATAAATACAGTTTCACAATTTATATTGTTTTCTTCCTATTGTGCACAATATAACTTAAAAATACAGGACATAACTGTTGAAATAGTAGTATATCATCTGTTACATCTACATCTAAATTATCATCTTCAAACCAAAAGCTTTCAATGTTTCTTGCTATTTTTAATGTATTAGATAAAGAAATACACATGATTTTAATAAATACGAAACGATCAATTTTTTGAAACATTTTTTAAATTTTGAAATAAATAGCTAATTAGATGTCTGTATATTTTATCATTTGTTAATTAATTATTATATAGGATAGTAATCTTAATGATGTTATTGGATTTCAAAATAGATTAGATTTAATTGATGAAGAATGGTTACACGATACTCTTGAAGATGATGGTATATTAGTCAGATTATTTATGTACAATAGATGTTGTTTTACCCCAGAATATTACTATTCCTCAGGAAATAATTGACTTGAGTATATTTCTCATTATTATTCCATTTAAATAGCTGATCCATTTCCTAAACAACACGAAAAAACAAAATATATATTAGAACTAAAAATGAATCCAATAATCCAACTCAAATCATAAAAATCAATAATAATTAATAAAATAATAACAAATGTCATTTAATTACTCTTATTTTCTATTTGTACAGCTTCTCTAAAAGCGATATAAACAAATCCACCATAAATAATCACAATGAAAAATCTACAGAAAAATTCTAGCCATGGATCAAATGATAGAGTCTTTGTAATACCTCTATATATATATATATATAATAATAATAATAATAAATAAATAAATATACCCTATTATAAATGGTAAGAAAATATAAGCAATATAGAGTATTGGCAATAAAACGTTATTATATCTCAATATTTTACCTTTACAACCAAAATTTAAGAAGATAATAATGGAGAATAATATATATTGGATAAATTCAACTTCTGCACCTAAACCATCTATTATATACTTCCATGTAAATTCAGGTTGTCTTGCATTTACCCAAAATGGTAATAAATAGGTGAATAAACAGTCTGTAAATCCATATCCAATAGCAAAGGCAAGACATTTGTAGAATATTGATTTAGCATGGTAATATTTTGAACGGAATAAGTATGTAAAGGGTAATGTGTCGATTAACACTGATCCAATACGAATTAACACCTATAAAAAATAAGAATATATAATTCTTATAATGAATTTTAACAAATAAAACAATCAGAGCCCCTGCGCGCCTACTATCACAGATTCTTTCTCTGTTGGCGCTGTTTATCTATCACTTTGTTTTAAGATTTATATATATTGATGGATTTATTATATACTTGAATAAATATTTGTGAATTTGAAGAGTGTGGGAAACAATTCGCTAATAAAAACATCTATTTGAACAATATTTACATTTTTATTTATACTTTCAGCATTTGCGCCGGTATATAAATGAATCCTGCTGATACTGTTGCCATTGTATTACAATTATCTGATCTATTGAATAGAATTATTGAAAATACATGTTAAAACCATAGTATGCAAGTACATATGGAGTAAAAGTCAATAATGTGCAAGTCAAAAAGTGTAGAAAAGCCATAAATTAAAAAAATGCAAAATCAAAATCAAGCAAAAGTTTGATAATTTCTTCTTTTTTCTTCAAACAGATGATATAATGAATGAAAATACAAAAAAATTAAAATTTAGACAAAGAGTATTATGTTCTATTACTGCTGGAGGTTTTACCGTTTGTTTAACTACGCCTATAGAAGTAGTGAAGGTTCATATGCAGGTATGTAATTACTATATTTTTTAAATAAATAGATGAAACCAGTTCATAAAGTGAAAATGAATCTTACTTATTTTAAAGATTTGGTTACATATCCTTTCAAATTGCTTTACAAAGTAGGAAGTGAAATGGGAATTCGTGCTTTATGGTCTGGTTTAGGATTATCATTTATTACTGTCGTTCCTTGTTCTGTTATGTATTTATCTTTGTATGAAGTAGCTGTTCAAAAATTTCAAAGTTTAAAGTTAATAAAAGATCATAAATCATTAAACAATATTTCTCCATTTATTTGTGGTAGTTTAGTCAGAATTTTTGAATCACCAGTTCTAACTCCTTTAGAAGTAGTAAGAATAAGACAACAAGCATAGTATATATATGTTATTATTATTATTATTATTGTAATAGTTTTAATCCAAGCATTTTTGAGACTTACAGATATTGTTTAAAAGAAGCAAAAACAAAAGGATATAAAATCTTTTACAAGGGTTTCTTCAGTACTTTAATGAGAGATATGTTCTGGGGAGGTTTGTATTGGCAAACATATACACTTACATCACATTATCTCAATAAAAGAAGTGAAATTAAGAAAATTAAGAAAAATTCATCCAAAAACAATTATAAACTAATCTCTTTCATATGTGGAGGAGTTGCTGGCTCTATTGGCACAATATTTGTCACTCCATTTGATACAGTTAAGACAGTTCAACAAATTAATCGAGATGAAGCTGTAGATTTCATGACAGTAATAAAAGTGATGATTAAAAAGGAAGGAGTTATGTCTTTATTCAGAGGAACTGGTCCACGACTGTTTAAAGTATTTCCAACTTGTGCTATTTCAATTACTGTGTATGAAGTAGGAAAGAATTATTTTACTAAAAACAATAATAAATAAATGTTTATCTATAATTACTTTTAGTCTTTTAATAGATGTTGATCAGTAATATTACATTCTAACAATATCAAATACAGTATAACAGGGGATTACTTAAATAAAAAATAAAATTAATTTGATACTACTTTGTAAACCTTTAATATACAATATTATAATGTTTACTATACCATATTATTTAACTAACACTTATTAACGAATTCTAGTTAAACCAATACTCATTTTACGATTTCTTTAAACATAAAACAATCAAATTATAACTAAAAGTTTAAACATTTCTTCTTAACAAAACATGTAATTACTTCGACTGGTACATAAAGTTTGTTTTTGAAACAATATTCATATGTGTACTTGTTACAAACAGTTAAAAATTTGTTCTGTTTATTAGAATAGACTGCAATTTATTTTACTAATGAATAACGAATAATTATATAGCCGTTTCATAATTCATGAATTATCATTTTCTTAGGTTTATATTGCTACTACTGCTGTTCACACAAGTCAGCTGTAAAAATGCTATAAAAATTGGATTTTTAATGAATAATCCACACTCAAGTAGTGATGATGGTTATAGAGATGACTTCTTTAAGCAAGTCAACATCTCATCAACTTTTAAATATACTGTAGATATAGTAAGTAAAGAAGTAGGTAGTAATGGACAAGGATTAGAAAAAGTATTATTGGATTATAAACAGAATGGCATTCTTAATATTTTCAATCTAGTCAAATTTGCGAATTATACCGAGATTAACACTCTGTTATCGGATAATGGTATGATATTGTGGAATATTCACCCTTTACCTGAAACACAGATATATAGCAATATCATATTCTTTGGATCAATATACAAAACACTGGAAAGATGTATATATTATATTATTTATTGTTTTACTGTTTTAGTGTACATTTATGCTAATGAAAACCGAGACTGTGTATTTATTTATCAAAACTCTCATCCTTATGCTTCAGCCGTTAAAAAGATGTTGGAATATTTCCCAGTTCCTCCTCTAGAAATAATTGAACTCCCTGAAACACCAACAGACTTAACAAATACAATATCCACATTGAAGAAATACCCATTAGTGAATCAAATAGGTTTTTCTTCCATAGTGTTAGTGAAGAATGCAATTTTGGCAGATTTAGTGAAAGCATATTATGACAATGGATTAGAAACCCAAGGAAATGATGGTGGATTTGATATCGATGTAATTCTTGAAGATGACACAAATCCTTCAACATTAGCAACATCAGACCCAGAGTGGGAGTATATCAGGTTTGTATTAGCTTATAATCAAGATAAACCTGTCATAGACACAACATTATTGACATCTGATGATAATCAAGTGGTTGTTCATAAACTGTATGAAAATATTGTTTTATATTATTATTTAATAGATTTATGTTATATAAAATGTTTGAAGCTGGTTATTTTAGATCAAAGACATTAGAATATCCAACTCTAATATACTCATTACATGATAGAAATGAAGATTTTGATGGTAGTAATACAATGACATTAACATCATATAATGTTATAATATATCCAATAATTGTTAATATATATACCACTACAAATGTATATACTTTATTATTCAATATAAAATCCACTTATGTTGAACATATGGGAAGACCAGAATTGATGAAGAATGTTTCTAGTCCTTTAAGTAAAGTGAATTATGTTCATTGTGTAGTTTTATTACATTATTTATCAGGTAATAACAATTATTCAGAGAAAGCAGCATTAGTTGCTGAAATGCATCAAATTAGAAAATCTAATGAAGAAGTATATATATATATATTATTTAATGTTAATTAGGGTTTATTGAAGATAACAGTTTATCCAATAATAATTGATTATAACAAACAATCCTTAAATGAAACAATGAAAATATTGAAATATTATTATGATTTAAATGTTTATAATTTCATATTTACATCATTAACAATAGAAGATAGAAATCTATTAATTCAAAGTATATATAAATCATATTTTGTGTGTTTAAATAGAATTAAAATCAAATGAAATGGAAGATATTCAAATAATGGCTGAAAGATATTCAACAGGTGTTGAATGTCAAGAGAAAATAGTTTACACTGGTTTATCATTTACAGTAAAAGCCAAATTTCTTTATATTAACGATTTAAGAAGTTCAACAGCTCCAGTAGCAATAATATCTAGTAGATTGAAATATGGAGAATTAACTTCGAATTATTTGAAGCATATGTTGATGGAGAATGAAATAAAAGATATATATGAATATGTGATGAAAGATGATTCAATAGCTGAAGGATTTACAGCCATGTCTTATATTAGAATGCATCTATTTGTAGATGATAATACAGAATCGAGTAATAAATTCTCAGGAAATGTGATTTTATGTTTAGAAAGTAGTTATGTTACATCCATATTAAATGCATATAAAGGATTATCTTTAGACCCATTAAAAACTTATGTGTTATACATAGCTGAATATGATGATAGAAATCCATTTATATTGGGTTATTACTCATTTGAACCATATACATGGAATAGAGCCGATAAAGATTATTCTTTCATGAATACTATAAGTGAAATGGGTGGACATAATTCAATGTATATATCTTCGATGGAGTTTACTGCTTTTCATTCAGTTAAACTTTGGGATAAAGTAATTCGTAATTCAATGACATTGAAATTTGATTTATTAATTCAACAATTATTCACAGCAAGAATTGATACTATTCATGGTCCATATAGTTTATCTGATTCTGGTTATTCTTACCAGTATATAGTAAAGAATGTAAAAGATAAAGCAGTAATGTCTTTAACAGATCAATTGGTTGAATCAAAAGCGAATTTACAGAGTTATTATTTTAATAATATAACAGGTGAAATGTGTGATTATAATAACTATATAACAGGAGGATCATTATTTATATCGAGTAGAAAAGAGTATTATATAGTGATTTTAGTTCCAATAAATGGATTTGATAGTAAAGAATCAATTGATATAGTTAGTAATATTTATTATGCAATTGATTTGATTAACACATTTGGAGGAATAGCGAATGGTATTTTAAGTCCATTATTGCCATTATATAAGAATAATATAACTGAAATAGAAGAAACATTGATAAATGATTGTAAGAAAGAGAATGTAATAGCATTTTTAGGATTATTGAAAAAGAAAGAAGTAGAATATTTTAATCCAATATTACATAAGTATGATAAATTGTTGATATTGTTTTATATCTATGAAGGTAATACATGTGAATCAAATATAATGGTTATATCTTTTTTCTGTTGATCTTAATATAATATATTTTCTTTAACTATCTCTTTTTTTTACTATTCTAGAGTAAATGAGAATAGTTTATATTTGACAATTGATACAATATTGAGTTTGACAAAGAATGTGATAATAATATATGATGATAAAGATGAGTATAATAGTTTTTATTTATATATATAATAGATTTTCAATCTCATTAACTGAACAATCTAAGAATTATCTGATCTACAAAGGATATAATGATACAACTTCCACAATAATAAAATCAGTAGGTTATGTAGATTTTAATGGAATTTGTACATCATATAAAAATCTTAATGAAAAAGTGGTATTTTTGGTTCTATCAATGGATGTAGATAATATAAAAACTAGTTATTCCAAATTTTATAGTAGATCTTGTTTAAATTCATATATGATCAATTATATATTTAGAGATAAATTTGACAAAACTGATGCTTATCAATATTTTGTTTTTAGTTATAATCCACTTTCTACATCAAATTCTTTTAATAAACTAGTCCAAGATATAGAATTAGTTTCAGGAACAAAAGATTTAATCACTCAAAACTTCTTGAATGTTTATCAACCAATGAAAATATTGAGAGATGGATATTCAAAAATTGGTACTTTTAAGGTAGAATCCATGATGAATTATCTCCACAATTTAGAAATGAAAACAGCAGAATTGGATGGAGTGAAATTATCTGAATCTCATTATTATACCAAAGGATTTGCTATCATATTTTTACCATGTGCAAGATCAGGTTTTATGGGTTGTATGGTGTTAGGTGATTTTGATCTCTTTGTGAATTATCCTTCACCAATGTATGGAAATGGATATGATACAACAGTATTTATATAATGATTATTATTATTATTATAGATGTGGACAAACACTAGTAAAACATGCAATTTATTTTCATATGATATAAATAATATTTATAACAATCCATTACATATTGGAATAATAATATCAAATGATAATTACCTAATAAAAGAACAAATAGAATTATTATTGAAATGGTCAGCAAACTATATAAGAAATGAAGATTATCTAAACTCCAGAATAATTGTATATTTAATTGTTATTATTATTATTTATAGATTTATCATTATTATGAATGTCCAATGACTTCCTCCTTAATTGAAAAAATGGAAAATGATCAAAATGAATATAATATTCGAATCTTCATAGGTGGATGTGGAATAGATTCACTTCAACTATATTCTAACAGTTTATGTTTACAAAATTCTATATTATTTTATACTGGAATAAATGAAGGAAATATTTGTAAAAAGAACATCTTCTTTGTATCTCCTTCACCTGATCAATTTATAAATTCAGCGATGAAATTCTTATTATATGGATATGGAAGTAAAATCGCATTTATTTATGATAATAATGCAAGTAAAGAAAGTCAAAACAATCTAATTCTAAAAGCCATAAAAGAATTAGATATTCAAGTAATAAGTCATTTACAAATAGATTTAAATGAAAATGTTAATACTATAGCTTATAAAATAAACCAATTTATTGGTAATTTGGATTACTATTCAAGTAGAAAAATAGATAATTTTTCAGATGCTTATATTATCTGTAATTTAGGTGATGATAAATTGAGATATTTCTTAAATAATTTAAATAATTATAAGCTAAGTTATTATTATTACACATTCAATTTAGATAATTCATTTACTCAAAATAGAATTAGTATAAATTATTTCTTAATATCAGATATAATAAATCTAAAGAGTAACAAAATCATCAATTATATCAACAATGTATTAGGAAATGGTTATATAATGAATGGATATGAATTGAAGTATTTATTACCATTATTCTTGTTATGTGAATCAATAAAAGACAGTTCTGTATTATCTAATTTTGATTCAACAGTAAATGAATTATATTCAAGTGATGGATTTGAAACGTTATTTGGGAAAGTAGTAGTTACTCAAGATAATGTGATAAGTCATCCACTAGCAATAAGTGCTTATAATAGTAATGGAATATTAACACATATGATGACTTTATTAGAACAATCCAATGAAGCAAATGTATATATTGATTCAATATTACCAAAATCACTATACAGTTGTAACTGGCTTAGTTCAAGATCTGAGAAATACTATCGAACAGTGATAAATATTGGTTTGTTATTATCATTAAGTGGATCTTATGCTAAACAAGATATTGCAATGTTATTATCATACATATTGATATGTAAAGTAATAAATGAGAAATACAATGGAATAAGAGGATATATAATTTTACCAATAGTAAAAGATGTAAATTCTGATGTTAGTAAAGTAATTGGAGCTTTGGATGTATTTAAAGAAGAAAAGATATCTTATATATTTGGATTAAGTAATTCCGAAATGCGAAATGAGATAAAAGAGAAATTATCTGAATATAAAATGATATTATTTTATCCTCATGATTATGAAGGATTAGAATGTAAAGAGAATATAGTATATGTTGGAATTCCATTTACATCCAGAACATTAATAAAATATTATATTGAAGGTGATTATTTAGAGACAAAATTTCGAGTTTTGATTTTATACAATGATGTAGAATACTGTCGAAAATCTAAAGATATATTGATAAGTGATTTATCGTCATTAAACATCAAAGTATTAAAATCAATCAGAATATTAAAAGATGGAAGAAGTTATGAAGCCATAATCGAACAAGTATTTACATATTTAACTTCCAGTGGAATAATCATAGTAATGATGGAAACAGGTGAAATGCAATTTTTAGCTAAAGTATTTTATGAAAGTAAAATAGTAAGACCCAATTTCCGAATATATTATATTGGAGTTGATTATAATGTATTACCATTATATTCTGGATATTTTGTGAATCAGTTGATAATGACAAGTAAGAAAGGAATAAAAGGAAATGAAATGAATGATTTGATAGTAGAATATTATAAAGATTTATATCCATATTTAGTAGAATCCTATTATTCAACTAATAATATGTATTATTCAATAATAAGTGTATTAGCTTGGAAATCCATAATTGAGAATAAGAAATCATTTTTATATGAAAATTTCATCAATTCAATAAGTGGAGTGAGTGTGAATTCTCCAATTGGAACATTAATGATAAATGAAAATCATATAATCTCAATTCCTTCGTTGATAATGACAATTCAAAACAAGAATTCTGTAGTCGATTTTAAAGTGTTATATGATTCTTCAACAGCTAGAATTCCCGATCCTTATTCAACTTATTTAATAAGCGAAAATAAAAATATTTATAAATGTAGTTTTACCATTTCAATTAATAGTGAAAAATATTTGATAAATTATTTCCCATTATTTGTGATATTATCTCAAAAGAATGAAATTCATTTCTATCAAATGTTAGTAGCTTCAGCTGCGATAGTTGATGAGATAAATTTGAATGTTGAAACAACAAAGAAAGGTCGATTTCTGAATTTGATATATATATTCTACAATGATAATGATAATAAACTAAAAACTAAATTATTGAATGAAATAAATGAATTAGGAGTTGGAATAAAGAATGAAAATGTGAATTTCTTGATGGTTGGATGTACAACCGATTATTGTCGAAATATAGCAGTTCGAATAACAGAAGAATATAATAGTTTATTGATAGTTAGTGGAAGATTTATAGGTGAAAAATGTTATAAGAATGTATTTTATACCGGTCCAATAATCAATCAAGTAATTGATACAACAATCTCTTATATGGAAAATACAAATAAAGCAAACATAATCTTAATTAATACTCCAAATCCAAGTTGGGATAAATTCTATGAAGTATTTGTTAATTCAATCACATCTTCAATGAGAGTAGTTCAAAAGTTCAGTATGCAAGAAACTGAACGCTTTTCGATGGAAACAGTAAAACAATTAATCAATTCTTTAAGTGTAAGTAATGGAGGAATAATTGTTAGTTTCTTAAGTAAAAAGCCATTCTTTTCATTAATAGAAACTTTAGAGAAACTCAATCCTGATGAAAATAATTATTATATATTTTCAATGTCAATCTATGCTGATGAAGTTGAAAAGAAATATAATCGAATTCCTTATCAATTCTATTATGTTTCAAGTGTAGATAGTGCAGTAACAAGTAGTGATATAATTCAAAGAACTGAAGCTCGATTATTGAAATATATTGGATTTTACAAAACAACTGATGATGGAATTTCCATGTCAATAGGAATAAATGCAATAATCAGTGCAATGAGTAATGCTGGTAGTTTAAATTTGTTGATATTAAAACAATACTTATACAGTATATATCTAAATTCTGATCAAACTACTTGGTTTGATAAGAGTAATTATTTAGTTCGAGATATGTATGTATATAAATACAGTGGAAAAGGAATAGAAGTAGTAAAAACAGTTCAAAGATCAATTCCTAAAGCATTTGATTGGAATGTTGCAGAAAATTATGGAAAAATGTGTGATACAACAACCTTAATAAATAATGAAAATATCAATAATGATGATGGTGGTGCAACATCCACAACAGAGATAATTCATGTGATATTAGTAACTTCAAATTCAGGAATATATTATTCTGATTATGTAGGTATATCTGAAACATTTAAAGAAGCAATAATCCAATTAAATAATTTGGGAGGAATAAACAATAACAAACAAGTTGATTATTTAATAATTGATGATCAAAGTGATTCAACAATATGTTTTAACAGTTTAAATGAAGCGTTAAATACGAATGAATATGATGTGGTATTTAGTACGAGTAATTCAATGTGTTTAGAAATGATATTACCCAAATTGAATGAAAAGAATATAAAACTATTTCATATTGGATTATTTGGAGGTGAAAGTTGTGAAAAGAATATAATTCATATTGGATTAGAACCAACCTCTATAGAAATCTATATAATGAGATTATTAAACCAAGGATTAAAGAATTTTGCAATAATTGGAACATCTGAATCTACTTCAATCAAATACAGTACATATGCTGAAAGATATATCGATTATTTGAAAGGAAGTGTGACATATTCCGTAAGTTTAGATGAGAATATAATGTCATTAAGTACAATAGCGAAGAATATAAAGACAATGTTACCAAGTGGAAATACAATTTTATTCTTTGGAAATGCTCGAATTCATTTATTATTATCTGAAGCTTTAGTTGATTTAGGTGTAACAACTGATGAATATGTTTTTTATTCATTCTCAACATGTGAAGAAGTAAGTCATTTGGCAGTATCAAATGGTTCAATAAAGAAATTATTACCATTCTTTTGTTTAAGACATTATTTAAACTCAATCGAATCAATTGGAAATATTGGATTTAAGAATATATTGAGATATCCATTACCAAGTGGTTTAGAAGTGAATGGATATCATGAATCAATGTATTCTTGTGTGTTATTTTGGGCTGAAACAATCAATCGATATTATTATTTAATAAGTGGAAAAGATGATAAATCGATCAGAGATATAGGAATAGAATATTTCTACAAAAATGAATATACAACTCCAATAGGAAAATGGCAATTAGCAACAAATAACATAATCCAAAGAAGAACGTATGTAGGTCGATATTATAATGATGAAAATGGAAAAATAACAGTGAAAGCAATCGATGATAATGGAAGACCTAAAGCTTGGAAGAAGTTTATAAATACAGGATTATATAAATGTGTATTAAATGATACAAAGATAGGTTCAAAATACAAACAACCAAGTAACAAGATTGAGATAATAGCATCGTTGAATGGTCGAGATGAATTAAGAGGCCGAGAGATGGTAAGTGCGATATTATATGCAGTAGAAGAAATAAATACAAATGAAAATGGTTTAATAGGAAATCAGATTGAAGTAGATATAATTAGTAGTGATAGTGATTTAAAGAAATTAGATTCAATCAGTAAAGAAACCTCTGCATTAACAGGTGTAAATGCAATATTTGGTGGTTTATGGGATAAAGAATATAATATAATGATTCCTTATTTTAACAAAGCGAAGAAATTGTTATTTTATATGGGAATAGCGAAAGGTGAAAATTGTAATAGTTATGGAATAGTGAATCAAGCTAATTTGAATCAATTACTTCATGCTTCTCGATCTACTTTATTGAGTTATTCAAAAGGATTTTGTATAATCTATAATGATAAAGATGAATTTAGTTATGCCTCTAAAGAATTATTTTCAAGATATTTTGATTTATTGAAAAGAAAATATAATTTCTATATTTATAATGAGATAGTTAACAATGATGAAATAAAGAATATAAAGAGTGATTATAATAAAGGTTGTGTAATAATGGATTTAGTGAATAATGAATTATCTTTATCTTTATCTGAATCATTATATTCTTTGGAATCATCTGAAGTAAATTTTGTATATATTCATTATTTTGTTGATGCATATGATACTAAAACAAATGAAAAATATTTTGAGAATCATATATTCTTTGGTTCTTGGTTTATAGCAGTTGGAACAGGAAGTGAAAGAAAATATGAAAAAGCGAATGAATTTTATATGAAAATGACAAATCGATTTGGTTCTTATTTCAAATTAGTTCAATCAACAGAAGCTGCTTATACAGCTGTAAAACTGTGGGAAATGGGAGTAAGAGAATCTTATAGTTTTGATCCAACATCAGTAAGAAAAGGAATGGTAGGAGTAAAGAAAGAGATAGGATCGAATTTTGTTGAATTAATGTCAAATAACTATATCTCTCGATCATTCTATGCAGCTAAAATAATGAATGGAAAAGTGGAGATAATAGCTAGTCCAACTGGTTTATTAGATCCAAATCCATTTTCTAGTGTAATGGAAGGAAATGAAGGTAAACAATGTGATTTTATAAATGAGAATGGAATCTATATAAAATCCAATATAATTCATTTATTATTAATACTAGAGAAAGATTATCCTGTAAAAGAAGAAATAACAAATGCATATTTTGGATTTGATTATTCTGTAGAATCTTCTAATTCAGTTGGTGGAATAAATGGTTATTATATAGTGTATGATAGTTTAATGTTGAATAGTGATGAGTTAGAAAACAAAACAATGGAATATGTAAGTCGATTAGATGATAGTAAAAATGATAATAGTTTATACTATTTGGGAATATTTGGGTGTTTAGGAAGTGAATGTCGAAAAATGGTGAGTAAAATGAGTGAAGAATATAAAGTGATGTATTTCTATTTTGGTGAAAGTGAAGGTGAATATTTTTCTAAATATACTGTAACAGTAGGTAATACTCTAATTCAGAAAGTGAGTGTAGCAGCTGATTATTTGAAAGACAGATATAAGAATTTCTTTATATTGATAGATGAAGAAAATGAATATCTTTTTATTTTATTTTATTTATGTTATATATATTTATAATCTTTAATTGAAGTTGATTATTTACAGAAGAATATTTTGGTCCATTTAATACAATATTCAACTCAGGAGAAATTCAATTAACTAGTTTTACCATCTTATCTGAAACAGTTCATTGTGAAACAATAATGAGAAATTTTGCCAAATTAGTAAATATTTATGATCATTTAATAAGTATAATGTTTATATGTTTATTGTATTATTTATAGTTATAACAGCACTAAGTGAAGAACATTTAGCTGATTGTATTCCAGTATATAATAGTTACAAACTACAATCAAAGAGATTTTATTTATTATTTATGAATTACAATCATTATGCTTATCAATTATATGATTTGAAAGAGTTAAATGGATGTTATATTTCTGCATCATATCATGAAGATATTAGTTCAATTTTGAATTATGCCTTTATAACAAATGCTCGAAATAATTATCGATCTGATTTTTATGTTTCAAGTGTATATGAAACAGCTTATTCAACACTTACATATTATGAAGCAGCTGTAAATAGTGCAATTGCTCATTATAAAGAAGATATTGGTGATAATAAAGAAAATAATGAAGAAAATAATAATGAAACATCATCAAATAGAGTATTATATTCAAATAATGATGATAATGAAATGAAAAAATCGTATATACATACAAGTATAAGAAGTATATATGAAGATAGAATATTAGACACAATAATAATAAAACCAAATGAAACAGTCAGTTCTAATGATTCAAAAACAGTAAATAATAATTGGCCAAATAATGAATATATTCGATTATCTTTACCATATTTAAAAGTGTCGTTACCTTCAGGAACATCATCACTTGATGATTCAAACTATGCAATTCGTTCAATGTATTTAATTGAGATAGGAAATGAAGGTCAATTTATTCAAGTGTATCCTTCATTGGGAAATAGTAAACAATATCAACCAGTTCCATTTTCTAGTGGTAATATTGATGAACGAGATTATAATATAGCTGATGTAAGAATACTTGAATTAGATGAAGTATTAAAATATGCTTCACTTGGATTAGCTGGAATGAATATGATGTTAATAGTGTTAATAGTGATATTTGTGATAAAATATCGACATAAAAGAATAATAAAATGTGTATCTCCTTTGTGGAATTATTTATATTTATTAAGTTATGTGATATGTATAGTTGGTTCAACAACGTTATATTTTACTCCTAGTAGTGGAAATAATAGTTTGTGTTATACTCGAATAATATTAATAATTTTTGGATTAACATGTGTAGAAAGTGTGATAATGGCGAAAGTGTTAAAATTGAAGCGAATAAAAAGAAATAAGATTCGAAAGATTCGAATTCGTGTGATGTCCTTTTTGTGGAATTTCTGTGTTGCTTTTATTCCCAATGCGTTATTAGTGATATTATATATATTTGTAGCTCCTTCTGAGTATAATTTGAGATTAATAGATACAGAAAGTACATTTTTATTAAAGAGTTATGTAGAAGAATGTAGTGAGAATGATACATTTGTGTATAATAATAATAATAATAATATATATATAATAGGATAATTATTGGTGGTTGGAATGGAATTTATATGGCTTTAATGACAATAATTTCATTTACAGTGCGAAAAGTGGAAGATGAATTTTCTGATTCAATGTCAATATTCCTTGTATGTCTATTGATATATATCTTTTTTAAAAAATGAAATATTTAATAGATTTACCTTAATAATATTTTTTACTCTTTTTAATGTTAATATTATTCTGTTTAGAATATGTAACAAGTGATGATCAAAAATCTCTTTTATTACTTCGAGGTTTAGGATATGGATTATTAATCTTATTAACATTAATAATCGAATATTTACCGAAAGTAATCTATTGTTTTTCAAGTGAAGAAGCCTTAGAATCTACGAACAGTTTAACGAATGATATTTCTAAGAGTAAAAGTATAGTAAATAAGACAACAACAACCATGATGACAAGCAGATCAGTTGTGACATTGAATTCTCATAAAGATCCTTTAAAAAGAAAACATTAATTTTTATATTATGATTATGTGTTAAAGATTATATAATAATAAAAAATTGATAAAATTTTAGTTATTATTGAAATTACATTTGTGACACTGGGGTCGGCAGGACGGGGACAGGACGAGGGATAGGGACGGGACACGTCCCGGGACAAAACCCTATCGGGACGTCCATTTCCTCACGCTCAACTACCAATATGAGATATTATTCTATAGAATCTTAAATTTTTTTTTAATTTTTGTAAAAAATAAATTAATAATAAAAAAGAAATATAATTAATAAGTTGGGCTTTGTGGTGGTCTGATATATTCATCATAATCACTTTCTTCATCTTCATCATCATCTTCATCATAATCGTCATGGTCATAACTATCTTCATTTGTAGTTATTCTGTCATTCAGTTGTTTCATTTTTATTCTCATCATATTATTAATTAAACTAATATTGAGTTTGTTCCTTGTTTTATTATGAATAAATGACTCAATACTAAACGTTCTTTCAATATATGCAGAACTTGTAGGGATTATGTTTAGATAATCAAATATTCTTTTCAAGTTGGGAAAATAACATCCGTAGCTATTGTACCATATCTTCGGATTCATTTCCTTCGAATTATCAAAAATATCAGCTGGAGACCTTCCATATCTCATTCTATTTTCAAAATAATATAACTCTTCTGTAAGCTTTTTATCACAAATATGAGAAAATCTATTTAAAATGTATCTTTTTATACTATTAACAATTCTTTCATTAAATTTTTTGGAACTACTCACGTCTAAATACTCACTTAATATCAATATGCTATAATTGATTAGTTTCTTCTCTTTTTGATATATTACACTTATTTTTTCTTTTTCTGTGCTACTCATTCTACATAGATCCTTTTTAGCTTTAGAGAGTACTTTATATGCAAATGAAAGAGTAGAATTGTCTCTACTCAAATATTGAACTTTTTGGTATATATATTCTGTAATATTATATAATTCTTTAATTATAGGTATTTCATTCTTATCTAATAAGTTAATTCTTACAAGTATCTCTTGATTATCTAACACACCTTTAAAAAGCTGGAAGTAACTACTCCAGCGAGTAGTAACTCCCTTTCTTATTTGTATATACTTTTTCAATTTATTGAATATTATTGTTCTAATCGTAACTGACGTATTTAGCTTATGAGCTATTGTATTACATTTATCTAAAATAGGTTTATATTTATTAAGCTCCAAAACTTTCTTGCAAACTAAATTAAGTGTGTGACTAATACAGCCACAAATAATCACAGGAGTATTGTTTATACTCTGGATTATCTTGCCTACACGCTTCATGGTGTAGTTGTTGTCGCTGCTAACTGCCACAATTTTATCAAGAGTAATACCATATTTTAATAACGTAGTCTCTATTAGTTTGACTATATTTTTGGCTGTTTCATTCTCATCAATAAATACTGATTCGAGAAAGTAAATATTAATTTGTTTCACAGCAATATTTATGATGGATCTATTATTTGTATTAGTCCATCCATCTATTATAATACACATTTTTTCATTGGGTTTAATGCATTCTTTTACTATCTTCTCACCTTCTTCTTTAATTATATCTTTAACAGACTTGATTGAACCAAGTTTCAATGGAAGGGTTGATAGATTTGATTAAGTTTTTAAATGTTTTTGATTCAATCAACTTAAAACTACATGAATTCTCTATAATAAAATCAGCTAAATAACCGTTAATCTTTCTCTGATTGTATTTTGTTAGATCCAGTTTTTCTTGAACAATTTTACTTTTTTTGCAGCTAATAAATTATAATCTATATATATTATACTTTTTCACATGTCTTTTTAAGCAAGTGGCATGACATACAACCATTTCTTTACATGTTTTACATTCAATTCTTTTCGACTTTTCAGTAGGTTTGGTTATGCTTACGTTTGTATTGAAGTAGTTATATACTTGATCATAAGGTCTTTTTACTGCAGACATTATAAAATGCAGCTTGAAAAATTCAAGTTTTTTGATAATTTTATCTTATTCTCTATAAACAGTCAATACGATTTGATATTTTGTATTAAAATTTATTTTATTAACATAACCCATGCAAATTAAAAAATATTTAAAAAATAGATAATTTATAATTAGCTATAATTAATGTATGTTATATTTGATGTATAATTATATATAATAACTAATTACTATTAATTAATGCATTTAAATCATATTCAGAGGTTATTCAGACCATATTATTTTGATCATTAGAAAACATATGATTATTGCATCATATAATTATATATATGTCCTTATTAACTATATTTCAGACTATTTATGCCATAATTATGAAAAATGAAACCAAAAAATATCGGGACAGAGAAAATATGCTCTACCGCTTACTCCTTACGGATTATACTGTCCTTGGACAAAATGGACAGGTTCGATTTCCGTACAGAGGAAGCGAGAGTGGAACGGGACAGGGGACGGGACAAAAGCAAAAAGGACGTCCCTCTGCCGACCCCAGTTGTGACATGGTTTTATTATTCAAACACAATCGAGGTATGATGAATCTCACTCTTTTCTCAACATCAAATGTTATTATTAAAAAAACACATTTCAAAAACAAAATAATATATATCTAAACTTTTAACATCTACATCACTATTTTAGTATCTAACATATAATCATAATATAAAAATTAATGTTTTCTTTTTAAAGGATCTTTATGAGAATTCAATGTCACAACTGATCTGCTTGTCATCATGGTTGTTGTTGTCTTATTTACTATACTTTTACTCTTAGAAATATCATTCGTTAAACTGTTCGTAGATTCTAAGGCTTCTTCACTTGAAAAACAATAGATTACTTTCGGTAAATATTCGATTATTAATGTTAATAAGATTAATAATCCATATCCTAAACCTCGAAGTAATAAAAGAGATTTTTGATCATCACTTGTTACATATTCTAAACAGAATAATATTAACATTAAAAAGAGTAAAAAATATTATTAAGGTAAATCTATTAAATATTTCATTTTTTAAAAAAGATATATATCAATAGACATACAAGGAATATTGACATTGAATCAGAAAATTCATCTTCCACTTTTCGCACTGTAAATGAAATTATTGTCATTAAAGCCATATAAATTCCATTCCAACCACCAATAATTATCCTATTATATATATATTATTATTATTATTATTATACACAAATGTATCATTCTCACTACATTCTTCTACATAACTCTTTAATAAAAATGTACTTTCTGTATCTATTAATCTCAAATTATACTCAGAAGGAGCTACAAATATATATAATATCACTAATAACGCATTGGGAATAAAAGCAACACAGAAATTCCACAAAAAGGACATCACACGAATTCGAATCTTTCGAATCTTATTTCTTTTTATTCGCTTCAATTTTAACACTTTCGCCATTATCACACTTTCTACACATGTTAATCCAAAAATTATTAATATTATTCGAGTATAACACAAACTATTATTTCCACTACTAGGAGTAAAATATAACGTTGTTGAACCAACTATACATATCACATAACTTAATAAATATAAATAATTCCACAAAGGAGATACACATTTTATTATTCTTTTATGTCGATATTTTATCACAAATATCACTATTAACACTATTAACATCATATTCATTCCAGCTAATCCAAGTGAAGCATATTTTAATACTTCATCTAATTCAAGTATTCTTACATCAGCTATATTATAATCTCGTTCATCAATATTACCACTAGAAAATGGAACTGGTTGATATTGTTTACTATTTCCCAATGAAGGATACACTTGAATAAATTGACCTTCATTTCCTATCTCAATTAAATACATTGAACGAATTGCATAGTTTGAATCATCAAGTGATGATGTTCCTGAAGGTAACGACACTTTTAAATATGGTAAAGATAATCGAATATATTCATTATTTGGCCAATTATTATTTACTGTTTTTGAATCATTAGAACTGACTGTTTCATTTGGTTTTATTATTATTGTGTCTAATATTCTATCTTCATATATACTTCTTATACTTGTATGTATATACGATTTTTTCATTTCATTATCATCATTATTTGAATATAATACTCTATTTGATGATGTTTCATTATTATTTTCTTCATTATTTTCTTTATTATCACCAATATCTTCTTTATAATGAGCAATTGCACTATTTACAGCTGCTTCATAATATGTAAGTGTTGAATAAGCTGTTTCATATACACTTGAAACATAAAAATCAGATCGATAATTATTTCGAGCATTTGTTATAAAGGCATAATTCAAAATTGAACTAATATCTTCATGATATGATGCAGAAATATAACATCCATTTAACTCTTTCAAATCATATAATTGATAAGCATAATGATTGTAATTCATAAATAATAAATAAAATCTCTTTGATTGTAGTTTGTAACTATTATATACTGGAATACAATCAGCTAAATGTTCTTCACTTAGTGCTGTTATAACTATAAATAATACAATAAACATATAAACATTATACTTATTAAATGATCATAAATATTTACTAATTTGGCAAAATTTCTCATTATTGTTTCACAATGAACTGTTTCAGATAAGATGGTAAAACTAGTTAATTGAATTTCTCCTGAGTTGAATATTGTATTAAATGGACCAAAATATTCTTCTGTAAATAATCAACTTCAATTAAAGATTATAAATATATATAACATAAATAAAATAAAATAAAAAGATATTCATTTTCTTCATCTATCAATATAAAGAAATTCTTATATCTGTCTTTCAAATAATCAGCTGCTACACTCACTTTCTGAATTAGAGTATTACCTACTGTTACAGTATATTTAGAAAAATATTCACCTTCACTTTCACCAAAATAGAAATACATCACTTTATATTCTTCACTCATTTTACTCACCATTTTTCGACATTCACTTCCTAAACACCCAAATATTCCCAAATAGTATAAACTATTATCATTTTTACTATCATCTAATCGACTTACATATTCCATTGTTTTGTTTTCTAACTCATCACTATTCAACATTAAACTATCATACACTATATAATAACCATTTATTCCACCAACTGAATTAGAAGATTCTACAGAATAATCAAATCCAAAATATGCATTTGTTATTTCTTCTTTTACAGGATAATCTTTCTCTAGTATTAATAATAAATGAATTATATTGGATTTTATATAGATTCCATTCTCATTTATAAAATCACATTGTTTACCTTCATTTCCTTCCATTACACTAGAAAATGGATTTGGATCTAATAAACCAGTTGGACTAGCTATTATCTCCACTTTTCCATTCATTATTTTAGCTGCATAGAATGATCGAGAGATATAGTTATTTGACATTAATTCAACAAAATTCGATCCTATCTCTTTCTTTACTCCTACCATTCCTTTTCTTACTGATGTTGGATCAAAACTATAAGATTCTCTTACTCCCATTTCCCACAGTTTTACAGCTGTATAAGCAGCTTCTGTTGATTGAACTAATTTGAAATAAGAACCAAATCGATTTGTCATTTTCATATAAAATTCATTCGCTTTTTCATATTTTCTTTCACTTCCTGTTCCAACTGCTATAAACCAAGAACCAAAGAATATATGATTCTCAAAATATTTTTCATTTGTTTTAGTATCATATGCATCAACAAAATAATGAATATATACAAAATTTACTTCAGATGATTCCAAAGAATATAATGATTCAGATAAAGATAAAGATAATTCATTATTCACTAAATCCATTATTACACAACCTTTATTATAATCACTCTTTATATTCTTTATTTCATCATTGTTAACTATCTCATTATAAATATAGAAATTATATTTTCTTTTCAATAAATCAAAATATCTTGAAAATAATTCTTTAGAGGCATAACTAAATTCATCTTTATCATTATAGATTATACAAAATCCTTTTGAATAACTCAATAAAGTAGATCGAGAAGCATGAAGTAATTGATTCAAATTAGCTTGATTCACTATTCCATAACTATTACAATTTTCACCTTTCGCTATTCCCATATAAAATAACAATTTCTTCGCTTTGTTAAAATAAGGAATCATTATATTATATTCTTTATCCCATAAACCACCAAATATTGCATTTACACCTGTTAATGCAGAGGTTTCTTTACTGATTGAATCTAATTTCTTTAAATCACTATCACTACTAATTATATCTACTTCAATCTGATTTCCTATTAAACCATTTTCATTTGTATTTATTTCTTCTACTGCATATAATATCGCACTTACCATCTCTCGGCCTCTTAATTCATCTCGACCATTCAACGATGCTATTATCTCAATCTTGTTACTTGGTTGTTTGTATTTTGAACCTATCTTTGTATCATTTAATACACATTTATATAATCCTGTATTTATAAACTTCTTCCAAGCTTTAGGTCTTCCATTATCATCGATTGCTTTCACTGTTATTTTTCCATTTTCATCATTATAATATCGACCTACATACGTTCTTCTTTGGATTATGTTATTTGTTGCTAATTGCCATTTTCCTATTGGAGTTGTATATTCATTTTTGTAGAAATATTCTATTCCTATATCTCTGATCGATTTATCATCTTTTCCACTTATTAAATAATAATATCGATTGATTGTTTCAGCCCAAAATAACACACAAGAATACATTGATTCATGATATCCATTCACTTCTAAACCACTTGGTAATGGATATCTCAATATATTCTTAAATCCAATATTTCCAATTGATTCGATTGAGTTTAAATAATGTCTTAAACAAAAGAATGGTAATAATTTCTTTATTGAACCATTTGATACTGCCAAATGACTTACTTCTTCACATGTTGAGAATGAATAAAAAACATATTCATCAGTTGTTACACCTAAATCAACTAAAGCTTCAGATAATAATAAATGAATTCGAGCATTTCCAAAGAATAAAATTGTATTTCCACTTGGTAACATTGTCTTTATATTCTTCGCTATTGTACTTAATGACATTATATTCTCATCTAAACTTACGGAATATGTCACACTTCCTTTCAAATAATCGATATATCTTTCAGCATATGTACTGTATTTGATTGAAGTAGATTCAGATGTTCCAATTATTGCAAAATTCTTTAATCCTTGGTTTAATAATCTCATTATATAGATTTCTATAGAGGTTGGTTCTAATCCAATATGAATTATATTCTTTTCACAACTTTCACCTCCAAATAATCCAATATGAAATAGTTTTATATTCTTTTCATTCAATTTGGGTAATATCATTTCTAAACACATTGAATTACTCGTACTAAATACCACATCATATTCATTCGTATTTAACGCTTCATTTAAACTGTTAAAACATATTGTTGAATCACTTTGATCATCAATTATTAAATAATCAACTTGTTTGTTATTGTTTATTCCTCCCAAATTATTTAATTGGATTATTGCTTCTTTAAATGTTTCAGATATACCTACATAATCAGAATAATATATTCCTGAATTTGAAGTTACTAATATCACATGAATTATCTCTGTTGTGGATGTTGCACCACCATCATCATTATTGATATTTTCATTATTTATTAAGGTTGTTGTATCACACATTTTTCCATAATTTTCTGCAACATTCCAATCAAATGCTTTAGGAATTGATCTTTGAACTGTTTTTACTACTTCTATTCCTTTTCCACTGTATTTATATACATACATATCTCGAACTAAATAATTACTCTTATCAAACCAAGTAGTTTGATCAGAATTTAGATATATACTGTATAAGTATTGTTTTAATATCAACAAATTTAAACTACCAGCATTACTCATTGCACTGATTATTGCATTTATTCCTATTGACATGGAAATTCCATCATCAGTTGTTTTGTAAAATCCAATATATTTCAATAATCGAGCTTCAGTTCTTTGAATTATATCACTACTTGTTACTGCACTATCTACACTTGAAACATAATAGAATTGATAAGGAATTCGATTATATTTCTTTTCAACTTCATCAGCATAGATTGACATTGAAAATATATAATAATTATTTTCATCAGGATTGAGTTTCTCTAAAGTTTCTATTAATGAAAAGAATGGCTTTTTACTTAAGAAACTAACAATTATTCCTCCATTACTTACACTTAAAGAATTGATTAATTGTTTTACTGTTTCCATCGAAAAGCGTTCAGTTTCTTGCATACTGAACTTTTGAACTACTCTCATTGAAGATGTGATTGAATTAACAAATACTTCATAGAATTTATCCCAACTTGGATTTGGAGTATTAATTAAGATTATGTTTGCTTTATTTGTATTTTCCATATAAGAGATTGTTGTATCAATTACTTGATTGATTATTGGACCGGTATAAAATACATTCTTATAACATTTTTCACCTATAAATCTTCCACTAACTATCAATAAACTATTATATTCTTCTGTTATTCGAACTGCTATATTTCGACAATAATCGGTTGTACATCCAACCATCAAGAAATTCACATTTTCATTCTTTATTCCAACTCCTAATTCATTTATTTCATTCAATAATTTAGTTTTTAGTTTATTATCATTATCATTGTAGAATATATATATCAAATTCAGAAATCGACCTTTCTTTGTTGTTTCAACATTCAAATTTATCTCATCAACTATCGCAGCTGAAGCTACTAACATTTGATAGAAATGAATTTCATTCTTTTGAGATAATATCACAAATAATGGGAAATAATTTATCAAATATTTTTCACTATTAATTGAAATGGTAAAACTACATTTATAAATATTTTTATTTTCGCTTATTAAATAAGTTGAATAAGGATCGGGAATTCTAGCTGTTGAAGAATCATATAACACTTTAAAATCGACTACAGAATTCTTGTTTTGAATTGTCATTATCAACGAAGGAATTGAGATTATATGATTTTCATTTATCATTAATGTTCCAATTGGAGAATTCACACTCACTCCACTTATTGAATTGATGAAATTTTCATATAAAAATGATTTCTTATTCTCAATTATGGATTTCCAAGCTAATACACTTATTATTGAATAATACATATTATTAGTTGAATAATAGGATTCTACTAAATATGGATATAAATCTTATAATATTCTACTATCAAATCATTCATTTCATTTCCTTTTATTCCTTTCTTACTTGTCATTATCAACTGATTCACAAATATCCAGAATATAATGGTAATACATTATAATCAACTCCAATATAATATATTCGGAAATTGGGTCTTACTATTTTACTTTCATAAAATACTTTAGCTAAAAATTGCATTTCACCTGTTTCCATCATTACTATGATTATTCCACTGGAAGTTAAATATGTAAATACTTGTTCGATTATGGCTTCATAACTTCTTCCATCTTTTAATATTCTGATTGATTTTAATACTTTGATGTTTAATGACGATAAATCACTTATCAATATATCTTTAGATTTTCGACAGTATTCTACATCATTGTATAAAATCAAAACTCGAAATTTTGTCTCTAAATAATCACCTTCAATATAATATTTTATTAATGTTCTGGATGTAAATGGAATTCCAACATATACTATATTCTCTTTACATTCTAATCCTTCATAATCATGAGGATAAAATAATATCATTTTATATTCAGATAATTTCTCTTTTATCTCATTTCGCATTTCGGAATTACTTAATCCAAATATATAAGATATCTTTTCTTCTTTAAATACATCCAAAGCTCCAATTACTTTACTAACATCAGAATTTACATCTTTTACTATTGGTAAAATTATATATCCTCTTATTCCATTGTATTTCTCATTTATTACTTTACATATCAATATGTATGATAATAACATTGCAATATCTTGTTTAGCATAAGATCCACTTAATGATAATAACAAACCAATATTTATCACTGTTCGATAGTATTTCTCAGATCTTGAACTAAGCCAGTTACAACTGTATAGTGATTTTGGTAATATTGAATCAATATATACATTTGCTTCATTGGATTGTTCTAATAAAGTCATCATATGTGTTAATATTCCATTACTATTATAAGCACTTATTGCTAGTGGATGACTTATCACATTATCTTGAGTAACTACTACTTTCCCAAATAACGTTTCAAATCCATCACTGAAATATAATTCATTTACTGTTGAATCAAAATTAGATAATACAGAACTGTCTTTTATTGATTCACATAACAAGAATAATGGTAATAAATACTTCAATTCATATCCATTCATTATATAACCATTTCCTAATACATTGTTGATATAATTGATGATTTTGTTACTCTTTAGATTTATTATATCTGATATTAAGAAATAATTTATACTAATTCTATTTTGAGTAAATGAATTATCTAAATTGAATGTGTAATAATAATAACTTAGCTTATAATTATTTAAATTATTTAAGAAATATCTCAATTTATCATCACCTAAATTACAGATAATATAAGCATCTGAAAAATTATCTTTTTCTACTTGAATAGTAATCCAAATTACCAATAAATTGGTTTATTTTATAAGCTATAGTATTAACATTTTCATTTAAATCTATTTGTAAATGACTTATTACTTGAATATCTAATTCTTTTATGGCTTTTAGAATTAGATTGTTTTGACTTTCTTTACTTGCATTATTATCATAAATAAATGCGATTTTACTTCCATATCCATATAATAAGAATTTCATCGCTGAATTTATAAATTGATCAGGTGAAGGAGATACAAAGAAGATGTTCTTTTTACAAATATTTCCTTCATTTATTCCAGTATAAAATAATATAGAATTTTGTAAACATAAACTGTTAGAATATAGTTGAAGTGAATCTATTCCACATCCACCTATGAAGATTCGAATATTATATTCATTTTGATCATTTTCCATTTTTTCAATTAAGGAGGAAGTCATTGGACATTCATAATAATGATAAATCTATAAATAATAATAATATCAATTAAATATACAATTATTCTGGAGTTTAGATAATCTTCATTTCTTATATAGTTTGCTGACCATTTCAATAATAATTCTATTTGTTCTTTTATTAGGTAATTATCATTTGATATTATTATTCCAATATGTAATGGATTGTTATAAATATTATTTATATCATATGAAAATAAATTGCATGTTTTACTAGTGTTTGTCCACATCTATAATAATAATAATAATCATTATATAAATACTGTTGTATCATATCCATTTCCATACATTGGTGAAGGATAATCTAAGAGATCAAAATCACCTAACACCATACAACCATAAAACCTGATCTTGCACATGGTAAAAAATATGATAGCAAATCCTTTGGTATAATAATGAGATTCAGATAATTTCACTCCATCCAATTCTGCTGTTTTCATTTCTAAATTGTGGAGATAATTCATCATGGATTCTACCTTAAAAGTACCAATTTTTGAATATCCATCTCTCAATATTTTCATTGGTTGATAAACATTCAAGAAGTTTTGAGTGATTAAATCTTTTGTTCCTGAAACTAATTCTATATCTTGGACTAGTTTATTAAAAGAATTTGATGTAGAAAGTGGATTATAACTAAAAACAAAATATTGATAAGCATCAGTTTTGTCAAATTTATCTCTAAATATATAATTGATCATATATGAATTTAAACAAGATCTACTATAAAATTTGGAATAACTATTTTATATTATCTACATCCATTGATAGAACCAAAAATACACTTTTTCATTAAGATTTTTATATGATGTACAAATTCCATTAAAATCTACATAACCTACTGATTTTATTATGTGGAAGTGTATCATTATATCCTTTGTAGATCAGATAATTCTTAGATTGTTCAGTTAATGAGATTGAAAATCTATTATATATATAAATAAAAACTATTATACTCATCTTATCATCATATATTATTATCACATTCTTTGTCAAACTCAATATTGTATCAATTGTCAAATATAAACTATTCTCATTTACTCTAGAATAGTAAAAAAAGAGATAGTTAAAGAAAATATATTATATTAAGATCAACAGAA